>OX596204.1:2096118-2259844 GCA_951394215.1 Glyphodes perspectalis | reverse complement strand
AGATCCTGCAGGTACACATACTGTTAGTGGCGCGCTCACTAGCGGCGCTCGCCCTCCTGCGCGCGCGCCTGCCGCCCGCCGCCGCGCAGCTCGCCGCCGCGCTGCCGCGCCCGCCGCCGCACGTCGCGCAGCCGCTGCACCAGATCCTGCAGGTACACATACTGTTAGTGGCGCGCTCACTAGCGGCGCTCGCCCTCCTGCGCGCGCGCCTGCCGCCCGCCGCCGCGCAGCGAGCCGCCCCCGCCGCCGCACGTCGCGCAGCCGCTGCACCAGATCCTGCAGGTACACATACTGTTAGTGGCGCGCTCACTAGCGGCGCTCGCCCTCCTGCGCGCGCGCCTGCCGCCCGCCGCCGCGCAGCGAGCCGCCCCGCCGCACGTCGCGCAGCCGCTGCACCAGATCCTGCAGGTACACATACTATTCACCAAACTTCACCATACCTATTTTTTTTTTGTTAACGCGGTGAAATGCTTTATTCATCGAGTGGTGTGTGGAACTCCCGGGGGCCCCTGCTCCGGCCAAGATGATAGTGGCCGGGTTATACCCACTAAAACACCGCGGTACCCCTCACCGCTTGAGTGGAGGTGTCATGTCAATGGCTCAACCTTAACAGCCACAACACCTCCAGCATACTTCACCTTACCTCACCATGCCTTACACATACCTCATCATGTTCTATGATTATTTAATGTGCGAAAAACCAGGCCAATAAATAAAATACATAATATTACAGTTAGCAGCACTTCTCCAATGCCGGAACCACGCGCTTATCGACGTAGAAACCGCTCTAGAGGCGGCCGAGGGTCACGACTCAGACAAGATCGGGCGCCGACAACTAGTCCCCGTGGCCGTGATGCCCAGGCGGGCCGCCAAGCCGGCCCCCAACCTGCCCCCCAAGCTGAAGGAGGTCCCGCTCAAAGTGTTCCACCAGGTCGAGTGCCACACCACCAGTGACCTACCCTTACTAGACCCGCTCCGGCTAAGGACAGAATGACTAAGAAGAAAAATGCTACTCTACAGCTACTACTATTAGGTCGAATTTCGTGTGCAATGTTACTTGATGCAAGATTGTGGTTAGTTGTTATATGCGCGTTGTTTGTTTGTTAACTTGGATTTAAGATGCGTTGACATGAAATGTTGGCGTTTAGATTTAATACTCAAGTGTAAGATGATATTTGGAATCGGGTGTTACTTGACGAACAAATTGTGCTGTGTGCGTCTGTATTTGTTCAACACGCGTTTTTTAAATAATAGCCGCACTTTTGCCATAATAAATAATTCCATAAAAGTTATTTTACGAAAAAGTTAAATTTAAAAACAATTTACATAGAAAGTTTTTTTTTTATGTTTATTAAAACTCGCACTTTATTTTTATCCTATTTTTAATATAGTTATTGCAATTGAAAGTCAAGAAGATGTGATAAGAAAGCAATTAAGTGATTTTGTACGTACAAATAAATATCCTACAAGCATTCTTATAAAATATATTAAATATTGTCGTCATCAGCGGTTGCGTCAATTTGTACTAATTGAACGAATGACTGAACGATTAGATTGTGCCCGAAAATAAGTTCTTCAAGTTTTTGAACGACAAACGCTTGGTAGCTTTAGAATTAATTATAAGTATCTCCGTATTGTAAGAGATGTAGCAATATTTGCAGTTATGCATACAAATACAGAAAACTTAATATTACACGGTGATATCAGATTATCCAGAGATTATAAACTATTTAATGATTTAAGAAAACGAACAATAAATGTTAGTCCAGAACTCAATTTCATTTAAAAAATTCTAGTGTCGCGGTGTTTGTTACCAAACTCCTCCGAAACGGCTTGACCGATTTTTATGAAATTGTATATGTACATTCGGTAGGTCTGAGAATCGGTCGTAATCTATTGTTCATACCCATAAGTGATAAGGGTGGTCCACACCAAAGCTATAACTTGAGAACGGCTTTACCGATTTCGCTAATTCTGTTTTAGGTACATAGTTTTGTTTGTTATTGTCAAGTGAAGGTTCATATGAAATTTAAAAAAAAAAAAATGCGCGGTAAAGTAAAAAAAAATAGGTAGGTATTGAAAATCCGAGAACGTTCTTCGTGCGGTAGTAAATAATTGTATTTTATATCTGATTATTTTTAAGTAACTTTTGCCGAGTTTATAAATGATGTAAGCACTGCACGAAAAACAATTTGCAGAACGCCAAGTTCTAAAGAGATAAAATTAATCTTCATTTTAACAAAGCAGTTCCATAGATAGATAGGTAACCTTTTGAGCATCATATAATTGGTTGTTAACGATCTGAAGTGGTTTAATAACATAATATATCAATACATTATGATATGATAATTCATATTTTATGCATTTCGGTTTCCATGGAAACTAATTAGTTCGGATTTATTAGTTTTGTTAAAATTAAGGGAGATGTTGAAAGTGCAATTTAATGATATTTTCATACTTTTTAGGTCTAGTACGAAATGTTTAGTTTATTCTATGTTGTAATGTTTAAGAAACTCTTGTTTATATTGTAATTATAAACGGTAAACAAATTGAACACAAAACTATTCAAGTCTTCGATTTTTATTATTCAAAGCCAAATATTTAAATAATTTAAGCATTTACTTACAGTAAAGAAAATAGCTAAGGAGTATCGCCGTAAATATAGGGTATGTGGGTTTGCTTAATATTTTATAGAATTTAGGTATTAACTTACCTACAATTTTCCAGCTAACGGTTATTAAAAATAATCTAATAGTGCTGTCGCTAATAAATAAGCTACTCGACAATGAACCTTATTGCAAGAAATCTAATGTACACATTTAATTGCCCGTAACTGTACATAATTTGTGTGTGTTATTTTTTAGCTATTTTTACTCTCTATATTGATTCAGAAACTAGCGTTTTATTAATTATAAACAGTAGTAAGTAACAGAAATAAAAAATAATAAAATGGAAAAACGAGTCCTTGAATTAGTTATAAGTAAGTCGTGTTATTTATAAAACTCTTAATACAAATTCAGTTAAAACAATACAATTATCACAAATCTATACTGGAATGTATCATACATTATGCATGGCAGTAGCATAAAAACCTTGTTTGTATATAGAAGGACTGAATTATTTTAGGCTTCTTATGTATTGTAAATACGCCTCTAGACGTAAGTCCAAAGAATTATGTAAAATCTATGTAGTTTATAAGCTTATGAACATGAATTTACAAAAATGAAATAAATGTATATTTTGCTTTCCCAGTTTCTGTTTATTTAATTCCAAGGATTTTCAATAAGTTCTATGTCAGACAAACTGTAAGCTAAAACTTATGGCACATTACTGAATAATTACTGCACAACTTATAGTAGAGGTTAGATTATTAGTAAAACGAAGAATTCATTTAAGTATATTTATAGATTGGCCACTATTAAAACAAATCATTTGGATTGGATGCTAGGTATTCATTTGTTGTCAATAATTAACACGTTATCAATATCTCCCGAGTTAAATACGACGAATAATACTATTGGCTCCTATATATCCTGATACGTAAGGTTAATAACAAAAATTTAAGGAACTAAGGCATCCAACATAATGAATTCCACGTTTTCTTAAGTATAAAACTAGATTATCACCAAATACTTTCAAACCCATAATTTAAATGACATGATATTGGTCTTCCATCTTTATAATGCTGATGTAGGATGTGATAGTGATAGAGAAAAAGCGGAGCAATTTCTATTTGGTGCTTCTGCCTTCTACCTTGCAAAAAGTTCAAACAGTATACCGACAGAGACTCGATTCCTTTGCATCTAAACATGTTAGCAAAAAAAAAAGCAACTGTCATCTAATGACGAACGTCAACAATATTTTTAAGTTTTCGTAATTTCACACAAATTAAAATATTTAATAATAAATACAGTCAAGAGTTTAAATTAAACAAAACTTAAAATTGTTTAAGTATCCGAAGTAGGTATAAAATGATTCTAATGTATAACCCATATTCACCCCAGAAACTTTTGGTATATTTGTATGGAACAAATTGATGGTGCTTTGTGATTCCGGATTAAAATCATTTATTAACCTTAAGTGCTAGTCCAAACTATAATAATGAAGTTATCTTTTTTGTAATTATAGGTATAGCGGAAATGGCTGAGTCCGGTGAAAATGGTGAAAATCCCTTGGATATTGATGGCAGTAACTTTAATCCAGACATGTATTTAGAATGTCTCATGAAATGTGCTACATTGCGCCAGGTTATGGACAAGGAGGCTGAAGTAGTCACCCAGAGTCAATTCCTCCAATCTGAGATGCAAACTCTAGTCTATGAGAATTATAATAAGTTCATTTCAGCCACAGAAACTGTAAGAAAAATGCGCTCTGATTTCATAGTTATGCAGGAGGAAATGAACAAGCTTAGTGAGAATATAAATAAAATAACCAGCTTCAGTGGTCAGATATCAGAATCTCTGAAAGAAAGTGGGAATAATGTGAGCAGACTATGTGGGACTCGGCAGTTGTTGGACAAACTTCAGTTCCTATTCTTACTTCCCTCACAGTTAAATAAGGCTATACTAGAGGGCCGTTACGCCGACGCCGTTCATGACTACACACATGCGCAGAGAGTGTTACAAAAATATGGTAACCAACCTTCATTCCAAAGCATTCAAACTGAATGTTCAGAAATAATTTATGGATTAAAGAAAACTTTGAGAGATAGGCTCTTAAGCCCAGAGACATCTGCGTCAGAGCTTGCTGAAAGTGTTGGACTGCTTAGACAACTACAGGAAACAGATTCTTCCCTCAAAGAAATATTTTTAAGTTGTGCAGAAAATAGGTTAGATAAGCACTTGAAATCATTGAATGGTATTGTGGACAGCACGGACATATTGGAGTGGGTTGAAAAATGCAACAACACTCTTTTAGCTGACTTAGGCATCATCACATCCTGTTACCATGAGATGTTTCAAGAGGAAGACAATAGTAACATTCCAGAATTTGCTGACAAAATCATGCTGCAAGTGTTCCATTTATTTGAAGAAGTAGCAAAGAGGCCTGAGAATATTGGCACTGAAATGCTTATTAGGGGCTTAGATAAGTTCTTCAGAAAGCTGCAAGCTATGACAGAGATCATCTCAAGTGATACAATGTCAAACAAAGCCATTGATGTAGTCATACAGTGCATCAACCATAAGGCCACAATACAGTATCAGTCCATACAAGCCCAATTCAAAGAAAGTCTAATCAAAGTTAGACAATCTTTAGCCAGTAAAGGCTCTGAAACTGCTGATCTCAAAGATATTCTGAACTCTCTTCAAGTGTATCTGATGCAGAAAGTTCAAGCATCTCTATTAGATTTGATGGCATTCTTACAGAACACCCTCTCTTTTGGACTTAAAGCTTGGTGTGCCAAAGCAGTGGCTGACACATGCTGGAAAGTAATCTCTGAAACCATGGCTAACCTCTCAGATATGGTCAAGAAGATGGCATGCCTTCAAACATCTAACAATAACATTCCATTTGAATTATTGCTGATTCTAGCTAAATTATGTTTAGAAATGCAGGAAAATGGTGTGACTACACTCCACAGCCATTTAGTGAAACTCTTGGAAGAGTCTGCTCCCGGTCTCACCATAGAGAATAGAGACACAAATGGTGTCATGGTACATTTGTCAACAGCTGCCCAGGCCGCTTTAGACTCTGAAGTGGTATTCATTGGACAAACAGCAGCACAAATGTTGAGAGTATCTGTGCTTGCTAGAGATTGGCTTCGAGCGCCAGAGCCGCGTGGCCCGCGTGCTGTGTGCCGGCGAGTGGTAGAGACACTGGCAAGCGCAGACAGTGCTGCTTCTCAGCTATTTCCTACTAGCATAAAGCCATCCAGTGATTCAAGCAGAAGAACAATCTGGTCCCGGGCCCCATCATCATTCTCGCCTATAAACAGAATATTCTCTGAACGAATTGAAGTGTTCAGTCCTGCAGGGGCAGACAGAGCCGCCTTGTCGAATGGGGCGCTAAAAGTAGCCTTGAAGGCATTGGTAGAGTGTGTAAGACTGCGGACATTTGGCAGACATGGTTTACAACAGCTACAAGTAGATGTTCATTTTCTTCAACAGAGATTATCATGTATGGGCAATGACGAGCGTTTACTGAATGCTCTGCTCGAAGATGCGCTTCAATCTGCACAGTTGAGATGCGTCGACCCTCAACTCATGGAGCCAAGTATTGTAGACATAATATGTGAAAGAGGATAAAGGATGATGTTTGTAAATATTGTATTATTATTTATTAAGTGAGCTTAATTATTGAAACATATAAACTATGAATTTTATGGTTCTAATAAAATTAATAATATCTGACACCTGAATTTTCATTATGTACTTTTAAATTAGCAGCTATTGTCTATAGTACATAATAATAATTGTACCAGTCTTGGCCAAATTTTCTGATATAGGCTATCTAATAGAATTTTAGTCGAAAAAAAATACCAATGTTATTATTGACTTGCCCAATTTATCTTATTAATATTATAAACGCGAAAGTTTGTATGAAAGGATGGATGTGTGGATGTTTGTTACCCTTTACGCAAAAAGTAGATACTGCATGGATTTTAATAAAACTACAATAGTACCCGTAAAGCTTATACACACATGAGCAACGCCGCGGGCAGAAACTATCCAATGTAACTTTCCTTCCGAATGTAAAACGGATTTATACCTACCTTGCAAACCTGACTGCGCCGAAGTCAATGTTTCATAGCACCACCCCGCCACCGTTTTTGTAACATCTAGCGGCGCGTAAAAGTACGAATTTTTATTGTAAGTATTAACTAGAGCAAGACGTACCTATTTATTATGAGTCTCAAAAATATATTGTACATAGAAATAAATTCTCCAGACTAACAACCAATTCCCTAGTTCCAAACTAAGCTATAAGCTATTATGGATACTACATAGATAAACGGATAGACATAGGTACGTTTATAAACATCCATGACTCAAGTACAAATGTATGTTCATACACGTTTGCCCCTAGCGGGATTTGAACCCGCGACCCTCGGTTTCGTAGCCAGATTCTCTGACCACCCGACCAACGGGCCTGTCAACTTAAATAGGTAGTAGTAAATCTTTTGTTTTAACTATTGCTACTAACTTTTATTTCACTTTTGTAGCATGTAATATAAATTTATTTCCGTACACTGGTTGCTTTAGGTCAATGCCGATGTTAACATTTTGTCCATATAAATCCGTCGGAGCATTCGTGATGGGATGTAGGATTATAAGGCATCTATGTATAAAATAACAATTGATATTATTTTTAGACAATTTATTATAACCCATTAATCAAAATTGCATCATCATATTAAAAATAATGATATCATCTACATATATAAAATTTATGTTAAATGCTTCTAAAACATAAATCTCACGAGACGGTCTACTGTTTTATTTTAGCAATCTTATTATACAGTTAGTCACGGAGTTTAATAAACATTATTTAAAATTAAAAACAACATAATATATTATTACCATTATAAACAGAGAATTTGATAAATATTTTGGTCCTAGTTCACTATAAAATTGAAAAGAGCATTACTGTATACCACACCATTCAAACTTCTAAATGTAACAAAATTGTTTCAACACGCTAGTAAATAGTCAACTGCAGCAATAGACAAATGGGGTCTCATTATATAGCTCAGTAAACGGTGAGTAGATACCGTCTATGAACACAGTCCGCTCTCTACCTACAGTAACACTCTGAGTAGTCAATATATAACTTGAACAAGATTATCAACAAACAGTTATAACCGCGAATTTATCTCATAATATCTGTCTAGACTACTTTTACCAGCTTAAACGTAAAGTTGTATGTATATGCAATAAATTTTAATTTCCAAAATATCGATTTTTGGTCTGCTATCTACAAATTGTTTTAATAAACTCTATCCAAATTGAGGCATTTTATCCTTAAATTTTAATTAATTTAATCAGAATAATCTGATCGCTTTATTATTATTATTACTCTCACTAATCCCTCATTATTATGTATGATCAAATCAGACTACGAAGCACTAAATAATTCCAAACTCCAGGAATCGGGAAGCACACAATAAAATTATCTATTAGCATATTTATATCCATTTACAATTCCCTCAACAGAAACCCAACAAAACAATAGTTCATAATAAGCTCATTTCTCGAAGTATAATATAGGGTCTAACTCTATTAGATACTTACAATAGTTTAAGGAGCTAAATATAGCCATAAAAATTAGCAACTTTCCGAAACAGAAAACTATTAAAACCTCACGCGGATTAAAGACACGCGGGGGTATTCAGTAAGTTGCCTTTACGAATATATTCACACCCTGCATATTTCGTACATACTAAAGTTAAGACCTTATACTTGTAATATTACATCATAAAAATGGTAAAGGCAGATATGTGTGTAATAATAATTATATTCATAAACCAAAATGTATAATTAGGCTTTCTGAATAAAATATCCACCAGGTGGCGACACCCTGACTTCTGGTCTTACGTCATTGAAAAAATATTTTTTAATGAGTATCCTCAAAAAGAACCAATCGTGATGTGACCTTAATATCCGACATCTTAGTTAATCCAATGAGTGGATATTGTATTCCAGAAACCTCTCATTTGGTAAAATAGGATTCTATTAAAAATATATTGACAATGTAGGTTTATACTTAAATAAATGGTAATGATGAAATATCGTAAAAAACTGAAATTGCTCTGTGCAAAAAATTATAATGCCAAAATGTTTGTAACCTTACTGCTAATAAAACATAAATAGTTAATCTTATTGATATTACTAACTAATTGTAGAACAAATTGACAAAATATTTATCTAACGTTAAACTCGCCCAATTCATTCTCATAACATTTTTCATAGAAAAATCAACGCCTTACAAACTCGCGATAAAAATATTGTTGTTATTACAATGTAACTTAACCATCAAGGTGTAAAAATATTTCTATGTTACAATGGTCCGTCTGTTACATTGAGTTTGGGGTGGCGTGATCTGTCCATAATATACATAACTAGCGATTTACCTAACATAAACTAGCCTATCATTTCCATGATTATTCGAGGAAATGTTATTCAGTCCAAAGAAAGCTCCCAGTCCTAGCGGCTACTTCTTAGACTTTTCCATTAACTTTCTCATCTTCTCTGGTACAGGCACTCCTTTATGCGCGGCATATCTCCTAAGTTTAACATTTGACGTAGCACTTTTCACTGACTCTGTTTTATCACTAGATTTGGGCGACTTGCGGTTTTCATTTGGTGTTTTGGGTTCAGTTTTGTTAATACTAGATTTCCTTTTAGTGCTCGGTTGGTTGGGCTTCGGGTTGGGATTGTCACTCTTAACGCTAGATTTACGGGAGTCCGCACTCGGCTTCGTCTTGGCGGGCACGGGCGGCTTGCGCGGCGCCGGCTTGGCGACGGTCTTCGCGCTCACCTCCGGCGGCGGCGACCGGCGGCGCCGTATCCGCGGCGGCGTGTGCGCCAGCGTCGTGTGCCGCGACAGCAGCGCTGCGCTGCTGAACAGCTGCCCACAGTCGCACCTGTGCTCAACTTCTGCTGTGCCTACAGACAATATTCAAATGAATACCAAATATACTAATGAAACTTAACGAAATGTTAACCTAATAAAATGATCACTTACGTTTCCGGATCTGTTTCAAAGGTGACGCTTTGACTTTGTGTTTCACTCCAACTGCTTTTCCTAATGATTTTCTTTTAGCTATACTACTGAGCGACTTTCGTTTTTCTACAATTGATTTTCTTTGAGCTTTCTTTACAGGCTCTTTTGATGTCGTCTCGGGAGGATTCTTCGAAGGTTTCGGGACGTCATCGGCAGGAGGCTCCGGGAAGGAATACTTGACGTCGCTGTCGTCAGAATCTGTGGAAGGCACTGGCTCCAGCTTTGGAGCTTTGACAATGTTTCTCGAGCTATTCCCTGTGCTAGATACAGGTTTTTGTACTAGTTTCGGCTTCAAACGAGGTACTTTTGGTGGGTGTTGGAGCGATATTCGGCGTTTGACTAGATCCTTGGAGTTCGGTCGTTCTATTTGCAGAGAGTTGCGCTTATTCGCTCTGACTTTCATAAACAGTTTTCCTTCGTTATCTTGAAATTTGTAGTTGGGGTTTAACATGTAACGGATTTCATCGTCGTCACTTGACTCAGCAGGTTTGGCGTCGTCAGTGACGGGTACTGGTACATTGGGTTTATGCCGTTTAGTTATCGTGGGGGCTACTTTTTCTTTTTGCGGTATCTTCTTTCTAGGCGTCTCCTGAACTTTTGGCTTTGGTTCCTTGTCATCTGTTTTCTTCATTTTGATAGGCAATCTTGGCAACTCTTCTTCAACTTTAGGTTTAGGTTCTACGATTTCAATGACATTCACACTTTCTGGTTTCTCTGTTACATCTGCGGATTTTAGAGATTCTTTATTTTGAACTGGAATAGGCTCTGTAGATTTTGTAGAAATTTCCTCAGCTGGCCTCTTATCTTCAATCTTGGGTTCAACAATTACATTCGCTTTTTCTTGTTGTTCCGGCTTATGTTCCACCGGAAACTCTTCACTCACAATCGTCACATCATCATCTTTTTCTGGTTTGTTTTCCTCAGTTTTCGTTAATTCCTTGTCGCCTTCTGATTTTTCACCTTCTTCGGCCTGTTTCAGTTGCTTTGTGGCAGATTGTCTTTTTTTTCTTTGACAAATTACAGTATGTTTATTCAAAGAATGTTCATTAGGGAAGACCATGTAACATAACGAACATTCGTGTATAATATCTTTTGTAGACAGAGAACTCTTGACACTTTTGTCATCCGACTTCTCTGAACTTGTCTCTAAATGTTGTTCCTTGTGTTCAATCAAGTGATGCAGTTTTCTGAACGTTTTCTTGCAAATGTCGCATTGGGGAGGAAGTGTGGGCTTCTCAGTACTAGCCTGCGCGGAAGTAGACGTAGTTTTTTGCCTGTTTATTCCATCGTGAGTTTCCCTGTGTTCCACTAGATGATGGAGTTTTCGGAATGACTTGTCGCACGGCTCACAACGGAAGCCAGTACTCTGATCGTCGCCTTGTTTCGCAGGATTCTGATCTTTCGAAGTTTTAGCTTCATTATTTTGTTCCGAGGAACTCTTGCGAGTCGGTCTAGCATTGGAAGTACTAGGATTATGAATATTTCGGTGCTGTACTAAATGGTGTAGTTTTCTGTAATCTTTTTTACAAGTCTCACAGCTAAAGACCGTTTTAGTTTTAGCATCTTCCTGTTTCTTTATCTCATTTTTGTCATGTTGTGATATATGATTCACTAAATATGATGGTAGCCTGAATGTTTTACCGCAGATCTCGCAAACAAGACTGTTCGCTTTATCAGGCACTTTATTTTTGCTTAGTGTCTTTCTTGATTCAGGTGGTTTAGATTCTTCTCGTCTATCTACTTTCGGTTTGATAGGAGTATCTTCAATAACAATAACGTCGTCTTTATTACCGGATATTTTTGATGTTGCATCTTTTGACTTTCGTTTTTTACGAACATCTTTTTGTGGTGTTATGGTTTCATCAATGTCCATATCAGATTTGCTTTCGACGGACTTTGTTTCAGATTCCTGGGAATCCCTCAATCTTCTCGGACTCTTATTGTCGGAGTCAGATCTACTTGGCGAAGGACCTGTGCAGTGCTTTACGTGTTTAAAGACGACGTTCTCTGAACGGAATAATTTATTACATATAGGACAAACAATATTCTCGTTAATCTTGCCCATTGTCCAGTTTTCTTTTACCATCTCATCGTCGGTGCTGTCATCGTCGTCATCAGAATCTTTGTTCTTTACAACTTTAGCATCTATGAGCCTCGGTTTCTTTTGGGGACTAGGTACTTTAGTTTTATCAGATGCTCCTTCAGGGAGCGGGTATTTTCTGGGACGACCTCTGCCTCTTTTGACGGGTGTGTTTTGTTGACTATCAGGCGTTGTAGGGACATCAGGAGATTTTGAGCTTATGCTTGCAGACTGAGTTTCTAATAGCTCAGCAGCTTTAACCAAACTGTCTATTGCAGAAGCTGTATTTTTATGAGGTACAACAGGAGCATCTTGTTTGGTTGATTCTGCTTGTGAATTTTTAGATAAATCAAACGGCTTTGTAATGGAATCTCCCGGTGTATTACCACGTCCCAATAGGTATGACTTCTTAGGCACGAGTGTTTTGACGCTCTTTTCAACCTTTTCCTCAGTTCTACGTTTCTTTTTAGGCGATACTTCGATGCCTAAGTCGTCAGGCCCAATAAGTTCCAATTCTGGTGTCTCAACGGGAGTGAGAACTTGTTTTCTTTGGTGCTTGGTTTTAACTTTACTTTCATCAAGTACTTTTCCCTCGTCAATGGAATCTAATGTGTCTGAATCTAATGAGTCGCTAATTTGAGTTGTAATTATATCGTTAATTGGTTTTTTACTCGGGGATAAGTCCTGACCTTGAGCATTAGGTTGAGGTGGAATATACTCGGCATTGGTGTCCATGTAAACGACTTTTACGGGCCTGTCTTCAATAATTGTGATAGGGCGCTCTAATTGGCGTTTTGCAGTCATCGCAGTCTGATAGGCCATTTTAACTTTTGACTGATAGTTTTTATTACAATCATCTTCTCCAACTAAATTCCCAAATTTAGTCATATTTTGAACTGGCTTCGACAGGCTGTTTTGAGTGAATTGCTCATGTTTCCTTGGTGATAACAGCTTAGCATCAGTATGTATTGATTCGGGTTTAGTGTAGGCCGTAAATGCAGACTCTTTTTGATTTTGAACAATTGTTTGCACAAGATTATGGTGAGGCTCATTGATATCAAAATTAACCGTGAGACATTTCTCATAATTGATAGAATTACGCCTAACGAACTTATCAAAATCTTTTTCAGTAATTATTGTCTCTTTCTTTGACGAATCAGCGCTTATGAGAGTCATAGTCTCCATGAGAGGATTTGTATCTGGAATCAATAGTTTTGCGGTATCTTGCTTTATGATATCCATATCACCAGTTATGGGTTCATGTTCTATCACTTCTTCTTCGGAATCAACTTCGATGATATTTTCTTTGACACCCTTCTGAGCTTTACTAACAAATGGCAACAGATTAGGTATATTGCTTGGTTTAGGAATCGGAGCCTTTTGCGGTTCTGGTTTGGGAAATGATTTAGGTGCAGGTTTCTGTACATAGGGCAATTCATGGGCCGGTCTTTCGATAAACGGGATGCCATGTAATTCATTCATCTTCATCTCTATCGCGTCCAAACTTGTTTGAGTAATAGGCTTGTCAGCTTGTGGTTGGAGCTGTGAATCCTTACTCTTTGGGACATTTGGCAGCTCCTTTGTCGCAGTTGGATTGCCATCTTCTTGGGAGTTCTTTGCAGGTACTGGTCTATTAATTATCTCCTCAATTGTTTTATCAATTAAGTCCTGATTATTAATCTCCTTTCGTTGTGTAGTTTCTTTCTTAACAGCAGTTACTAAAGTGGTTGTTGTGACCGTTTGAGGTTTAGTTACAGGTTCTGGTTTGGTAATTTTCTTAGCAGCCGCGGTATTGTTCTTCAATATCGGTATTTCGGTTTTAACGGCCGATTTATTATCTTGCGGTGCTGAAGGTTTGTTTGTGAATGCAGTTTCTTTTTTAACTCCCAATCTATTCATATTAGCCAATTCCTGAGCTTGTCTTTGACTGTCAATCTTTTTTAATACATCTCTTCTATTCAAATCATTGGAATTCTTAATTTGCTTCCCATTAGAACTATTCGTAGGCACTTTCGATTCTTTTATCTTATTTAAAAAGGCTTGCCGATTTACATCTGTCCATTTTCCAAAAGGTACTGGCGCATGGTTATTATTTATAGGCTTTTGATCAGTATTGATGGTAATTTTGGGTGCCACTTTTTTATCTGCTAAATCATTTTTAGGCTGTGTTACACTTGGTTTAATATCTTGCTGTTTTATTAATGGTTTGATATCTGGTTTCTTGATTTCATGATTTTGCTTGTCTTTTGTGTTAGGAATATTAATTTTAGGCGCTTTTGTAGGCGGTACTGGTACTGCAATATGAGATGTTATAGTAGCAGATGTGGTTTTTGCGAAGTCAGCATTTTGTTTTTTATTATCAGCTGTTTCAGGGATTGTGTTCTTTATATCTTTTTTCAAAATAGATTTCGGTTTGTCAGGAACTGTGTCATTTGACTTTTTCGGTTTAGATTCAGCGTCAGTATGTTTCTCTTTATTATCTGTTTTATTACTTTCCAGAACTTTTTCAGGTGTTTTGATGATTTCAGGAACTTTCGTTGGCTCCGTTTCTGTTTGTACAGCCACAATATCTTTCTCTTTAGGATTCGGAACATTTGGACTTGTTTCTATGTTCTCAGCATTATTTGAAGTATCGACTTCCATTACTACAACTGGTTCTTCCAATTTTTGGTTTTTGCTATCATCAGTGGAGTCTGGTTTCATTTTAGGTTCAGTTTCTTTAACAATTATTTTATTATCTAGAGATATTTCTCTACATTCCAATGACTTATTATCACTAACATCAATTACACTTTTAACTACAGGAGTATCATTTAAACTACTGACAGTAGTACTATCTATTTTTGTGGTATCTGTGTTACTTAGAACTACGGGTTTTGGATTTTGTTTTTCCGGTTCCTGCAAATTCGGCTTTTCCACACTTTCATTGTTGGTTATGTTAGCACTCTCTTCGACTAGCGTTAATTCACTTTTAGCGGGTTGTTTGTTTTCAACTTCTTTAATTTGTAAATCAGGTTCTATAATTTTATTTAGAACAGGTTTTTCTGAATCTTCTTTTACTACAGATATATTTTCATCAATCACTTGGTTGATGGTTAGTGTTGATTTTGTTTCAGAAACCACTGAACTATTATCTTTACTCAACAGCTCAATTTCCTTTACTTTTGGTTCCTCAGAAATTTTTATATCTTTAGTTACTGCACCATCTACTTCATCCTTGTTATCCATGTTTTGAGTTGAGTCACATAAGGCCAAATCTTTTGATTTTTCATCAACGGGAGCATGATCTTCGTTTGGTGTTGTCGTGGCACAAATCGCTTGATCTACCTTATCAACAGATTCATCTATAACCAGCTTTTCCTCTTCAATATTATCATCATCGATTTGTACATCATTACTTACAATTTCTTTTTCTGCATCCTTATTATCTTGAATCATTGGCACTACAATGCTATTATCACCTATATCCTTTTCAATAATAGGTTCTTTAACTTTGTCAGGAGATGAATCTTTTGTCTGCTTACATGGCGATTCTAGAATCCTCTGCTTTACACTATCCGTATGAACTTCAATGGTTTTCTTAACATTGTCCGAATGTCTGTTTGGGTGCAGTTGTTGGTCAACCATTGTTTTGGTGAGTGGTATGCCCTCCTTGTTTGGTGTCGAGTGGAATGTCATAGGTGTAAAGCTGCCTATAACAGGAGACTTCCTAGATTCACTGAATTTCATCTTCTTACTTACGTTATTGTCTGGTTTACATTCAGACTGGTCCTCCTTCTTTGATTCTGGAACTGTTTCTTTGACAACAGGGGCCACTGGTTTTGGTATATTTTGTGTTTTAATTTTCCTTTCAGCAATCTTATTGCTTGTGGAGTCACTAATTACCTTACTAATGTCCATTATAGGGACATGCGACACATTTTTGTCAACAACTTTCTCCTCCTTAACAGGCTGAAAAAAGTATAAAAAATAAATAATTAAATTCATACAAAGTTTCATATATTTCGTTAATATAATTTAGTTGCCTATTTATTGCATTTACTTATATAACATTCTTAATAATTAATTATCAATAAAATTATTATATTTATAGCTCCAAAATATAAAATTACAACAGAAAATATAACATTAATTAAAAAATAGATTACTTTAAAGAATAATCCAATGAATAATACAACAAATTGGAAATAGCTAGTTTCCTCATAAAGCAAATCAATTTATTAATCTGGTGTATACTATGGGTAAATTAGGTTGCACATTAAACAAATAAATGAATTTGTACTTGTAGAAACAATTAAATCTAAGTAAGAGAATATATTTAGTTATGAATCCTATCTAAAGTAAATACAGCACACAGCAGACTAGTTAATACTGTAAACATACCACTTCTTTTGGTACTTCAATCTGTATCTCTTCATACACCTCCAAGTTGCCTTCATTATTTTCACTGTAATCAAATTGTTGCACTATTTATTACCAAAGCATTAAAAAAAACATACAATACATGCACAAAATAATTGCAGATATTAGCAGTACAGCAAATGTTTGTTTGTTTATAATTCCTATATTTATTACTAGTTGTGCCCGCAGTTTCCTTTGGTTAATGGTTAATATTATTAGTCTATGGCTTTCTTTGATAAATGAACTACACAACATAAAAATATTTTTTTCAATTCGGACTAGTAGTTCTTGAGATTAGCATGTTGAAGCAAACAAACATACTCTAGTATAAGTATAAGATCAATACCTCTGCCTATCCTGCCAGGGAATTAGTATGAAGCTAAATATAGATATAGGAACCAAATGAAGATGTCAGTAAGTTTTTGAAATGATGCATCTCAGACCAATAAAAAAAGAAAGACAGAACCATCAACTTACTGACAGTTTGCTAGTTAAATAACTAGCAACATCTTTTTAGTTAAATAGATAGGTACCAACATTGTTTATTATGAAAAAAGTAAAATCTATTTATTTATAAGGAAAAAGTGTATTATTTACACCAAAATTAATAATTATTTTAATATATAGTCAATTTACATATTAAATTCAAACTGCCTTCAAGAAAAAGTCTTCATTGCAACAAGTGGCCAGCACAAACTAAAGATATTTACATCTAAAATACATGCAAAAAGTGGTTAAACCATAAACTTTTGTTAGCAAATTATATAGTAAAAAAATAACAATATTACTTCACATAATGTATTTCCTGTTGTATGATTTTTATTTACTTATTAGAAAACAAATAAAGCATGTGTAAACATATTAAAATGTTCATTATTAAGGAGAAATAAAAAAAAAAAGCAAGTTATGTCAGTCCAAATAGTATTTTAAAAGCATTAGGTGAATGGATGTACCCATAGATTTCAGATAAAATACATGAAAAAACATGAAAAAAAATTACTTATGCTACTGAAATTTTATATTTAACTGTACCATCATAGACTTAATCAAGGGAAACTATTGAATGATCATATATTTTTTTAATTGGTTAAAACCTGGATAAAATGAACAAACATTGTACCAAACAAAAACACTCACCGCACTTTCAGGAACTTGAAGCTAGTCTGTTGCTGTTCATCATCAATTATTTGAACGGCAGCCAACTCTTCCTGCCCATCCTTCCGATACAAGTACAGACCATTACCAATATCTATAGCATCCACATTCTTCCCATCAATCTGCAGAATCACCTCGGTATCTTTACTTGGCACTGCCTCAGTCTCCACTAAAGTTGCCTCCGTTGAGTTTTCATCTTTGAACTGAGAATCTGCAAGTTTTAACTCAGGATTTGACTTCTCCTCAATTTCAGCATTGTCATCAATCACAAGCTCATTGCCATCATAAGAGTTATCATTGTCATCGAAGATCTCAACACCACCAGACAATATATTTGCTGCCTCAATTTGTTTACCTATCTTGTAAGTGTCAAAGTCACTCTTTTTTCCAATTGGAGACAAATTGGAAATCAATTGGTCAGATTCCGTTATAGTTTTTTCCGATTGTACAGTAGCCGACGCCAATGATATATCTTTTATTGGAGAAATATCAAATGTTGAGTCCACTTCTGACAGAGAAAAGTATTTGGAGGAGCTTTCGTTGGCCGTCATGAAGGCCTCGCTCGGCGGCGACGAGGTGTCGAGCGTGGAGTCCCTGGATCCCCCTGCTTCGCCTCGCAACTGATTCAACCTATCCATTTTCACACTTCATCTGTAAGAACAATAGATACATGAACGCCATTATCTTTCACACATGGAAATTAAGAAAATCACCATATTTAACAACAGAAAACTAATGAAAACATTTGAAGGTTGACCATTTAATTAGCACGTAGGTCAATAGCAAAGAAATATAGTGAAACTTTTTTGTGGAACAAGCGATTGATACTGTGACACTTTTGATAAACATGGAACTAAATGTGCAGTACCAAGGCTGAATTTGCTGAAATAACTTGCAGATAAAATTCTAGATTAAGAATTTTCTATTTATGTTGATGTAGAGGTCGTAATATTATTTTAGAGCAATTTTTATTAACAACACAACACATCAAAGATTATAAAGATGGACGCCAAATAGCGATGTTGCCGTTATTCCGCGTGTCATAATGTTATCATTATCAATTTTCACCAAAAATTTTTTTGATGAAATTTTTCATGAACCAAAAAGAAAATCTGACGATTTTCAACTATAAATTAGAAAAAATGCATGCTGCAAATATTTTTGACTGAAATGTTACGTTTAGTTGTTAATTATTATGGTAAATTAGGCTAATAGGAATTTATTTGCTACCTAATCTTTTTGTAGTTTTGTGTACAAGGTCAATATTGAAAAAGGAAATCAGTGTTACAAAAATTACATAATAAGTATCATTATTATGTACTTAAGCAACTTTAATGTTGCGATAATAAGTAAGTACAAATTTAGGCATTAACGAACGCATCCAAATTAGTCATTTACGAAGACAGTTTTTATTGTGATTTTTTTTAGTTTTAAGATACATATTTGTAGAATGATTTATCTGCAAAAATACAATCCAGTATCACAATATAAAATACATTTTAAGAAAACAAACTTACTTAGTTGTGTAGATTATAAAACAATAACTATTTTATTTTCTACATTTGACTTGCTACATTTATTATTAGATTATGTCACTGTCATTGTCATATAATGTCAATTTTGAATTTATAAATTCGTTTGAATGAAAGTTTGGGCTTCAGGTTTCTTTTTTAGGGCCTTTTCTTTGTTTTTAAGAAGTATTCCAAAAAAATAATAATGGCTCCACGAGAGACGCCGAAAGCCACTCCTAAAGTACAGCGTACCATCGTAAAAACGGCCGGAACCAAATCCAGGACACCTGTATCTGCAATCAAAAAGACCATGTCGGTTAAGAAAACGGAAAAGATCCCTCTCAAAGGTAAGATATTATCGTTATGAAAGTGCATTAGTGTGGTAATCAATATCGTTTTACATTTGTTTTAAGGCATGTTTATGTTTTACAGCGACTAATACTGCAATGGAAACAAGACAACGGACTAGTACAGTCCCGAAAGTGGCTACCCCTAAGCCTAAAGACAACAAATCGGTCCCTCTGCCCGGAAGCGTGACCAAGAGCGCGAAGAAGGCTTCGTGGAAGCGCCGCCCCAAGCCCGCGCACTCCGGGGTACCCGTGCCGGAGAAGATGAAGAGACTCCTAGAGAAACAACTTCAGGACTCTGATTGTAGCCTGTAAATATTGTTCCGATAAACTTTTGATTTATGTTCCCAATTTTACAATTTGAAAGTGTTTCCATATATTTTTGGTAGATATTTGCATTGATATTAGTTACTTTGGTAGTCAAAAAATTTTAATTATAATTTTTTTTGAATCATCCTCAGTTATTTGTAAGCTGGGTTTTATGCTAAAAATGAGATCAGGATCTTTGGAAAGCATGGTTGTATTATTAATTTTAGAAGAGATTTAGAGATTCTTATAGCTCTTATTATCAGAGGCCAAGACTCACCTTGGGTTGCTGCACCCTTTAAGTTAGTTTTGATTCAATTAAATAGAAGTACATTTAGGGATACCTATTGTACAAATACATCTGCACCAATGGCATCACTATGTTATACCACTTATTGCTGCTTTCAAAAGTTAAATTTGACTATGTATGATACAGTCCTTATTATAAATCTTGGCAAGAGTGTTTCATAATAGCTCAGTACTGTTTAATAATATTTATTGTTTATAAAATCACTGAAAGTTGTAGCATTTTTCATGCATCTCGGATACATACTTCCTTATCCTGTTCCATTATATACAGTGCAGCTAATATTAGACTCTTATCAATGCCTTATCATTAATGTTAGAATATAGTTAAAGCACCTAACAACAGTGGCGGACTAACCAGGACTCGGAAGGGGCGGTCCGCCCCAGGTCTCGGGTCCTGGGGGCCTCATATTATCTCTAGCATCACCTCCCCTCATTCTAGGGGCCTCATACAGCTCTGCCGCCCCAGGCCTAAGACTAACTTAGTCCGCCACTGCCTAACAGGTTTTTAAGTATCTGTATTTAAGTGACTTGGCAATTGACAATATTAATTAATGATGGTTATTAATTTAGCTTCAAATTGCATTTGTTTGTTTTAGTCTTTGGCTGGTGACAATGGCCTCAACAACTTTCATGTGCAGTGCAAACTAGCTTATTATTTTAATTAATTAGTTATTAGTTGAGATTAGCTTATGTATTGTTTAGTGCCATCATTAGCTTAGTATCTTAATATGATAAATACTAATATTTCATCGTTCAGCAGTGAAAACCTCGTATATGCTTTTGACAAAATTTTACAGAAGGAAGAAAAAACGCCTCCTGAAAAAAACTGTATGGATCAGAACTGTCTGGATTCGAATTATTTAATTGTTATTATTTAAGAATTATTGTAATCTATGCTACATAGTCGTAAGAATTCAAATATCTTATGGCTAAATAAGTCTGATGTGACTTACAAAACAAATTAAAAAAATAAGCAAATGCAACTGCTGAGGTTTTCCCTGCCAACAACGATATGTAGGCAGGACATACTGAATTAGGGTGTTGATTATGTTTGACATGACAAGTTGTTACAGTTTCTGTGTAACCGTATAGCCTTATTATTAATAAGTTTGTACCTAGGTTGTCTTAAAACTAGAGAATAGCTTAACAATTTAATATGTTGTAACTGTAATTTCAATTTATATAGGAGCAGTTTAAACCTTGTAATTTTCGGTTATGTGACTGAACCTTTTGTGAGAGCTATACATCTGGATATTATTATTTTGAACTTAATTATAAATAATTTTTGGAATTACATTAAGTAATATTGAAGTCAATAGCTGGTATTCAGCAACTTTCTTTCAATGACTAATAATTTCGTTTACTTGGTTTATACATGATTTGTATTTAACAGTGTGAACTAATCTGCTTTTTACATAGATAAAAACAATAATAATTTTAATGGGAAATGTTAAAATATATTATATTGATGTTCCATAACAAAATTACCATTTATTATCTAATTTAGATTTAATATAAATTTCTGGTGGAGTACAAATAAGAAAAACCATGTGTTTTTTCAATATGATAGTTGTAAAATAATAAGAATTATGCACGGACTAGTAAAAAACTTAGGACTCCGCGCCACCTAAGTCAAACATGGATGGAAGCGCTCCAATTGACAGATTTCCGATATCTGGTATTTTTAAGAATCTCACTCATAATTGCATAAACGTGACTTCACTCTGTAGTATGACACCGTGAAGTCTTCTTATTTTTACTAGTCCGTGGAATTATGTTTAAAATTAAACTAGAGTATTATTAAAGAGACTAGAGGTAAAATATAAATCTTAAAGCATTTTATGACAAATAAGATTGAATTTCTAGTATTTATTACAATACATTAAAGTACCTAATCTGAAATATAAAACTGGTACTTGACTTGTAAAACCTAAAATGGTTACAAGATTACATTTTAGGACTCAAAATAAATAGCTATTTTAGCATAGCAATAATCTGCCAATGGACATGTTTAGATTTTAATTTAGAATTATTAAAGATTTTCCAATGTATTGCAATGGGTTTTATTCTATCTACCATTTATCTCTATTGTCAACTACTCATAAAAAATCTCGACAACATATTCGCTAAACATAACAAAAAGCTTTTATTTACTTAAACAAACAAACCAACAAACCTATGTCTAAAACTCGGACGAGAAAAAAAAGAAGGACTCCACCCATTTCATTTACAGCACACATAGACAACGACGACGGCATTAGTATCATGTCGTATATATGTGTGCTGTAAGTGAAATGCCATGTGGAGCATCGGAAAGACATAAAGTCTAGTTAAAGGGGTGGAGTCATTGAGCTATTATTACGCTAGTAATAATAGTTCAATGGGTGGAGTCCTTCTTTTTTTTCTCGTCTGTGGTCTAAAATAAACTAACTAAATAAACTTCAGGCCGCTTCCCTAGCGGGGTAGGCAGAGAGAATCGAACCTAACCGAGTCGTCTGTGTCGATTTACAATTTGATAGGGGGCTGTTGACCCTGCCGTGTTCTGTCGTATCGTTTTTGAGGAGGGGGTTTGAAAGGGCACCGCCTGGATAGCGCAGGAATAGGTCCACAACCAGTTAGCACTGGATCCACACAACCAACATTAATTGAGTTGTTTAGGTATCTATTTATGATTGTAGGTATACTTACAATCATTGATTTTAACAAATCTGTACTTTATGTATGTACCTACTTACATATCTATTTTTATCTCTCAGTTTTGCAAATTTGCTGAATAACTAACAACTTGCAATATCTTTTTAAACTTACAATATTATATATACTTACTACCTAATTTGACAAGCTCGATGGCGCATTCGATAGTCACCCTGCCCCATGCGCCAAGAGTTGTCGGTTCGATCCATTCGAATTAATATCCAATATTTAAGTATATATTTGTAATACCACTGTTGATTCTGATATCCGTAACACAAGTGCTTAAGCTACTTACCTCGGAGTCGGATATTTATTTATTTTATTTATTTATTATTAATATTATAAAGCCGAAAAGTTTGTTTGTTTGCTTGAACGAGCTAATCTCAGGAACTACTGGTCCGATTTGAAAAATTCTATCAGTGTTAGATAGCCCATTTATTGAGGAAGGCATATCTATACTTATAATAAATCTGTAGAGAGGTCAATTCTGTACATGAAATATATTTTCAAAATAACTATCAGGGGGTGATTAGTGATCGATACTGATGCCAATATTCAATCAGTAAAATTTTTGTCTGTCTGTCTGTATGTTCCTTATAGAAACAAAAACTACCCGACGGATTTTAACGAAACTTGGTACAATTATTCTTCATACTCCTGGGCAGGTTATAGTATACTTTTCATCACGCACAATCAATAGGAGCAGAGTAGTGAAGGGAAATGTTGGGAAAACGGGAGAAGTTACTCCATTTTTTAAGCTTCCGTCGCGTGTGCAGCCTTAATGGTTAAAGTTACATAGAAATCATGTATGACGGAAATAGTCTTTATAATATTAACCATAAACGCGGGTGACACCGCTGGCACAGCTAGTAGGCTATATATAATATTATTAACCATAAACGCGGATAAAACCGCGGGCACAGCTATAGCAATATTTTTTAAATATTTGGGTTTGGTTGATTTAAGTATGTAACTTAACGTTACGCCATTTACTGTGGAGGTAGGCAATGCAGACCATTCGTCTATTTGCTACGATCATGGAATGTATGTTAATTAGAACATGATTATGTCATTCTTTCTAGCCTAGGTTAATAACATTTGTGATTTATGACCACTCCATAAATGCTTTAATTTAAATATTCAGCAGAGACAATAGAGCTTTGTATACAGGTAGGAATCGTTCCTAGGTAGGTACTTATTGCATTTGGTACCTACATCAGTCAATTTTATTACCTGGCATTACTTAACTGGTTAAGGGGAACTTGTAACCTTATTTTATTAACTAACTAACTAACAAGAAGCAAGTGAGGTGTGTAAGGACTGTGCCATATGGCGTTCGGTTCTCTCTGCCTACCCCGCTAGGGAAGTAGCGTGAAGTTAGGGGAAGTGTGAAATTATATTTTAATCTACTAAACCCCCTCGCCAGCTGCACTGTTATATCTTTCATTTGGGATTGTCAATCTATGCAGCTGTATCTTGCTCTTGTTATCTTTGTCATCTCTCTGTCAGACTACATCCATTGTAGATGCCCATAAGACAATCATAGATAGGCACATTGGTATTTTTCTAAAGTAAGATGTTATCGAAATCAAAACCAACAAAGGTACCACGAACCCGACCTAAATACCTGTTTCATCAACAATTAGATATTTGCATTGCTGTGGAGATCGAACATGGACCCATAGCATTCGACGCGAAGTCTTAATCAAGGCTCCAATAACGGACCGGAATTCTACAGTCTAAGTTTGGAAAATATTTTAAGTCCAAACTAGAGTAATAAGGTCTAAAAAAATAGTTAAAACAAGGCATTAATAAACCATGTAACAAAATCCAAGTAAAGGGTTAAGTAAAGAAAGAAAGAAAAATTAAGTTGACATTCACCGTGAAACTGCTTAATTTATGTGTCTACGCGAGAAATTTGGCCGGGGTCCCTATATAATGTCCTGGAGTGCCCGTCCCATCTTAGCCTACGTGTAACTGATTAATTTATAAATGCGTTTAGCTAACAAATGCCCCTTAACCATTCATTGTTTTCGGATGCGCCGCGCGAGATAATTAATTCGAAATTTGTCTGGCGCCCTACGCGATGAACATATGAAATGACGCGAACATACTTAAGCTCCTTTATTACGTAATCTCGCTCGATAAGATCTGTGCTGGCCTTATAAAGCGCGCTGTGATCATCGACTTAGCGCCATATCCTACATGGAGTATAGGCTTCTACGGCTTTAACACTAATTATAATCCTATTTATTTAATTTTAAATAAGAAGGTTATTCTCATAATGTATCAACATTAAGTATTTAGTAGGTAGTTTGTAGATGATGTAGACTCGTTGTTCATCTTGGATTTATGGAACTGGTAAACGAATACGTATATGTAAATAGTATTTTTTTTTCTGTTGCGGAAACTACGAGCCGTCACCCACTGCTCGGGGAAACAGAGGGCGGTGTGTCGGACTCGAACCGAAATAGCCGGTATCCCCACTGCCTGGATTAAACGACAACTCCTCCGTTGTGCGCATGCCGCGCTGCGCGGCCCAGCTCGCGCGGCGGCGGTCGATGCTGTGCAGCCCACGCCGTCAGTCGTCGGATGTACAGCACCAAGCACGTGCGCACGTTGAGACATGCTAGGCCACCCAGCATGTCTCAATTACTCCGCCCAGGAATCAGACGCCGGTCGTGCCCGTCGTGGGCACACTCTTGCGCTCTACCCTCTGCTACACGAGAGGGACACGCGGAGAGCGTTTCGTCGGGGGGCCGCCCGCCATCTGGCGAACCATATTGAGGGCGAGGCCCTGTAGGTGCGGGAAGTGCTCCCGCGCCCACCGCAACGCATCAGCAGTGCGCCCCTGCTGGGTTGCCGAGGATAGGGAGGCGGGCAACGACAACACCCAGCTCTTCTTCTTCCTCGGCAATCCTAATCCGGCCGCTACGGCCGATGCCGCGACTGGCTGGCGAGACACCAGTCACGGCCCACCTCGAAGTCCCTCTTAGTTTGAGCCCTAAATGATCCAACTCCAGGGCTTACTAAGCCCCCCGGTACGACAAACCGAGGACCCCGGCGGGGGGAAATGTGAATAGTTTTTTTTTTTTTTACGTGAGGAATGCATTTACGCACCGTCCAAGTAAATCTAGGTTCGGCCTACGAGGGATGTGTCGGGCTCAGAGGTTTGGGAAAACACTCCACTACCGACTATACCTCATGGTGGTCATTCTTCGGGCGTCTGCGCAGATTCCGGGCTCCCCACTGCAGGACTCTACGCGAAATCTACGTCTACCCCGCTGCCGATCCATGCGGCCCATCTCGAGGGAGAGGCAACCTCGCCCCCAGAACACCTCGCGGTGCTTATGACGGCACAGACCACAGTGTCACCCCATCCTATTTAACGGACGAGGATCCACGTGTCGTCATCTTCTCTGAGGCTGCTTGAACGAAGTGAATGCAGCCCCCCCCGCAAACACTCCACAGCCCCAAAGGCACTTTTAGTCGCCTCCTACGACAGGCAGGGATACCACAGGAGTATTCGGAGCCCCCCCTGTAGGGCGCAAATGTGAATAGTTCTAGAACAGCCGTACTCAACCTTGTTACAGGGGCCACAAATATGGTGCCGAGGGCCGCAAGCAAAAAAATATTTAGGTATTAATTAAAACGTAATTTAATAAAAAAAATGGTTTACAATAAATTTGTAACTTCAGGTGCGCCATAACAAAGGCTCGGGGGGCCGCATGCGGCCCGCGGGCCACAGGTTGAGTATAGCTGTTCTAGAAAGTCTTGATTATTGTATAGATCTATAAATGAGTTTAATGCAGGATCATCATCAGTTTCCTTGTGTTATGCTGTTTGGCTAGTGGTATTAAATGCTTAGGTACCTAGATTAGAGGATGTAGGTAGATATTTTAGCTCCGAACGCTTTTGTCTGTAAAATATATATTCTATTAGATATATTATCTTTCAGTGAGCGCCGGTAGCTCAATGGTCAGGATTTCTTTGAGATGGGTGCGTCTTCAAACGAGGGACGAAAAATCACTAGATTTTTTTAATAGGAAAACTTATTTGTACCAATAGTTCGGCGGTGAGAAACATGTAATGAAACCTGCGCATTCAAACAACTATGGATGTGTAACGAACGATGTTGCAATTGTCTGGTCCCCATAGCTACGTTTGACTGGCTCGATGGCGCATTCGGTAGTGACCCTGCCCCATGCGCCAAGAGTTGTGGGTTCGATTCCCACCCAGAACAAACATTCGTGTGATGAATACTTGTGTTTGTTCTGTGTCTGGGTGTTAATCTATACTTATAATAAATCTGTAGAGAGGTCAATTCTGTACATGAAATATATTTTCAAAATAACTATCAGGGGGTGATTAGTGATCGATACTGATGCCAAAAATGCAATCAGTAAAATTTTTGTCTGTCTGTCTGTCTGTCTGTCTGTATGTTCCTTATAGAAACAAAAACTACTCGACGGATTTTAACGAAACTTGGTACAATTATTCTTCATACTCCTGGGCAGGTTATAGTATACTTTTCATCATGCTACAATCAATAGGAGCAGAGTAGTGAAGGGAAATGTTGGGAAAACGGGAGAAGTTACTCCATTTTTTAAGCTTCCGTCGCGTGTGCAGCCTCAATGGTTAAAGTTACATAGAAATCATGTATGACGGAAATAGTCTTTATAATATTAACCACAAACGCGGGTGACACCGCTGGCACAGCTAGTATTGAATATTTAAGTATATATTTGTAATACCACTGTTGATTCTGATATCCGTAACACAAGTGCTTAAGCTACTTACCTCGGTGTCAGATCAATGTATGTGATGAAGTCTGATATTTATTATTTATTTATTATTATTATTATCTAAGGAATATAAGGTTATAACGGTTAATCGCTTTAATGTATTCATTAGACTTACTAAATCTTTGATTATGGTATACTTATAATAACCATGATCCAAAAAATGGTCCGGTTCCCCTATTTTAGGGTTACGAAGGTCAAATCGGCAGTCGCTTCAATGTAATTACCAGACTCGCTAAATCCTGGATCATGGTCTAAGCCAGTGCTTCTCAAACTTTTTATGCTATGGAACCCTTTTAGGAAGCGGAGTATTTGACGGGACCCTAGAACAGCGCGGGCGGTAATAATCGACTTTTAACGGATTTTCCCCCAGGAGTTATGATATTTATGATCAGTACCAATTTTCGTGGAACCCCCAGAAAGGCTTCACGGAACCCCAGGGTTCCGCGGAACACACATTGAGTATAGCTGGTCTAAGCGAACCCCGTCTAAGCACGAGACAAAACGCTAGGAAGATGATGACATTCAGTGAATGGGTAAAATATTGCGCGTGAGTTATAAATTATGTTTTTATTATTTTAAACTAAAAGTAAAAAGTTTTAAAAGTTAATAAGTACCGTGAAAGTAGAAGACGAGTGTTGTTTATTTTTAGCGATGCACCAGTACAATTTTGACAGTTTATAATGCACCACATATCACAAGACGAGGGAGTGGCGCCGGCCTACTGATCGCCGTGACTGATAACAGCTCCCGATATAGCTATACTCTGCGCCTGCGTCTAGCTAGTGACTGTAGGTAATCTACATTATTAATATCGCGTCTATTCATGCGAATATGATTGAAAAACTGTTTGGACGCCTTTGGCACGTGACTTTGTTGTTAATTTTGGAGAATCACGAAAAAATTGGCTTAACATTCTATAGGTACCTACCTAGTAGAAAAAAGGCTTTAGTTTTTATTGTTAAAAAAATGTGGAAAAGTTATTAGAATTTAGAACCATGAAGAAAAGAGAATTTAGAGACAACCTTGAATGGGAGACAAGGGCACGATCAGCTAATTAGTAACTGAAAAAGTATATCATACTTATATAAAGTACATAATAAAATAATAAGTACATAATATATCCTTTTTTTCTCATATATGTTCCAAACTAAGCATTTATATTTGTTTTATGGACCCATACTTGGTTTAAATTTATGGATCACATTGCAGGACCTGCATTCCCTACCGTACTTACTCGAGTTCCAGCTGTGACTAAACAGAAAAAAAAACTGTTGAGCACATAGTTTACAATTTCTCCAGCGATATTATCACAACACCGTTTTCACACCACAATGTAAGGTGTTTTATTTTATCTCTTCGCCCAAGCAACAGATATTTCACAAATATTTTGTTATGCGACCATTGTCTGACATTGCAAGGGTCGTCCAAATTTCTTAAAGTTGATAAGTACATACATAACATAACATACATACATAACATCATACCCACAATCCCCGAAGAGGCAGGCAGAGTCAAAAGGGCAACAGGTCCCTTTAACCACATTCAGCCAAAAAGTAAACGGGGCTGGTTTAGATTGATTTTTTTTTAATGTTGATCGTTTGAAAAATGGCTACAATGACACTAAACAATATTATTTATGTTAGATTTATTTCGGTCAATTTAAATGATGTTTTCAATCGTACCTTTAATAAGATACAGCGTCGATTTTATTGTCAAAACAGCCGCAACAGATCCGACGATTGGTAAAAGTTATAAGCGTTTGTCGTATGAAGAAGATGAAACGAATTCTATTTGATATGTTTCTTGGTTTGCAAATGTAAAATTGACTGTATTCTGATTTGCAGATTATAATAAAACAGAAACAGATTTTTTTGGACCGAAGTTTGCTAAATACCAATATTTTAAATTAATCCAGATATTGCAAGGACTCGGTGAAATTAAGTAAAGTTTACATAAGCATGTTATTTGAAAAAAATTGTCGCTAAGTATACTTTGAACCTAAGTTCACAGAATACTAGATAATCATGAAAAGAATAAAGTTTGTTGTAGTCTGATTTATTTTATTATATTTTTACTAATTTAAAATAAAATATTTATAAAAATGAATGTCGCTACGCAAATTTCATTTCGGATATTGGATAAGTATCTAATATATAAATTATTTACATTTATTCAAAAACTTAAGTTTCTTTGGATGCGTTGTGTTTAGATATTTTATAAGTGACTTATTATAAAACTTATATGCAATATCTACAATAAGAGTTCTGATTTTTAAATATTCTTTATCAATCTACAAATTATATTTTTTTGTAAATACGTTTAGGTAGCTGGCGGTATTTCACATGAGTTGGTACGAATCTAAGTAATGGCTAGGTGTTTACATGACCTTCAAATGCCGTCTAGAAAATTGGCTAGGATCCAGGTAATGTGCACTAATTTCTCAAGTTTTCTGCAAGTGTTATGCAAAAGAGATTACTGACCTATTTTATGACAAAGCTGAGAATTGTCAAAGAGAAGCTTGATGAATGAGCACCTATTGAATCCTGAAACTGAGCTAACTAACTGGGCCGAGGCTGAAATCTAGCATAATTGCCATTTCATTACCTAAAACGTGCCTGAGCCATAAATATAACAGTCGGAAAATCGGTGGAGACCATGGTATATTCAGTTTTTGAAATACTGTAACATTGTGCAGTCAGTCAATGTGAATAACAACTCAAACAATGTGTGCCTACCGCGTTTAATAATTAATTAGATTCTATAGGTACCTAATTGAAAATAAGCTTTAGTTTTTATTGTTAAAATAAATTTAAAATAGTTATTAGAATTTATTATTTAATATTCATTTTCCAAACGTGATAGGATTTTGTTTTAATATTACTAGCAAAACCGCCTTGAAATGAAGACAACACAGGCCTTAGAAGAAAAGGTAAACATGATTTCGTACGCACTGCTTGTATTTTCTAAATGTAGCTGTAGCTCCTTTCCGAGTAAGTAGACTCATCGGTGTAGGCTTTGACTTGAATGAAGCTGAGTCATGAATGAAGAATAATATCGTAGATACCTATTATAATACTACCTAGGGAAAGCAATCTCAAGTTAGTTAGCTCAATGTCTACATAAAGTTTATGTGTGCTAAACTGCAGCACAATTCGCTCAGCAATTTAAATCGGGGTTAAATTAAAAAACATACACTTATATATTTTTTTGCATTGCATTTACATTTAATATTACTAGATACGATTAGGCTGTAGTAAAGTGGCTCGATTCATCTCTAACATTACGTAGATGGCCGTTACAATGCATGACTATCACAATCATACCTCCACCACGCGAAACGCTCGCAATTTGTACCACCTAGCTCATCTACTAAGCAGTCAGGAAGCGTCTCGAGGCATCCATCACGCTCGACAGGCGGGGCCTGGCGCCGATAAATCATGTTCCTACTCAGGTTAATTGTTAATGGGCTGTTTGGACGTGTCCAGCTTGTGACACGTGGCGTCTTAAGCGCGCTAGTGGACAGCCTTATTACGTTGGGTTAGAGTTCTGTGATCTGGCGCGGGCTCGTTAGGATGTGGGCGTGGTAAACGTTTAAGCTTGCCGGTTAAATGGGAGTTCGAAATTTGAAAAACCTCGATAAAATTATAGCATATTATATGGTGAGGAAATATAAAACAAGTAAAAAAAAAATTATACTTTCAATGATTTCAAATGTGCGTATTAAATAGAAACTTCACCGCTTGCACCTTTTGAGTTTGGTCAGCATTCAAGCATTTCACTTACTCGCCTCGGATTTTGGAAATCCTTAGGCAGGAGAACCGCATAAATACGATTTTGGTTTCACACTCAAACTCGTAGCTGTTATTTTCAAAGTAGAACTTTGAGACGCTCTGGTTCAACTGTTGAATGAAGACATCGTCTATGCCACTTTTCCGTCACTGTGTGTCATATTAGGAACTTGTTTTTTTTTACTTCATGACTTTCTTCTTCAGTTTACGGCTAATATAAGCTACAAACAAGACAATTAAGATCAATTGTTACATTGTTACGATTACCCTATGGTTGGTTACGCAAAAAATGGCTGTAATTTAATGCAATTGGCATAGACCTACATTTGGCTGCCCCAGTCGTTTTCTATCAATCACAATAAATCAGCCGATCCTACTATGTGATATTATTTCTATGTATTAGTTAAATAACACATTAGCAGTCTGTCAACCTTTTAAAATATTAATACAGTGTTTAAGTCTATTATGTTTCTATAACTAGCTGTGCCCACGGTTTCACTCGTGTTTACGGTTAATGTTATATATATATAGCCTTATAGCCTTCCTCGATAAATTAACTATACAACACAAAAATAATTTGTCGATTCGGACCAGTTCCTGAGATTAGCGCGTTCAACCACACAAACAAACATCTTCAGCCTTTTAAATTACTCTTATTATATAGAGTTTAGATAAGCAAAAAAAGGGTCCTTCACCACAGCGCTAATCGCGGGCGACCTCTCTTTTTTTTTATTTAAGTTTGAATTTCCATTAATGTTCTGCATAATTCCCTATTTTTTCATTATCGATTAACATTTTTACATCTTGTATCAAAGTTAGGAAGAAGATTATATTGTCCATAATACTGCAATTAATAGGCATTATAATAAAAAAAAAATATCCAAGAAAAGTCGAACCAAAAAAAAGTTGTAATTATTTAAAGCCGTGTGGTCACGTTATCATAAAAAATAACGAAAAAAAATTATATCTCGAAAACTACAAAAAATCGTAGAACATACATGGGGGTTAAATCGATAGGTATGGAACCCTGCTACCAGCTAGTGGCGGCTTGATACCTTAAAAGAAACACACTGTATAGTCTTGGCGCATGGGGCAGGATCACTACCGAATGGTCCATCGAGCTTGTCGAAAAATTAATTTCCTAATGTGCCCAGGGCCTCCAATAGGTTAAAGATGGCACTGCTCGGCTCCTCCCGAATCCAAAGCGATTCCTTCATGTAAAAAATAGTTATGCTAATATTTCAGTCTTTGTATTTGTATAGGACTAGGAGAGAAGTTAAAGGTTGTATTATAAGTTCAGTCTTTAGAAATGGGGCCATTGATAAATTCCTATACAAATATTTCATGTTATTAAGAAACATTGCCCTCACTCGTCCTTGCGAGATGTGGTTACTCACACGTCACAAGTTTTGTGTAATTAATTATTAAGAGTCTATAGGAGTTTCCTTCTGAATTAAATTTCAGATTGGTAATGCTTTATACTCATTCATGTGACGTTACGAAGTCTATGACTTCCTCCTTCTTTGTCACACCATGAGGCATTTTTGTAGACCCCCTCTCCCCTTTGACCAGTGACGTAATTTATGGTCGGCCCCTATTAGCTAAATTTCAAATATACGAATGTCTTTGCCTTGATTCTTAGACCGAATTAAAATTGAGAAGTTCTCAGTTCGTCAAAACTTTTAATTTTCATGTTTGAACTGACTCGCCGATTTAATATTATCTAATTAATTTGAACCAAAATGCAACACGCAATCAACAGATTATTGAACCCAGTAGTGGTCACCTAGTGGTCGAAATTCAACCATAATTCGTTAATTTTTAGGGTTCCGTACTCAAAGGGTACAACAGGAGCTTATTACTAAGACTCCGCTGTCCATCCGCTGTCTGTCTTTCCGTCTGTTACCAGGCTGTATCTCAGGAACCGTGAAATTTTCACAGATGATGTATTTCTGTTGCCGCTTTAACAACAAATACTAAAAAACAGAATAAAACAAATATTTAAAGGCGCTCCCATACAACAGACATGATTTCGTTTTTATAGATAATGGTACGGCACCCTTCGTGCGCGAGACCGACTCGCACTTGGCCGTTTTTTTTAATTATTTTAAAGTTGTTTCTAATGGATTATGCATTTTACTAATTAAAATATTTTCTGCACTGCTTCTCCATATAAACTTTAACTATATCAAATGGCAGATTCCTCCGTGCGCGTAATTTTTCGTAAAAAGTATTACAAAGTTTTCACGTATTAAATATGGATATGATTAGGTACTGCAATTCCGTCTAGCCCTTGCTACCAACGCGCCCCCTTTAGCAACAAGCCCGATGCCTGTGTTTCACGTCTTATATAGAGTTATATCATCTTGCTACAATGGCAGCTAATATAACGGATGCAGTAATCTTTATTTTTTATTTTGGCCCTAATCAATGGCCCTGTTTTATCAACTAGCCTAATTATTTACATCATCGCAGTGCCATATGTTATTATCTATTGTTCGAGAGATTCGAGCACTGCATCGCTGCAACTTAACCCCTCTAATACGCGTGTTAATTGATGGATGCAATTCAGAACCGTTGGGACAGAAAGACCGATTATGGAATTTTTGGTAATTGGCTCGTTTAAATGGGTGTATTTGAGCTTTATATTATTATTTAAGATGAACATTAACTTAGAAAGGTTTTTTATGGATTCGACCCTTCCGGCACAAACAGCGATGGCGGATTTATCCTAAGGCCCAGTAGACTCGGACCTAGGACGGCCGGATATTAGAGGCGGCCAATCGTGATACAAAATTCACGGAAAGAGGCAGCTAATTCCTACTACGAGGACATCACCTGTGGCCTAGGGCGGCCAAGTCATCAAATCCTCCACTGACAAACAGTCTTCAACAATTGTTCATAGGCTACCATGACCGCTTACCATACGGTTAACCATAAATTTGTTTCCTATGGTAGAATAAAAGATATAATATTGTTAGAAGGATCCGGTTGTAGGCTACCTATTTGTTGATTCTTTCCACGATAACACCCGCATTGTTCAGCTATTCAAAAAATCGAGAACGTTGCATTTCCTGCATTATAGACCAAAAATTGACGGATGGATTCCGAATTCAAATTGACTACGACGTTATTTTTCCCGCATCTCTCATGAATATCGTCGACGATTATTTGCGCATTGCTAAATTATTGTCGCTTATCGTTTAACCGAATACAATGTGTCCATTGCACATACGCTACTGTAAAACCGTCTTACGTGACTTTAAAACTGGATTGATAAGACAATTGCCTAATAAAAATCGTGGCTGTGATGAAAGTTGGAAGTTTTAATATAATCTTACAAACAAATGAGTGAGTGTTTAATGGTTCGCCAATTGATACGGGCATTAAAAGTACTGTCTTCATTATAACACTTTTCAAATATATTTTTGCCGAGGCGTGGATCAAACGAATTAATCCAGGGGTACCTAAAGGTATCTGTCGGGTATATAACTATTTAAATTAAATTAGATATATTTTCTCTTATGCTGAAATTTGCTTATACATTTGTTTTATTATTTTTTAATTAAGTAGACATGATTTATAATTCAATCGGAAAATAAATTTAATAATTCAATAGATTATCGCGATATTTTCTGTCATTTGAAAAACTGCAGTGACATAAAAATATGGAAATTGCTTACCCATTAGTTATTTGAGTCAGCAACCAAAAAATACTTTGGCAAAACGCAGATACCTGTATGGACGTCAAATGCTGTGCTGTAAATCGTAGGATCTTCAAGGAAAGCTTTACTGTGCATGAGCACTATAAGAAAGACGTTTCCTGCGTTTTCCTATTATTGTCCCTTTTAATTGCATGAACCATTTTCAGCTGACGATGCACATACTGAATTATGGATTATGGGATCATAATTTACGTACTAGTAAATTATATTAGTTATATAATGTGTCACATTACTACTAGGGTACCACAATTTGCCCATGAATCACGAAAGGTGTACTACCGACTACGTCACTGATAAAGATTAATTGAAACAGAAGCCACTAGTATGAAAATAGGGAAATCCTGAATTTATCTGCAATGTATACGTAATATGAATTGGTATTTACAATACTATTGTGTCGTATAACTAACTTTCAAGGTATTTATGTCAGAAAAAATATTTGACAAGTACTTACCTGTATCATGTAAATTTAGGTAGATTTTTGATATTGATATTTTTGTATGGTCACTACAAAAAAAAAAAAATAAGCTAAGTATGGTTTTTCTTTGGTAATTTATGATAAATTCATTAAATTAACAGTCTATTTCACATCGTTATTATTTTTAAAGTAAATAGAGCTCTCAATTTAATAGTTCGTTACTTATTTATGTAGACCTAGAGGTTGTAAAAATATAAACAAAATATGTTTTTAATGATATTCTTGACGAAAAAGGGCATCTATCTGAATGTTCATTGTATTTTTCAAATTAAAATGACTGACCATTTCAAACAAAAACATTCCTTGCCCTACGTATGAAGGCGGTACCGTAAATTGAGCCTTTCAGGTTTTTGTACGGGGAATGATGACTGACATCATACTGAAACTGGCAGAATATTAACTGAATAACAATTTGTTATTGTTGGCTATGTAAAATATTAAAAAAATACGTTTGAAAAAGGAATTAGCGCTACAAGTTTCCGGGCCGAAGCGACCGATTTGGCGCGTTCTTCGCGGCGCCGGGGGGTTAGTTCCCACAGCGGTGACGCGCCGGCCATTGAAAATGCTTGAGCACTTGAAGTCCAAGTGTAGTATATAAACCGCGGGCGCCGGGGTAGCAAGCATCAACCAATCATCTTCACATCTCAAACAATTTGTGCAGTGAACATGAACACCCTTGCGTATTCTGCTGTCATCGCCATTTTGGCGGCAAATGGTGAGTGCTATCAAATAAAAAATATTTTTTATTACATTTAAAAATCATTATAAAAATATAGCCAATTTTAATTAAATTGCTCCAAATTACAAGAAATAATTATTCATAAAATATTAAGTTTACTTAAGTACCTTAATTTAAACCAATTTCTTTAAATTAAATTAATATATCACCATATCTACTTCATGAATTGCAGAGTAATTTATAATACCTAAATAAAATATGTAAACCTAATATTTATCTAAGCTTGTAGAAGAAAGTGATATGTATTCATTTTACAAACCTCCAATAAATTCTTTACAATTCTATATGAAAACAAAAAATTTAAATTAATTTGAATTTTAATCCTAAATCAACCAGTATTTTTAGACTAAATTATATAAATAGCAAATTCATTTATTTACTATTCAGTAATATTTAATATTTATATTTAATATGTACATAGTTTCAATGATAATCCATTTTGTAAATCTGCATTCCGTCAATCATACTGGCCGTTATACTTATATAAAACTATCAAACAAGTATAAAAAATAAAAAAGAATTAACATTCGTTCTAAATGCAAAATCTTATTCTAATTTTGAATTAAACCCTCAATGGCCAAAATCAAAATCCGATTCAATTAGGCTCAATACTTTGACCATCACACGCAGCCATCAAAGGCATCTAAGTACCAATAATACTAATCCACGGATTTGCATACGGGTGTGCACAAAAATCCATGTGAGACACGCAAAACACGTGGGTTCTTCCTCTACACCGCGGCGGATCGTGCAAACATCCGACCAAAACAATCTACATGCCCACACCACTAACACAAATCGAAATCAAATCGCTATATACATCGTACATCTTCATCCAAACTTTTTCTCCCGTGTCTAGAGTCCTTCTTAAAATTCTAACTAGGGTAACTAATCGATACCGGACGCTCGGACTAAGGTTTAGAATTGACGAGTCCGTTATTTTGGACAGCAATTAAAAATAAATAAAATTAATAAGTCTAGTAGCTGAAAACACAGAACAACTTTACAAATTGAACAATGGTCAATTTATTTGTTGTATATAGACACCGTGACCATAATCTTTCATTTTTTTTCACAATTTTCATAAACTATTGACAAAATCGATCTGCGGATACTTCAGATAATTATATACAAACTATTGGTTATTGTTTTACGTAAGTACATACATCTGTTCTATTATTTATTCTGTGACTATGTCACTGCTAATACCAGTAAAATCCAATAGACCAGTGGTTTGGTAGTTGCCGATTGGTATGCGGCATTCAAACGTCCCGAGTTCGATTCTCGGACGTAGCTCAAGCGTTAATTTGAAAAAAAAAACAGTGAGAAACGTCCTGTTATCACGTGTCAATTGATAACTGTTACTTATTACCTTCGTATGAGGAATTGATCGGTTACAGACCGTTAACAGTCAATGAGCATAAAGTAATTAAAATTCATTTCCAGTACATTGTTGGCTGGTACTTGAATCAGTCATTTAGCTTTTTTCAATACATATTGATTAAAAACTACGTTATACAGAAATCTTTAATCGGATGCAATTTATTAGGATTTTTAATCAACAATCATTAATATAAGACAACTAATTAAGAGTAAATACTGAAAATAAAGCAGAATTTAAGAAAAACATATTTGATAAAAAACATTGCAAAATGTCTTAGGTATACAATAAACCATGAGCTTTTTGAGTCATGTATATATTTACGCAATCAAAAATACTATTGATAGATAGCAATTAGAAGAAAATCAAGCTAAGAACAAAATATAAGCACCTATACCTTTTTAAATCTTAACATCAAATCCAATGTTAAATATTAATCAAAGAAACCATATTCGTTCTATTCGATATCAAAAACCAAATTGCATAATTTCCTGGACAAAAAACATTACATAACCGGACCTGTTACAATTTTTTGCCCCATCGCGATGTGAGCTTCTAAGGTGTCAACGCAAAACTGTACCAACAGACCCCACACCGTGGCCTTATTCGGCTATCAATCTCTAACCACCAAGGGACCGACCCACACTGTTTACCCACACACCATTTATTGCTATTTTGAAAATAAATACCAAATGATGAAACATTTAGCACATAAGTATAAAAATCAGTGAGTACGCACGACCGACCTCAAATTTTAACATACCAAGAGGTCACCATTATTTGCTTAGCTCATTTAATTTAAGTAGTTTGCATTTCAGATTCAGGAATTTGGATAACTTGTCACGAATTCGATGTAGATAACTTTTTGCTGGTTTTAAAGCACTAATAGGCTATGAAATTTGAATAAGACTATTTTTTGTTTCATATTGTGTGAGAAACACCGTTTGTCATATAGGCAGTCCGATTGAAGTTCAAGGTAGTGCAATAGCTTTTGAAAAGTAACGATCATATTTTATTTTATATGCGTCTATCAATTTTATACATTACTTTTATAGACTTGGCTAAATATCACCGTTCAACTCAGTATTATTCTCGCAAAAATTAAAATCGGAACAAGCTTTCAGAACTTAAACATTCCCTCCAAATAATTAGTATCAGAACACGTAATACCTAAGCCATTAAAGTCTTGTCTCAAATTCTGTTCAATAAATTGTCGACAAGCGATTCCAGCGTGTAACTACTGTTCATAAAAAAAATCTAATAAATCCATCTATGTACACAATGTGCATAGTTTTGCATAATACCGACTGACAAGTGATTTTAAAAGCTCTGTGCCTTCAAACTTGATTGGTTACCTTCCACAAGGGGAATTTAAATCAGTAGGACATTCTTTATTGTCCATATTTTAAACGCTACCGAATTATTAATGAGTCGCGACACGTTGCTATTTGAATTAAGAATGTGCGTGTGCGCAATTAATTGTGATTTGCGCTTGACTTTGAGATATTGCCGCTTCTATTAGCATAATTAACGAGGTAATCTGTCAAACTTTGATGAATCGGGAGGTTTGCTAGCATGGATAATATGAATACTTAAGTAAACGGCATTAATATTAATTTGGCGACTCCTTACTGGATTCAGATCATTAATTAATAAGATAGTTATATTTAGTCTTCAATTTCTTCAAATTATGTTTGTTAACATCAGGTAAGGATTATATAGAATGGCACCGGGTGTGTTAGGGACTTGATAAATAGATATACCTGCCTACATTTTCTAAAACACATGTTGTGTCATGTGTATGGAGCTTATTATAATTTCATAAGTACCTACATTTTAGTACGTCAAACATGATTATCTCAACACAATAAAAGAAATGCAACAATAATTTATGCTACTAGCCCGCGTAGGTACCATTAGCATTAAAATAATAAAATTGTCTATAGACGACAAAGGGGAACTTGTTTCATAACAGCGCATCTCGCTAACTAAACATTTCCTTGAGAATGTTTGCACTCTGCTTGCACCGACCGTTGCGTGCCTCGGATGAATGTGGCCAAATTTAAATACATACTATAATTTGAAAAACCTTTTACTATTCAATCTCCGATGCATCGTGCACTCTTTTGTTTATGTTAAAGTAATCTTTAATGCAAATGTGCATTGACATATTAACTGAAAAATTTATCTACCTAAGCACTTTGTTGGCAAAATTATTTTTTCATTAGTTCCAGCTATAAAAATATTTAGTGCAATGATTACAAATAGGGTTCTGCATAAGTGTCTCAGTAGAATTCTCATCAGAACTCTACCACGGTTGCGATTTATTATAGCATTTACTATGGGCTATCTGCGATTCGGTAGGGGACTTATTAAGGGGTAGCTACCTTTATGGAATTAAATAATTAGTAGGTAACTTTTCCTAGTTATTGTCCAAACTTCTCTTGCTGACTATCGTGTATCATCAGACACTTATACTTACTAAAGCGATCTCGGCAGTGTCCCTCGCCCTCGGCTGGGGCTACCGAGCCTCCGACCAGCGGCGCTGGGCCGTGCTGCACCCCGCGTGCGGCGGCCGCCAGCAGTCGCCCATCGCCATCTCCGCGCGCCAGGCCATCCCCATCTCCATCCCCGCCATGGAGCTCATCGGCTACCAGAACCCGCTGCCCGGCCCGCTCACGATAACCAATAATGGACATTCTGGTAAGAATTGACGAATCTGAACCGTCTGGCTTGAGTAATACCCAGTGTCCGACTAAAGGAAGATGCTCGTATCCCTAGGAGCTTCATTCAGATTTGCTGGCCCGGGCGTCTGGCGGGCTTAATCCGCCACTGGTCATACCTAGCTGCATCTACCTACTTGTACCTATTAACTAGATAGATAGATAACTCTGAGAGGCAATGGTTCTCTGGGATACGAAAAATATTTTTTTCTATGATCTAGCAGGGGAATAGTTGTTCTTCTTTTTAACTAAATCTTAACTAAAACAGGGGTTCTTAAAATACTAATGAATGACATTCCTCGCATCAATACTTCTAAGTAATTTTATATGTATGGACTTGACTGTACAGACTTACTCATGTTCCCTAATCGTGATCGTTATTATAAATAAGCCTAACCTAACTAAATAACCTGCCTTTTTCCAGTGGCCTTAACCATCCCCAAATACAGTTCCGAAGAGGAAAAGAAAGGCTTCCGCCTGCCATACATCTTCGGGGGTCCTTTAGACAACGAGTATGAGATCGAAGGACTGCACTTCCACTGGGGAGACAAGAACAACCGCGGCTCGGAGCACACCCTCAACGACATGAGGCTGCCGCTCGAGATGCACATCATCCACAGAAACAAGAAGTACAGGAACCTCGCTGAGGCGCTCCAGCATCCCGATGGTCTTTGCGTGCTTGCCTTCTTCTACCAGGTAATTGAGAATTTTAGATTTTTCTACTCAATATCATCAGCTATTGAGCATCTTAATCGACAAATAGAAATGTTCATCAAACAATATTGCGCCTACAACTCTCAACAATGCAACGTTTCTGATTTTGTGCATTGCGCAGCCAACTACGATTTGGAAACGTGCATACTACGGCAGTGTTGGTGCGAGTGCTTTAGAACTAATGCACTTAATGCAAACTGTAAAACTGTCTTGACAACGCTTACCAATATCCACTACTACATACAATTAATTGAACCCTTTGACGTATTTCATCTGACTATTAATTAATGGTTAATACATAAGGGACTGACTACCTAAATCTACATGTCATTATAAGATCTAACCTTAACCTAAAAATGATTCCTCCGAATCACAAACACCAGGTCACATCCACCATAATATCATCGCCTATCCCCAGGTGGTCGAATTCGACGCCAAGCTGCTGACCCCCATCGTGAAGAACCTGTCGGCCATCGAGAACTACAACACGAGCATGCAGCTGCCGCACACGTTCTCGCTGTCCTCCATCCTGTCCGGGCTCGACACCGAGCGCTTCTACACGTACAAGGGCTCGCTCACCACCCCGCCCTGCGCCGAGGCCGTCACCTGGGTCGTCTTCTCCGACTACCTGCCGATCTCCGTCTTCCAGGTAAGTTCCGAAATTACTAAATGATCGGGTATTACCTACTTGTGAACTGTTCTTGTCTGGAAATACACGACTTAAGACGAAGTAGTAAGGGTAAATACATATAAGAGCAGCACTATTTGTTAGATACGACTGTTTCATTTAAGAATACGCAACAGCTTGGCGTCATTACATATTCTTTTCTTATTGAAAATCTTTAAATACATTACCAAATACTGACATTGAGTGGGCTGCCTTTAATAATCTACCTTACTACATTATATTTGTACCCCCCAGATGGACAACTTCCGCGGCCTGCTGTCCAACCTGAACCTGCCTCTCGTCGACAACTTCCGGCAGCTGCAGCCACTGTTCGGCCGCCGCGTCTTCGTCCGCATCACCTCCAAGAACCCCAAGTTCAAGAAGACCAAGCTGCACTACTCCAAGTGGGACTGGGTCGGCCACAAGAAGGCCGAGAATGACGTTGCCGAGTTCGACGAATAAGTCAAGCTAACACCGAACCTCACTACGGGCATATATCTCACAATCTCACCCCTTGATACCAAATACTGAAGAATGTTACCTGATAACTCTTTAACTAACTACTCATTATGGTTGTGTGCACTTTATTATATTGTTTGTATTATAATATCTGTGTGATAGTGTGTAAGTATTATATGTAAGTAAGTTTGTTAATTAAATTTGAAAATAAACAATTTGTATATAATTTAGTTGGTTTACTTTTTTATTATAAGCAGGTACATCGATCGACAACAGTAACTTTTAGGAATACAATGTTAACACTTATTATTCTTATGATTAAAAGAGTAAAAATACAATAAACTACACATACTACAAATAATAGTAAGTTAAATTATGTAGCGTAGTTATCAGCTCCAAACATTGACTGAAAATGAAAATAAAATCTACAATCAATAAATACTGTCAAGTGATTATTATTAATGCATAAAATAATACTCACAAGTAATAAAAAGGTCATACCTGTTACATAAAGTCACACAAAAATTGTACAAACCCATAAACTTGCATTCAGTCACATGGTTGCGGAGCATTTTTCACAGCACACTCTGTAGCTGCGGTACATTCACTGTACAGGTTAGTGGGTCTTTAAATTGCATTTGCATCAAACAGAAACATGTCAATGCGCCGCGCACACGAAATACATGCACATCTTGAAAAAAAATAAAACAATGCCAATTGGTGTTTTAACTTCTATATTACATCTTCAACAAATCTATACAAGATTAATACTCTGTAATTATTACACATTTTAACCATAATATTTGAATAATTTATCAACTAGGTATGTATATTTTGCTTATTTATATCTTTCAATATTGGTAATATAATAATAGTATGATCATTTGGTTTGTGGAATGTATGTATTAGAAATCAAACTGATTATTTAATAATTGCACACATAAAACAGTCATAACTGAATGTAAATTAGTGGTTAGGCTGGTATTCATCGGTTGGCATATATACAAGTGCCAGTCTGGTCCAAATCAGACAATAATATCATGCAATAAATTAGTATTAGCGTACCAAGTCGTCTGGGTTGAACATGCCCTGAAAAAAAAAAAGGAAATTGTTAATATTATTGTCAAATAATATTAATTACCTACATATAAGTATGTAAGAGATAGAATTACAAAATCAATTTAGATCATTAGTAATAAGACTTTAAAAATATATATTCATCTTTTTTATTAAAAGCTAAATTCATAAAATTAACAGGCAGATATTCATTAATGGTATAATTTTATGAATATGTGTAAATATAGTCAATACTGTTAAAAAATGTGGTTAAAGGGGCCTGCTGCCTCTTTGATTTTACCTACCCCTTTGGGAATTATTATGTATGTATGTACTGTTAAAAAAGAAGTAAAACAATATATATACGGTCGAATTAAGAACCTCCTCCTTTTTTGAAGTCGGTTGAAAATTTACTTTATTACATCTAATAAGCCATAAGCTGTTGCTCAGGTTTGATTCAGTTACACTTAATGCTATCTGAAATAGTGTTACACATCAATAAATAAATAATAAGCCCTGTAAAGCAGCTAGGTATACAGATGTTAATTATTCTTATAATTAAAATATACTCTACAAAATAATATGTATAGCATACCTTAGCGCGACGCAGAATGGAATCTTTGCTGGCATCATAAGGATGATCTTTCGATGGGATCTCGAGGACGGATGGCACAGGGGCAGTGTGCGAGTCAATCACATGCCTGATCAGCTCGGCAATGTTCTGGTTGATGAGGATGATGTCAATGTCATCCCGCTTGACGAACCGCTTGAAACACTCCTCAATCTCGCTCACAGCTGTATCTGGAATTTACAAGAATAGAGCTATTACAATAATATGCTTAATAACAATTTGAAAATACACTGCATTTATAAACATATTTTTATTAACAGAAGACTTTTTTATTTAAAATAAATTAAATAGAATATTCTAGATCTTTGGGTTCAACAAAATATTGGCTTAATTATGCGTAAAGGACGTTGTAATTGTGATTCTTATGAGGAGATGCGAGATACTTACTCTTGTCAACTACCATGAAATTTGGGTGTCTGTTCTTGTTAATCTCACCAATACCTCCAAGGAGGAATCCCACGCATGTGTCCTGGAATTAAAAACGTTTATTTAATAGCGAAATATACAAAATTTAAGTGAAATACTACGCCTAATTACAAGTTACTTTTATTACGAACATTTAGGTCAATAACGTGATAAATAGGACAGAAATACCTCATCTCCGATGACGCTGATTAGCTTTCCCTTAACAGCCGCCTGCAGAGCCATTTTTTGGAGTTTTTTGTGAAATTTACAGATTTATTTTTGATGAATTGAGAAATGTCACAAGGGCTCGTCACCTGACTTAAAGATTTTTTGCCGTCAAATTGGTAGCCTTGACAAAACATACGAAGTAATGGCTGCGTTCAATTTGAGTCTATACTCTTTGGTTATAATAATTTTATTTTATCTGCCAAGAATACAATTCTTTTCATTTTTAAACTAGTAACATTTATAATTTTTATCTGTGAACACCATATTAAAAGTAAAAATGACATTGGAAAAAGTGACAGTTGCGACTGACGGACGCGAAATGTTGTCATGTTTTCGTGCTAATATTTGTGAGCATGTTTAGACCACACAATTAAGAATAAAGTGTTGTTTTTCTTTTTCTGTCCCCTCAAGAAACTATTCAAAATGCTAAATATCCAAAGTTACGGCAGTAGTTCGGAAGACGAAGGTGGCAATGAGTCAGAGGTTGTAGCACAACACAGTAACGAAAGTATGTTGACGCATTTAAAACCTGTTGATCCTAATTTATCCGTAGCAAAGACGATGCAAGTTTGTGCTGCACCTGTAGTAATGCCTACTGTAAGTATAGATGCCTTTCAATCACTCAAACATTAACTCCACAGGCTCCTACTTAATATATCCAGTTCTACAATGCTGCCCTCTTATTGTACTTAATATTGCTTATGTTAGGTTCACTAGCAACAGCCATGATAAATTTTTTACATTTAGAGTAGATAAATATTTATTAAAAGCCATAGTTGATAATGGTTGCTTAACAAGTATTTCTTCTAATTTACAGAACAATGACGACACTCGAGTCTTAATACCAGCAAATCAAGAATTAATGCACAATCCCAAGTATGAGGAGCTATATGCACCAACATTTGGTCCAGAGAATCCATTTCAAACACAACAGATGAAGGCAAACAGGAATATGCTCTCAGGATTCGTAGAGAGTGCACACATTAGTGACTTCCAGTTTGAGAACCAGAGAAGAACATTTACAAGTTATGGTTTTGCTATGGACCCATCAACGGAAAGCGACCTAGCAGATGGAAATGCTGTTGTTGGTTAGTATAATAATTCTAGAGGCCGTCATTTGTAAGGGTTCCTACACACATATCACCACACAATCCCCAAAGGGATAGGCTGAGTCAAAAACAACAACCAGCCCCATGAACCACATTTTACCCAAAAATAAAAAGTTAAAGGTTTCTGTGATGCATGAAATGTCTACAGTATTTATAAAAAGGTATATAAAAGTAAAGCAACAATATAAAAGTACTTAGTAGTAGTTCTAATATCCATTTTTGTAAAATAATAATTTGTTCACATTTTTTTTTCTTAATTAGAATGGAACTGTATTTATGAGATCATTCTTTATGATGAGCCTGAAAAAAATTTTTGGTTTCTTATAATTAGTAATGAATTTTGTGATAAATAGAATACTGATGATTATGTTCCATTAAAAAATATATGGAATTTTTTTTTTTTAAGTAATATTGCATTGAGATTTTGGATTGTTTTAATAAATGCTGTTGTCATTTATTCCAGTATCAGCAATGGTAGCTCCCCCAGCTGAAGCGGAAGGCAAATCAGTTTTTGAGACAATAAAGAAAAGGCCTTTAGATAAGAAAAAAAGAAGTAAAAATGACAACCCTGAAGACATCAATGGTTTTTTGGGTCCCTGGGGTGGATATGTTGGTGAGCAAAGGTAAAACACACTTTTGTAAAATAATGTACTGTCAAATGATTTACTAAGTCATACAAAAATTATTTTGCTTTAGCATAAACTTTCATATTTTGAGATAAGTTATATGCCTGTACTTTGTTTAGGGGTATCTGTAAAGTTTTATTAAAATCATTTTTAGTAGTCTCGTTGAAGATGTAACAATACTCATAGCTTCACCAAATGTTGGATTCTCACATTAGTAAGCTTTCATAATCTTTGATTGTTTAATTTCATCAGAGTCATGAAACCAGAAGGTGATGAGGCAAAGGAACTAGAAGAAATATTAGCTAAGAGACAAAAGAGAGGCAAAATTGAAGACGACAAACCCCTTGAGGAGAAATCTGTATTCCACCGTAAGTATTCAAAAAGTTGAATGAGAAATTTTATAGAAATTGTACAACTGATAGAGTATTTATAACGGTCTTGGTTTATTTACAGTTGACAAAGCGACGGACTACCAAGGCCGGTCGTGGATCGAAGCACCTCGTAGCGAAACACAGCTTCGGAGTGATACGCCGCCAGATAGATGTTTCCTGCCAAAGGTATGGTGTTTTTTATCATTTCTGTTACTGTACCAAGTATTTATATGTAGTCTTATGGTAAATGATAAAAATTCTCGATACATATCTTGGAGTACGTTGTCCAAGCTGTTTAAGTCGTTTTAGAATATTGCCCAGGACTAAAATGTTTTTTAACATGCGGAATACATAAATCAGGTACTGATTTTTGCCTCTTTCATTAATATAATTAAAAAACAATGCAATATATTAGATGTTTTACAGAATCGGGGATAAAATGCAACCCTGTCTTACTCTTTTTCCTGCTTAAAAGATTATGTTGATTATCCTATTAAACTTTACTACTGAATAACCTTTCTGGGGCAGATATGAGATCAGTGTGATAAGATATTGTTCCATGCTCATATATTGTAAAATTATCTGCAGAGAATCTTGTGTTATACTATCAAACGCTTCCGAGTAATCAAAGCATATATCAATGACTTGAAATTGTTAGCTTTTAGATAATTTACTTAATGTACAGAAAACTTGTGCGTGTCTAAGTTTGTACTTGGTAGATCTAGCAGCGTAAATTATTTTCAACCTTTTGAGTGTCGTCGCGGGACTTTCGCACTCAAGTGCGGTGTCATTAGCGTTCCTGGCAGTAAAATCATTTGCTTTTGTTTGTAATCTGCATAACTAAAAATATTTCTATGGCTATTATTGGCCTCGTGCGGTGTTGCCCCGTGATCTTCGTTCGTAAGCGTCGTGTCGATAGCGTCAATGATCGCAAATATTTCCGGGCAGTCGCACATCCACACGTGGAAGGGGCACACGAAGGGCGTGTCGGTGGCGCGCTGGCTGCCGCGCTCGGCGCACCTGCTGCTGTCGGGCGGGCTGGACGCGCGCGTCAAGCTGTGGGAGGCGTACGGCGAGCGCCGCTGCGCGCGCACCTACTTCGGCCACCGGCAGGCCGTGCGGGACGTCAACTTCAACAACGACGGGACGCACTTCCTCTCCGCTGGTGAGTGTCTTCCATTCTTAGGTTAAGGCTCTCACGTACAAGCGGCATCTTGACGGCGGAACGTTCGACGGCAGTCGACCTCACCTGTCGGCGGCTAGCCGTGTCGACCTGTTAGCGGCTGACGTCGACACGTTGACCGCATTCACATCTGCCCTTGACGACGTGCCGCTCATGTGTCACTGACCTAAACAGTCTCCATTGCCTTTAAGTTGCGTTCCCGCTCACGTCAGCGGGGCGGAGTAGTTAATAGTGACGAGTGTTTCCACTAAAGCGTGAAAATACCGCTACAGATGTAACTGCAAGTCGGGGGTTATCAAACATTATAAAATGTTAGGATACCGTCCTACCTACACACAATTCACATTTAAATATGAGACACGTTGAATCTGCCTGCTAGTATGCTGCGTAGCTGGGACGATGCGGACGTGTATGATATCGCCACAACCGATATCGGTCAGGACATTATTAATATTATATCTAAATAACTTTTGTCCCTGTTGCAGCGTACGACCGGTACATAAAGCTGTGGGACACGGAGTCCGGCGCGTGCGTGTCGCGCTTCACGTCGCGCAAGGTGCCCTACTGCGCCAAGTTCAACCCGGACCCCGACAAGCAGCATCTCTTTGTGGCTGGTACTTCCGACAAGAAGATCATCTGCGTGAGTAGCATCATTAACTCGTTAGTTCTGTTCTGTTCGATTCCGTTTTTATTTTCATTATCTTAGCGTTATGTCCGGTTTTTGCGACCGCCTTGCTTAGAGCGAGTCTGGCTAGTTAATTGATTTGTCGATTTTCTAAGACAATATTTATCAGAATCACAATTCCAAGACATAATTTATCGGGATCACGGGATGGTAGGGAGGATTAAGTTGGTAAGGAAAATTCAGTGAAATCTAAAAGTCAGCATTACCCCCACCCTTCGCTAATCTGTTTTGCGCTAAAATAAGATTAAGTGACTCTTTGAAGAACCATCCCAGTTCTCGACCAGGTAGTGCGTGAGACGCCTGTCTGTTAGGGTAATTTGAAAAAAAAAAAAATCATGGAAAAGTACATTATGTCAACTATTGGTTGTGTTTGTTTGCTGGATCGTTTAAAGCAGCTATACTCAATGTGTGTTCCGCGGAACCCTGGGGTTCCGTGAAGCCTTTCTGGGGGTTCCATGAAAATTGGTACTGATCATAAATATCATAACTCCTGGGGGAAAATCCGTTAAAAGTCGATTATTACACCCCCCCCCCCCCCCCCCCCCGCACTGCCGCCCGCGTTGTTCTAGGGTCCCGTCAAATACTCCGCTTCCTAAAAGGGTTCCATAGCATAAAAAATTTGAGAAGCACTGGTTTAAAGTATCATATTGGCAATACTGATGGCGTTGTTGTCGTTTCCAGTGGGACACGCGCAGCGGCGAGATCGTGCAGGAGTACGACCGGCACCTGGGCGCCGTCAACACCATCACCTTCGTGGACGAGAACCGCCGCTTCGTCACCACCTCCGACGACAAGAGCCTGCGCGTCTGGGAGTGGTGGGTGCACAACACGTTCACATGTTCACAAAACATCATCAGCAGATTACTTGCGTTGTGTTCCGTTTTAGGTTGGAGTCGAGACTACGATGGGATTTAGCGAGTCTGGTCACTACAATGAAGCGCCTGCCCATCAGACCTTCATAACCGTTAAGTAGGAAAACCAAAAAAAATTTAAGGTTTAACCTGTCGGTTCCGAGCGTAGTCGAGGCTTTGGTGGTTGCGGAAGACAGTCCTCACATTTTGTGAGCCGGTCATGACGAGAAAGTAAGCAGCGGATAGGGCGAAAGAGGAAGACGTCTCGGCTCATCCAAACTTACGGCGAGTCGAGCGCATGCGCCTGGCAGTCGCACTGTACTTCCTCAGTAAGAATTGTAAGTAGGAAGTCAGAATGCGCGGAAGTGTCAGAAGAAACGATAGGTTCTAGAGTCGTTTTGCATGATGATGGATATAAGATTTATTTGTCGGCAGTGTATTAGACTGGCTCGATGGCGCATTCGGTAGTTATCTTGCCCCATGCGCAAAGAATAGAGCTTATTACTGCAGCATTGGCACACACATGCCAAAATATGATCAAAATATGCTGCTGATGGAAAATGAATCTAAATGTTTAAAGACGTAATATTAATGTTGGTTACTTTACCATTAGGCATGCGATATGCATTACATACTAATATCATATGTCTGTTACCAGGGACATTCCCGTGGACATGAAGTACATAGCGGACCCGTCGATGCACTCGCTGCCGGCGGTGACGGCGTCGCCCAACGGCAAGTGGCTGGCGTGCCAGTCCATGGACAACAAGGTGATCGTGTTCAGCGCCGTCAACCGCTTCAAGATGAACCGCAAGAAGACCTTCACCGGCCACATGGTGGCCGGCTACGCGTGCGCCGTCGACTACTCGCCGGATATGAGGTTACTACTACTTGATCTATTTTTTATCGCACTTTTAGTAATAATAGGTAAATTCGACTATAATTTGTTTAATTATTTTATTAATTTAATGTATTTCTAATGGATTATTAACTGTGCCAAATCTCATACTCCTCCGTCCGCGTGTTTTTTTGTAAAAAGGGGTACAAAGTTTTTGCTTCACAAATTAATATATAGATAAAAGATTAAGTAAACTATTAGTAAAATGCTATTTTAAATGCTAACAGCACAAAATGAATTGCTTTACCGATAAGCGCTGATAGAGCGAGAAAAAAAAAAATTATTCAATAAGTTGGAATATATAGGGAACCCAGAATGTTTAAATGCGATTTGACTGCCCCGTTGGTCTAGTGGCAGCATGTGCCGCCTAAGGACCAAGAGGCTGGGTTCAAATTCCGGGTCGGACCATTAATTTGTGGTCATGGTTCGGGGTTTGTCGGACTCCTAGGGCCCTCAAGATGATGGGAGGACCCTGCTCCGCCCAGTGTGATAGCGGGCGGGGTATACCGACTAAACCTTTGGCATACGGATTAACATTCTGATGGAAGTTGACAATATTGCTTGATTTATAGAAATTATACACCAAGAGCGAGTTAGTAATATAGCCTATAGCCTTCCTCGATAAATGGGCTATCTAACACTGTAAGAATCTTTTAAATCGGAAGAGTATTTCCTGAAATTTGCGTGTTCAAGCAAGCAATTAAACAAAGTCTTCAGCTTTATAATATTAGTGTAGATATGATTGCTTACTTACTACTTATTATGTTTATACTAACTTGCGAGTAATGCTGAATAATAACTTAATTGTTGATTTCAAAACAATACCGCTGAATCATGGTGATTCGATATGATGACATTTGGTGCGACTGACGACTGACAATATGAAGGGTTTTCTTAATGAAGCGGCAGTGGCGTAGCGTCAGTTCTGGTCGCCCGAGACAGGTCTCAATTGTTCCGCCCTGAGGGGGAGGGGTTCAAATACTCGGGATTCTGCCGCCCCACCGAGATTGTAACCCGATTTACTAATCGAATAAATTTTTAATAGTTGAAAAGTTTATTTAAAAGAACCCAAAAAGTGCCGCGAGAGGCGGACCGCCCCCCTTGCCCCCACCACGCGGTGGCTGACATATTATATGTGATGCTTACAATAGAGTATTATCCATAAAAAAAAATTTAAGTCCGTAAGTTACATTATCAAAAAATATTAAATACGTATTTTTTGCTTTATCTGATACTCGAAAAATAACATAGATATAGCTTCAAAGATTTGAAATTTAGGGTTTTATGTCACTGACGCTAAAATTTTACACACCTAGTGACGTCACGCGGTACTTTAATGCTCTGTATCTTCATCATTTTTAGTTTGTTGAACAAAAGAAAAAATACGTACGTAAGCAATACTTTTTTGTAATCTCAATAGCGGACTATAATTTTTTTTTGACGAAAAAAGCCTATTATCGCATGTTGGCCAGGATTTGAATTAATAGGCCAACTACGTTCCTTGCCTGGCATGCCGTAAAATGCAGCTAATGACGTACCAATCGAGTATCGGGTTAGTGGTTGTATGGGCGGCGAGCTAGCGACAAGTGTCATACTGTTTCACAATTTTCCATCAAATCCAACCCAGTTTTTTTGTTGGCTTAAAATGGTTAATGGAGCTCTATTACCTTGTAGAAATCCTTCTAATATTATTAATGCGCAAGTTTGTATGTATCGATGGATGTTTGTTACTCTTTCACAAAAAAACTACTGAATGGATTTTATTGAAACTTTAGAATAATATACATAGCTCATACAGCCGAATAACATACAAGCTATGTTTCATCGATGTACCAAGCGAGCGAAGCCGCGGACAGAAGCTAGTGTTAAATAAATAAATTCTCCGGACTGACACCAATTTCCTAGGACCAAACTAAGCTTATAAGCTTGTGCTATGGGTACTAGGCGAACGGAATACGTTTATAAACATCCATGACTCGAGTAAAAATGTCCATGTTCATCACACGGAACATTTTGTTATCCTAACATTTCAAACTCAAAAAATACCGTTAAATCGTTTAAGTTCTCAAGTTACCCTACCTACGATACCTATATACGAATACTCGTTTACTTATACACATAAATGGTGTATGTACTATACTTTTAGCGGTACTGATGCTATGCTGCCAAGAAAATATTGCAAGTATGTCCTTCATTTGACCTCGACGTCAAAAGTCAAACCTGAACTCGCAGCCAGCGAAGTTATCAGATAATCCGCAGCAGATTAGAGATTAGCCCCGATATCTCATAATTGTGATGTGCGACCATCGATTTTGTTCAATGCCCGTTTCCATTGGCGAAAAGCTATAATTAACGTAATGACATCGTTCGGCTGACTGGGTCATGTGACACAATTAGGTCAATGAACTCATTACGAGTCGTTAAACTTATTGATTGCAGTGAATTAGGCAGGTTGATTTCGTTAAGGTATGGTCTTAAGTTCGAAGGCTACATTTCATACTTAAATGTGTATTCAAAGCTTGTTTTATTAATCATCAGAAAAAAATTACTTGACTTAATCAAGTTCAAATTCAATAACTCTTTATTTATATACTTAGGCTTCAAAAAAGCACTTATAAATAGTCAATTTAAACAGAAAAAAAAGTATTACCACCGGTTCGGAAGGTAGACTCGGCAAGAAACTCGATAGTTACTCTTTTAAATACCAAAATTTACAATTTCGTACTTAATAAACTACTTACACTTACTAGGTAACAACACTGCAGGTGAATACTTCATTATGAAGTTAAACATATATGCTTATCATTTAGGAAGTCTTCAATCTTATAGTAGTCCTTACTCATTAAAAACGCTTTAATGCACAATTTGAACTTATGTGAAGGAAATGCTAGTAGATTTTCTGGAAGTTTATTAAATATTTTAATACTTAGACAAATAAATGAATTACCACTCTTCTGGAGTCTATGGTTTGGAACAGCAAGTTTGTGTTTATTTCTAGTATTAAAATTTATCTTATCTTCTTTACATAGTAAAAAACAAAGTTGTCTGTTCGCTCAGATCTCTTGAACTACTCAAGCGATATTGATGTGGTTTTTACCAATAGATAGTGATTCAAGAGGAAGGTTTATATATAGTAGTCGCTTAGTCGTTGAAATTAGATTTTAAAATATTTTCTTTCTGCACTCCTTCTCTATATAAACTACTAGCAGCGCCCCGCGGTTTTACCCGCGTAGTTCCCGTTCCCGTGGGAATACGGGGATAAAATATAACCTATGTTACTCGCTGATAAAGTAGCTTTCCATTGGTGAAAGAATTATTCAAATCGGTCCAGTAGTTTCGGAGCCTATTCGATGCAAACAAACAAAGTAAGTATAGTTAGTATAAGATAAGTGTTCGAAACTCATACTTCTCCGTCTGCGCAATTTTCGTAAAAAGGGGTACAAAGTTTTCGCTTCATGTATTAATACATAGATAATTTCATATTTTTTAATACTCACCATGTGAAGCCGGGGCGGGTCGCTAGTACTTTATAAAATAAATACAAAGTACAAAGTGTCTTTGTTGATGTCAGTCTTTATTTCAGTCCCAAGAAACAGTCGATAACATTTTGATGTACCGTACTTATTTATTGTTAAAAATCTGGCTGATATTCATACCGTATAAATATAAATACATATAAATATTATTATTAGCTTTGCATACTAATTATCTACCTCCTAAACTAAGCATATGCTTGTGCTGTACTAGACAAATCCCCACGCAAACATTTACCCCCAGCAGGTTTTGGACCCGTGTTTTGTATAAATACTTTCCTTAAACTAATCGCATGTATGTCAATGGAAATACGATATGTAACGTGATGGCATTTTATATGAAAAATATTATTTGAAGTTCTTAGTAATTTATTCGTCAGCAAACTATAATTAATATTCACTAGAATTCATTATTGCGTGAGTACTAGTTATACAGACATTTAAATGTACACATTACCATCTTTAGATTTTATGTCTGTTATTATAACATAACATAACATAACATCACGCCCACAATCCCCGAAGGGGCAGGCAGAGTCAAAGGTACATTTATTGGATTTATTAAATAATCTGATTTCTAATAATAACTATATTTTTTTCTAATAATAACTATGATATGTTATTATTAGAAATGTCCCATTTTGGTCCGGGACTTAAAAATAATGTGCCAACTGTGGTTCTTGCCTAACATATCGTTAAGGCGACTAATGGTATATGGGGTTTTGGGTATGTGATTGTGTGGGCGACGAGCTAGCCACTTGTCACTACTTTTTCACAATGTTCCATCTAACCCAGTGCATTATCTCATGGTGGTCTGGGACTTAAAAATAATGTGCCAACTGTGGTTCTTGGCTAGCATGTCGTAAAAGGCGACTTATGGTATATGGGGTTTTGGGTATGTGATAGTGTAGCCACTTGTCAATACTTTTTTACAATTTTCCATCTAACCAAGCCCAGTTTTGTTAAGGCTGAATGTGTTTAAAGGGGCCTGCTGCCGCTTTGATTCTGCCTACTCCTTTGGGGATTGTGCTCGTGATGTTATGTTATGTTATAACCATGATCTTATTTCGTGATACTTTATCTCTGTCATACATACTTCTAATATCCATAAAATCAAAATACTGAACATAATTTCATTTTAGATAAGAGTTATTTTTCCTTATTGCTATACAACTTTTTTATCTCTCTCTGATATAATTCGGCTTTATTTTTGTAAAGCCTATGTTTATTTAAGTAATAATGTTATTGGTATTACAAGTTATAGGTTTTATTTAAGTTAATAGACAGGTTGTGAAATGTAGCAATAACAGCTTATGATATTCTTGTGCATAATATATGGGTTTATATTTTTATTTTATTAAAACGCTCTTGATTGCCTTCTTGGTTTATATGCGCTTCCTAAGGACCAAAATTTGTGGCTGAGTATTCCAATATTGAAATTACTCAGTAACAGTCCGAAGTCAGGAAGTTAAATCACTCCCGTGCCTCGGATAGCACGTTAAGCCGTTGCTCCTGCGCCTGACCTCTCTCCGGTCATGTCGAATTGCCGTCTCACCGGACTATGAGAGTGAATGAACAGAGAGTGCACCTGTGTTTGCGCACACACTTCTGCACTATAATATCTGCTGCGCAGTTGGCTAATCCTCGTTGTGATTGGCCGCCGTGACCGAATTCGGTTAGAAGGACATTATTAAAACGCATCGAAAATAAATCTTCCTTGAGCCTGTAATGGTACAAATAGTACATGCATTGCTGTTAAAAAGATCGCTGTTTGCGCCGTATAAAAATGCAAGTCATACTTGGAAACAGCTTGTCATGCTACGCTAATTGTCCTTAACTAAATCAAATAACTCATTACTGTTAACAACATTGAATATTACTTTATCATTCAATTAACAATACTTGATAGCAATCTATAAATAACAAAAGACAAATTCATTACATGTACACGTTATTGAAAACATTAATAGAAGCTGAGTTAGTTAGAAATTAAAAGTGACAGACTGCGATAACATGAAGACTTTTTTGGCGGACTTATCAATTGATAGCCTCTGACATACCACAGAGCTGATAATAAGTTGGAATACAAATGTTATATGTAAGTTTCCGATGTCGGCGATTGCTCCTTACTCCTTTCCATCCATTCACAGTTGTTTGGACCTTTACTTACAAACAGTTATAAACTTGTAACTATGTGATAGATAGCGTTGGCCTTTGTCGGGCTAAGCGTACAGGCTTTTTAGCCAGATAGTCGCCCGTGTTTCTATGTCGTACGGTATCTCAGGTCTCTTTGTTTTTTGGTACTACAGCCAAGTAGCCTATTTCTACCTACCCCATGACAGTATTTTTTTTTTCTTTTTTTTTTTTCCAAGTTTGGTTAAAGTTTTAAGTTTCGATAATTGTTTTTTAGGGTTCGTTTGTAAAGTGCGGAGTTTGACAGACTAAATGATGGCTAGAAATTTTGATTTCTGCTACCATGACAGTAATTGTGGTATATTATAGGATGTTGAGGCAATTGTAATAAAACCTCATTTGGTTAGTTAGTATTTCAATAATTTAAGACGGTGCTGAGGTTAAAATATTGGCACAGCCTAAGAAGGGTTCTTCACCCACAGATTGAGAAAAACTTTCATTTCATTGGGTAACATAATTTACGAAAGAGATGACGAGATCATAAGTCAGTCGTATTGTAATTTACAAGTCTGAAATACTTTATCCCGCTGTTACTAACCAGCCTACGCATGACTGAGGGCAAAGTGCAGAAGTATGTGACAGCAATTCATGGCAATCAAAATGTAAACAGGATATATCTGCCTCAAAAAGGTGACGTGGCGTATGTTTTTTAGGTAAATATCCTGTTCCACGGTGATTTGCCCACAAAAAACGGCGTGACGTAACTAATGGACCTGTTTCTCGGTGATTTGTCGCTTCGATCACGTGGATGTTTTTTTTTTACGTTGAAATTACATGTCAATAATTAAGTAAGAGGCATAGCTACTTCTTAGTGGGCCACGTATCAATAGTAGTGTCGAGGAGTTTTCAATACTCGCATTGTTGTGGGAAACTTTTACAAATTATATGTTTTATCGTTAGGGCCCTATAGCGGAGCGGTGGTAGCTCAATGGTAAGGAAACGCGTCTCTTAACCGAGGAGTGCGGGTTCAAACCCGGGCACGCACCTCTGGATTTTTCAAATCTATGTATGTATTTATACTACTAGCTCAACGGTAAGGGAAAACATCATGATGAAACCTGCAAATTCAAACAACTTTGGATTTGTAACCATGATCCAAAAAATTTCTCGTTCCTCTATCTTAGGGTTACGAAAGTCAGATCGGCAGTCGCTTCAATGTAATTACTAGACTCTCTAAATCCTGGATCATGGTCTAAGCGGACGTCGTCTAAGCATGGGACATAACGCTAGGAAGATGATAATCGTGGGGCCCTATGAATCGGGGCCCCGTATCTTCAATGAGTTCAGTAGCTCTGAGTTCAGTCGACCCGCTATCGCTTGATGGTGGAACAGCATCCTCATGTCATCTCATGGGCCCTGGGAGGCAGACACCATGCTGATTCCCCCCCGCTGGTTTCAGCTGGGTGGTGGGTAACGCTTTTCCCTAGATCCGTAAAAAATGCACATCCTATTTGCTTGGTTGCTAAACAAAAAAAAAAGTACCGCAGTTGTTACAAGTTCAGTTAAATTATTGTGATTACGTAGTGTCTGATATTATCGCCTGACGAAACACGAACTCCAAAATACTAATCAGATTTAACTGTTTTAGGCAGACTCTTATGTCTTTAGCAATAAAGTCGCCAATTTGTTAAATTGTACAAGTACATTCGTGGTTCACTGTAGAAGCAAAAACAGTAAACACATTTGACTGTAATCTCTTTTTTATACCATACAGTACTTTTCGCATCTCATTTGTAACCGAGTAATGCAATGCTTTTGTGTAGTGTCGAAAACAATAAATGTAAAGTTATTTATTTTAGATTGACTTTAGTTGATATTACCTGTAGTTGATTCACTGAATGGAATTGTTTTTCTTATTATCTGTAGTAAATTGTATTATTGATAAGTAGCATTTTCTTTTGCTATTTTAACCGACTTCAAAAAAAAGGAGGAGGTTCTCAATTTGACTGTTTTTTTTTTTGTATGATGTTACTCGATATCTCTGAGAATTTAATTTTTGACTAGCTTTGGTGTTCAATTTATCCCAGAGACTAGCCTGCGTCTTTAGGACATGTACATTTTTAAAGCAGTCTATGACCTTTCTCGGGGTTCATCCTTTAGGACAGTGATTATCAACCTGTGGGTCGCGCCCCTTAATCCTAAACGGGTTTCGAAAATAATGTACCAACGGGCATGTAGTACCTAAAGGCGACTAATGGCGTACTGGGTCCGGTTTGTGACTATGGAGACGACGAGCTAGCTGCTTCTCACATACTTGTCACTAGTTCTTCACAATTTCTCATTGAACCAAACCTAATTTTATTTTTGGCTGAATGTGGTTCAATGTGCTTATCGATATTTGCACTCTGTCTTTCTATTTCTTCCTTCGAGCCCTTTGGGTATTGTGCGCGTGATAGCACAGTAATCATATGTAGTATTACCGTGGTGATAGCGTGTATATCTCTACACTAATATAATAAAGAGAAAATATTTGATTGTTTGTTTGTATCGAATAGGTCCAGAAACTACTGGACCTTTTTGGAAAATTCTTTCACCAATAGAAAGTTACTTTTACAGCGAGTAACATAGGCTATATTTCATCCCTGCATTCTTACGGGAACGGGAATTATATGTATGTAGTTTAATTTACAACCGATTAACTCAGATTTGGAATCAGCACACTCAGGATCAGGGATCACCAACCATTTTATACGTTACACCTGTCTGCATAATTATGTCTATCATGTCCCACGATAATGACAGATCAAATTTGAACATCCCGTGTTGGTCTGGGACTTAAAAATAATTTGACGTCTGTGTTTCTTGCCAAGCATGTCGTAAAAGGCTACTAATAGTATATCGGGTTAAGGCTAGGTATGTGATTGGGTAGGCGAGTTAGCCACTTTTCACTATTTTACATCTACCCCAGCCCAGTTTTATTTTTGGCTGAATGTGGGTAGCCCTTTTACTTTGCCTACCCCTTCGGGGATTGTGGGCGCGATGTTATGTAAATTTGAACATGGCCATGTGTATGCGTGTTTTAAAGTTGTCAACAATTTTAATTATGCCGCAGGTATGGAATGATGTGTTAGAATTTAGATATTCCGTGCGACTTTTCCATACAAAACATAAATAGAGGACGTCACACGATGCCACTTAATTAGTTACTACGTCACCAGCTCACCTCGCAGACCTTGTCGCTCAAGTTCAACAAGACGTGGAATGCGTGTTGTACGACTTAATTAATAAGCGAACCTAAATTCATATTGCTGGCTAAGACGCGTCTAAATAGTCCGTAAACGAGTATCAAATGCAAAGGTTATTATAAACCAGAGACTTACTTTAGAATTTTTTAAATCTATATAAAAACATTCATTAGTAAGGGCTACTATAGAATTGGAGACTTCATAAACAATAAAAAGAAAATAATCTGCTCTCTAATTATTGTCATGTTGTATATGTAGGGCCGCGCGGTTTTTACCTGCGCAATTTTCTCCGTGAGAATACGGGGATAAAATTATAGCCTTGTTACTCGCTGATAATGGTGCTTTCCATTGGTGATATAATTTTTATAATCAGTGTAGTAGTTAAGGAAATAAAGATTTTGTAATTCATAGTAGTGATTATATTATAAGCCATAAGCCATTCATTATAAGTATGAATGAAATAGCAGCGCCCCGCGGTTTCACCCGCATAGTTCCCATTCCCGTAGGAATACGGGGATAAAATATAGCCTATGTTACTCGATGATAAAGTAGCTTTCCATTAGTGAAATAATTATTCAAATCGGTCCAGTAGTTTCGGAACCTATTCGGTACAAACAAACAATGAAATCTTTCCTCCTTACAATATAAGTATAGATTGTAAATTAAAATAAATTTAAATTATATTCACATACACTATAACAAAAAACTTGACTTTCTACAGTTACTTTTTGCAAAATAAATGAGTTTGTTTCATTTGTTTGCGTTAAATTATTTTAAAATGAGGTTTCGCGGATTGTTTTTCAAAGGAAGCAGCGTACGGCTTTATGTGATGTACCTACCACAGTACCACGCATCTGAGACGTGACGCAATGTGGTCGAAAGCCGTAATCTCGTGCATGTGACCACTCGAAGGCCTTATGAAAGCGATGCTGATCAATATTTATAAGTATATTTATTTATACATACACATTGAAGCGACTGCCGATCTGACCTTCGTAACCCGTAATAGGGGAACCAGACAATTTTTGGATCATGGTTACAAATCCAAAGTTGTTTGAATTTGCAGGTTTCATCACGATGTTTCCCTCACCGTCGGGCTAGTGGTATAAATACGTACATAGATTTGAAAAATCCAGAGGTACATGCCCGGGTTTGAACCCGCACTCCTCGGTTAAGAGGCGCGTGTCCTTACCATTGAGCCACCACCGCTCTTCATTTATACATACATACATCTTATTTATACATACAAACATTCATAATTCTCGTCCGCTATCTTTGAAGAGGTAGACATAATCTACGGAGCAATACAGAATAGAAGGATATTTCAGTTTGCCAGCATGAATAATACTTATGTATAGGGTCGTAAGACCTAGACTGTCGTATTTATCCGATATTGATAAAATATATAATTAAATTAATAACTTAAGCTGTATTTTAACTGACTTATAAAAACTTTTTTGTTTTTAATGTAGACGGGTTTTACTTTTTTAATTTAATAGTGTTGAACTCACACCCACGGAGACCCATTGAGTTGACGCATGATAATTATATCAATATTTATATAAATTTTATGTTTATATTATAAGACAATCTTATCATATTTTGTATGTCGAATAATTAATGCCGGATTTTATGTTAATGATACTAGAATGATATCGCAGGTTATCGGTACTCACAAATTCAGGTTTATGTGAACTGGTCCGACCATGATAACACAATATATCAAAGCAAAAACCCACCAAACTACATCAATAGGCTACTGTTCAACATTTTTTTATAGTTCACTATTGAGATTACAAAAAAATATTGCTTACGTATTTTTTATTTTGTTTAACAAGCTAAAAATGATGAAGATACAGCGCGTTAATGTACCGCGTGACGTCAATTGGTGTGAAAAATTTTACCGTCCAAGTGACGTAAAGCGCTAAATTTCAGACCTTTGAAGCGCGGTGTCTATGTCATTTTTCGAATATCAGGTAAAGCAAAAAATACGTATTCAATAGTTTTTAATAATCTAACTTACTAAATACAAATATTTTTTATATGGTAGGATATACGTTATAGACATATGTTAGTCTGGGACTTAATAATAATGTGCCAGCTGTGTTCCATGTCTAGCATGTTGTAAAAGGCGACTAACTAATGGTATATCGGGTTTTGGGTTTGTGATTGTGTGGGCGATGAGCTAGCCACTTGTCACTACTTTATCACAATTTTCCATCTAACCCAGCCCAGTTTTATTTTTGGTTGAATGTGGTTTAATGGGCTTGCCGTCCTTTTAGCTCTGCCTACCCCTTCGGTGATTACGGGCGTGATGTTATATATGTATAGATATGTATTATATGCCCTGTACAGGACTCAAAACTGGTTATAGAAGTTTATTCTTCCTGGGAATCTGCTAAACCCTTCCGGGATTGCTGGCGTCATAGTATTATTTTTGACCTTTTTTCCGTTTATTGAAAACTTTATCAGGTCCATGTTAGTGACAGGTTAAATTTGGACATGACCAGATATTCTGGTTGAAGAATGTATTTAATACATGTAGTGGATTGTCATACTGAAATATAATTTGTATATTAGAGTCTCTATGCAGTGGCGTAATAACAGGGTGGCATTGCCGACTTGCCACCCTGCCACGGGCCCCCAGCCGGAAGGGGCCCGATCAGAGGAGATTTCCAGCTCCCAGAGGAGGGTCCGATGAATTTGCCACTGGCCTCGAACGGTATAGTTACGCCACTGTCCCTATGTAATGGTTTCACCGGGGCGTGGCCCATCAGTTCGGAAACCGATGGACCCTGTTCTAGACCAAGTCATATTGTAAACATTAAAATAACACTCGAATTTGGTATGTAGGCGCGAAGTAACCTCATCAGCTGATCACCTTGCGCCCGCGCACAGCGTTAACCGAGTTCAACTCGACTTTCTCCCTGTGCCGCAGCGGGCCAAGTGCTAACAACACTTATTGCGTTGCAATAAGGTCCAAAATCGTCCATTGTGCCCGCTCCCCTTTGTGTGCGACCTCGCATCTCAATGAAACGACTTGTTTGTCCTAACGCTAAATCATACGTGTTTGGGTTTGGCTAGTATTTAATATATATGTTTGTATGAATGTATGTGATATAATACTGATTATGCATATTACATGTGTGATCCTGAGGATATTTCTTCAAATGTGAGGGAGTATACTTTTGGATTCTTGAAAATTTAAGAACGAAATTAAATAATAAATGTATACATCCTCCAGACTGACACACCAATTCCCTAGTTCCAAACTAAGCTTATAAGTTTGTGCTATGGATACTAGGTGAACGGATAAACACTCTTAAATAAGTTTATAAACTTCCATGACTCGAGTACAAATGTCCATGTTCATCACACGAAACATTTGCCCTTAGCGGGATTTAAACCCATGACCCTTGGTTCCGTGGCCAGAGACTCTGGCCACCCGACCAACGGGCCTGTCAATAGTGAAGGAAATCGTGAGGTAACCTGCACAATGCATATTCAGATATACTATATATACATATATGGTTAAAGCTATAATCTCAGTAATAGTTATCTATCCCGCTAGGGAATAGTTATCTATCCCGCTAGGGAATAGTTATCTATCCCGCTAGGGAAGTGGCGTGAAGTTTAGTTAATTAGTTATCTAATTGTGAACGTTTCCTCACGGCCGATCTGGTATAAATCAGAGCTATTTGAATCTATCTAAGATTTATCGTAACCAAATAGTAGTCGCTTTAATATTAACTAGCAGCGCCCCGCGGTTTCAACGCGTGGTTTCCGTTCCCGTAGGAATACGGGGATAAAATATAGCCCATGTTACTCGCTGATAAAGTAGCTTTACATTGGTGAAAGAATTGTTCAAATCGGTCCAGTAGTTTCGGTGCTTATTCAATTCAAACAAACGAGCAATCAAATCTTTCATCTTTATAATAATAATATTATCTTCTTCTTCTAATCTTCTTGTTCTCTTCTTCTAATATATAAAATTTCCATGTCACAATGTTAGTTACCGTACTCCTCCGAAACGGCTTTACCGATTTTTACCAAATTTTATATGCGTATTCAGTAGGTCTGAGAATCGGCCAACATCTATTTTTCATACCCCTAAATGTTAAGGGTGGTCCACCCCAAAGCTATAACTTGAGAACGGCTTTACCGATGTCGCTAATTCATTTTTAGTTGTGTTTGTTATTGTCAAGTGAAGATTCATAAAAAATAAAAAATTGCGCGGTAAATCAAAAAAAAAATGGGTATTGAAAATCCGAGAACGGGGTGTTACGCAGTGCGCCGGGTCAGCTAGTATATGTATAGATGATAACTAGACTCGCTAAATAAACATTAATTAACATAGTGAACTTACAATGAAGAAATAAAAAAGGGTGACAGACAAATAGCAGGACAATGAAGTGATCCTATAAATAACATAACATAACATCACGCCCATAATCCCCGAAGGGGTAGGAAGAGTCAAAGGGGCAGCATGCCCCTTCAACCACATTCAGCCAAAAACAAAGCCGGGTTGGGTTAGATGGAAAAATGTGGAAAAGCAGTGACAAGCGGCTAACCTGTCGCCTACACAATCACAATCACACACCCAAAACCCGATATACCATTAGTCGCCTTTTACAACATGCTAGGCAAGAACCACAGTTGGCACATTCTTTTTTTTTTGTCCCAGATCAACATGGGCCAAGTCCCAGACCAACATGGGACAGTCCCAGACCAACATGGGACAAATGTCCCTATAAATGTCCCTTTTTTTCCCAATGAGATACGGATAACACGGAACCATGAAACGGGACATGTGTCCCATTATGTAGACGTATATAAATCTTAAAGACAGCTATGCACAGCTAACGATAATGTTAGCATGGAGGATATCCTGATTTATTGACGTCTACAATTAGTCACTTTCAAGTTATCCTTTGCAAGCGATTTCAATTCCATCAGACTGATAATTAAATGGTTTTATCAGTCGGTTCAACAAGAACGTCATCAACGCTAAGTACTATGCTAACTTGTTTTGACAGCTGTTGAAATGTATTCTACCATGACGAGACAAATATTCTACATATATTGTCTTATATGTTATAAATTATACTATGTAAATACATTGGCTATTGCAAAATTATTCTTTAGGCTATTCGAAATTATGATGTTCACGTATACTCAACATTTCATACGCAAAAAATGGCAATACATCATTTCTTAAAAGTAACACCTTATTTAAAACGGTCTTTTATTGATCCTTTTTAATTACTTGTAAAATTTAAGTCAAATATTGGAGTAGGTACTACACTAATGAGAATGAATTGTTAAGAATTTTTTTGTTAAGGCATTTAGTTTAATTGATACATCTATATATACATACATACATAACATACATAACATCACGCCCATAATCCCCGAAGGGGTAGGCAGAGTCAAAGGGGCAGCATGCCCCTTCAACCACATTGAGCCAAAAATAGAGCCGGGCTGGGTTAGATGGAAAATTGTGAAAAAGCAGTGACAAGCGGCTAACCTGTCGCCTACACAATCACACACCCAAAACCCGATATACCATTAGTCGCCTTTTACGACATGCTAGGTAAGAACTACAGTTGGCATATTCTTTTTAAATCCCAGACCAACACGGGACAGTGGGCTGGGTTGGATGGATGGATGGATGGATGGATGGATGGATGATGGATCTATACATATGAAATGCTTTGTCCTGAATGACTGACAGACGAATCAACGCACTGCCTAAACCGCTGATCGTAGAAACCTGAAATTTGGATGGTGTGTTCTTTGTATGACGCAGGCATCCGATAAGAAAACATTTTCTGAAATTCTACCCCTAAGGGGGTGAAAAAGGGGGCAACGTTTGTATGGGACAACGTGATTACTTGGTCCAATGTACTTCAAGATTCTGGATAAACATTATTTAACAGAATGGACTTCGCGTAGAAGTTGCGGGCAAAATGTAGTTAAGTTTTATTTAAATATTGTATTTTAAGACGTTCGCCGAATAATTGTTGAGGTCTGTAAGACACTTGTGACACTTCTAGTGTTGCAAATATGCATATAGGTCACAGTGACAGCAAACGGACATAAATAGCAAATTCATGAATCTGTAAATACATAGGTATATATTATGTATGACAAGCACGATGGCGCATTCGGTAGTGACTCTGCCCCATGCGCCAAGAATTGTGGATTCGATCCCCACCCAGGACAAACATTCGTATGAAGAATACTTGTGTTTGTTCTGTGTCTGGGTGTTAATATCCAATATTTAAGTATATATTTGTAATAAGTACCACTGTTGTTTCTGATATCCGTAACACAAGTGCATAAGCTACTTGCCTCGGAGTCAGATCAATCTATGTGATGTAATCGGACATTTACTATTTATTTATACATACCTTCCGGACACATACTACGTTTTGAATAACAAATAATTATAATAATAAATTGTCCAGACTGACACACCAATATCCTAGTTCCAAACTAAACTTATGCTTGAGCTATGGGTACTAGGTAAACGGATAGACATACTTAAATACGTTTATAAAAATCCGTGATTTGAGTACAAATTTCCGTGTTCATCACACGAAACATTTGCCCCTAGCGGGATTCGAACCCGCGACCTTTGGTTTTGTGGCCATGGTCTCTGGTCACTCGACCAACGAATACATACTATATTTAGTAGGAGTATTTACAAGTAGGTAAATTAAAAGGTTGATATTGGATATGTTGTTTACATAGTTATATGCAAATGATGCTAACAAAGTCTAAAAATGGAAGTTGATTGATGATAAATTATCATGATCATTGATAATATATTTTGTTGACGCCATACACAAACAATTTCAATACATTACTTCTTTAAATCATCTTCCTAGCGTTATATCCCGTGCTTAGACGGGGTCCGCTTAGACCATGATCCAGGATGTAGCGAGTCTGGTGGTGGTTACATTGAAGCGACTGCCGATCTGACCTTCGTAACCTTAAGATAGGGCAACCAGACAATTTTTGGATCATGGTTACAAATCCAAAGTTATTTGAATTTGCAGGTTTTATCACGATGTTTTCCCTCACCGTCGAGCTAGTGGTATAAATAAATACGTACATAGATTTGAAAAATCCAGAGGTACGTGCCCGGGTTTGAACCCGCACTCCTCGGTTAAGAGGCGCATGTCCTTACCATTGAGCTACCACCGCTCCTTTACTTCTTTAAAATAACGTTTAAATTAGGATTTATTTTGTTTAAGGTTATGAAAAGGATCACCCATCAAAAACAATACTTGTCAAAAAAACCAAGTCTCGCAACTCAGTTGTTCTACGGTAAAAAGTTGTGAGATCCATGTAATACCAAGTCGGTTATTAATATATTCAGTCTCTACTTAAGTGACTTTCTGTCTTAATACGTCCAGTCCCTAAGACCACGATCGTGGGCCATAACAATTGAAAATCAATTCATCGCATGAAAACACGTGTAAATTAAATTGTAATTTAGTGCGATGGCCAAGTCAATATATTTATATAAAACATTAAAGATTTTTAATATTGATATGCATCACTATAAGATGCTGTTAATTATTACGTAACAACTTAATGCCTCGAGTACGGAGATTCCAGACACAATTGATTTTCAATTGTTATGGCCCACGATCGTGGTCTTAGGGACTGGACGTATTAAGACAGAAAGTCACTTAAGTAGAGACTGAATATATTAATAACCGACTTGGTATTACATGGATCTCACAACTTTTTACCGTAGAACAACTGAGTTGCGAGACTTGGTTTTTTTGACAAGTATTGTTTTTGATGGGATCTCATTTCTTTTTGTATTTTGTAGCCAGTTCTCCTTTTTTTCTTTTCGGTACCTTCTACTTATTGAATATATGTATATCTACGAATTTTCTTAAGCCCTCTCTCTGACATGTGAACTTTTCTTATTTTTGTAGGTAGCCTTCCGTTTTCTCTTTTCCGGTACTACTTCTTGAGCTTCAGCTACAGTTTTTCTAAGAGCCCACTGCCTGTCTCTATACGTTTTTCTGGGAGGCTTTGATGTTACAATTTTTGATAAATCTGGACGATAAATTATGCTTCTTGGTCTGTTGTATTCACAAATTGAGGATTCCTGCGCTTTAACACTTCCAAAGTTGACATTAATTAGATGTAAACCGCCCAGACTTGTAACTGTAAGACTTGTAATTGCGGAATGAATTCGCATGACGGGAATACACATTTTTTGCTAGATTTGCGTGCGCCTATATTTATATGGGATTACAAAGTTATTTAAGCAGTTATGTATCTAGAAAACTGGACCGAAATTGAAAAATTTTACTTGACTTGGCGGCGGCACTACCGTGCGCCTTTATATTTATATGGTATTACAAAGTTATTTAAGTAAGTAGTTAAATATTTATAAAACTGGACCGAAATTGAAAATTGTTTCTAGACTTAGCGGTTGCACTACCGTGCCCCCACATATTTAAGTTTTTCCTTAGTTCATACACCAAACACTACTTATATTCCAAATTTGAAGCTTCTAGGTCTGCTAGAAGTGCCTTAGAATTTTGATGATCGGTCAGTCAGTCAGTCAGTCAGTCAGTCAGTCAGTGACAAAATTAAAAAACTTTGACCCATTATAATTCTTAAACTACTGGTTCAAATTGAATGAAATTTGAAATATACCGTGTCTTTACAATGCCTGCATGGTTACTGAAAATTCAGTCTTCTAGTTTTATCCACAACGAAGTTACAGGGGGTCGAAAATGGCCTGAATTGCTTCGAGAAAAGGATGGTACGGCCGTGCCGCTTTTTTGCTCGACTTGGCGGGGGCACTGCCGTGCCCCCAGATGAATGTTGAAGAAGCAAGTGAGGTGTGTAAGGATCGTGCCATATGGCGTTCGGTTCTCTCTGCCTACCCCGCTAGGGAAGTGGCGTGAAGTTTAGTTTAGTTATTTTTATTCATTCATATTTATTTATCACTTTACTTTTTAACAAGTAGGAGTCTAGTAGCCATTTATAATCATAGAATTATGAAATTCGTTCCGTAAATAAAATACTGACATAGTTAGTTTCACGAATCAATTTTAAATGTCATTTCCTACTTAGCTAGTTAAATGACGGGCCCGTTGGTCGAGTGGTCAGAGACCCTGGCCACGAATCCAAGGGTCGCGGGTTCGAATCCCGCTAGGGGCAAATGTTTCGTGTGATGAACATGGACATTTGTACTCGAGTCATGGATGTTTATAAACATATTTAAGTATGTCTATCCGTTCACCTAGTATCCATAGCACAAGCATAAGCTTAGTTTGGAGCTAGGGAATTGGTGTGTTAGTCTGAAGAATTAATAAATAAATTCTATTTATTTATTTAAATACACACTTAAACACACCTGTCACACTTTTAAATAACTTTATTTATATTATCTTTGTGTTATTTTTTGTCTACATTAAAACGACCGGTAACGCTTTATTTGCAGAATTTAAATTGCGTGGAAATGAAATAGTTAATTCGAATAGACTATAATGTTATTGTTTAACTATTACTTCGATTAAAAATTTAAAATGAATAACAGTTGCAATTATGACGTTATAAAATATGAATAGAGGAATCACTCATTGAACATTTATTTCCAGGATATATCCTATCCACGAATGAATGAGGATAATATTACGTTGCATAATAAGCATATAATAGGCTTTCCGTTAAGTAGCTTATGACGTAATAGTCTTGGATCGATCTAAAGTAATACTATAGCCGATTGCGGGTTCAATGGCTTGCTTCTTCGTTTTGATATTTGAAGTTCGGGTCGTAGTGATCGTAAAATATTACTTGACATTACGTCACACTTTTTTTCTATGGGGGTGGCAAAGATCATAACATAGTAATTCCATTCGCTTGGGAATGTTATTTTTTTTTGTAGGTGCCTTTCAATTGAAATTTGTAATCAATTAGGTACCTACTTAAATTCATTTTAAATGAACAATTACCATTAAAAGATTAAAAGAAACAAATAAAATTAAACCAAAAAGGTTATAAATACAGTTGTTTGCTAGCCAGTTCGTTAACCTTTAATATGCAAAAGACAGCTTGTGATCGACGAAGAGTTGATTTCTGAAAAAGTTGTATAAATCAAGTCTTGCTAACTGCTTAGTTGTTTATTTTTACTATTTACTATATATATATTGCTATATGTATTTATATGTTTGTTTGGGAATCCAAACAAACATATAAAGTGTACAAAATTGTAAATATCAGTAGTAGAAATTCGTAAATTAAAAACATTAATAACATTATTTAATTTTGGACACTTTTTCAGCTAACGTTACTAAAAACTGGCACTTAAACAATGGTGGTCCCATTTTCCTGACGAAATAAATAAATAAATTCCCAGTAATGTAGTATCATCATTCGCAGGTTCAAAAATGCTATCAAGCGACTGAGATCGCGACCCCAGTTCTGATCCCAGTCGCCTGGGACCTCGCTAATCTCAAAAACTACTGGTCTGAATTCAAAAATATTTTTTTGGGTTGTATAGTTAATTTATCGAGGAAGGCTATTAGACTATATAAAATTAACGCCGATGAAACCGCGAGTACAGCTAGTTGCATTATAAACGAAATTCATATCGATTCTGTGCAATCTCTTTTTTATAAGTTTTGCAATTGCACATTCGATTATTAGTGAATATATCGGTTCTGGTTACATAAGGCAGTGTAACACTGTGTCTTAACCGAAGGTCGAGCTGCAGTGGTGCCGTTATCATGGAGTATATGACCTATAGAGTTGTAATATCTGCGATAAAATTCATTAATAAAAAAACATCAAACAAAAAGGTAATAATCAAGTTTGAAGATGTTGTCCGCAGGTTTAGCTGTCTCTAACAAAAGATCTAATTTCCAATAGAAATCTAATTAAACAATCCTCTACCAATCAGCGTGTTCGTGGGGATGTTTAATTAAGGTTTTATTGGCCATTCTATTGAGCCAATTAGAACGCGCCGACAACGTCGTTTTGGCGAATTTGTTATCAAACAAACTTAGACAAATTACTAGTCCATTGGTTATATTGTCAGTGGCTGTATTGCTGGCATATCCGCAACAGTGACCCTGGTTTTTGTATAAGTTTATCGCTTGCAGTGTTATCGTTGAATAAGTATGACATTTTTTGGCTCTCTTTAACTCTTTATGAGCGGTGTAGTTCAGTGAGCACAGACACTCGTCTTAGATACGAGGAGTTTTTTATTCAAACCTGAACATGCACCTCTGGACTTTTATATCTAAGTTTCGATTTAAATTTGCACGTTTGAATGACTATTTTATATAACGTGTGACCATTATATAATTTGTCTTGTTTTATGTGTATTATGAAAGCCAGGTAGCAGAGTATGTAAATACTCTAGCTATCTCAGTTTACTCTGTTCATCAAAGTATATAATAACTAGACTATAATTGCATGATTATGGACCAGTCCCCGACTAAATCAAACAACACACGATCACAATAACAATACACCATTAGTCACCTCTTACGACGAGATAGGCAAGGAACACAGTTGGCTAAGTTAGACCATTATAGGCTAGATTTCCCCCCTGCTAGGGGGGACATGTGGTGCCCGCCGTGTAGGGCGGGCCGGTCGCTGGAGGGGGTCAGTCATACCCACAACGTTCCTCCACTCGAGCGATGAGGGGTACCGCGGGGTGTTAGTGGGTATACCCCGGCCATTTTCCATCCTTGACCGGAGCAGAGGCCTCTAATACCAGAGACCTTCAGGAGTCCCACACCCTGCCTCCCCGGTTAGAGTGACGATGCGTCAAGCATTTCCCCGGGTCAAAAAAAAAATGAGCTATTCCCCACGTAAAAAAAAACAGATTTGGCGTTACATATTTCCAATACTCAAGAATGCGGTCATAAAATAACTTTCACAATATTTAAACGGGATTGTTTTAATACCTCTTTGATTTGTACGCAATTTCTATTGACATATCGAGTGGTCACAGACTCTGGTCACGAAAACGAGTGTCGTTCGTTCGAATCCCTCTAGACAAATGTGTCGTGTGTGAACGTGGTGAATCATGGATGTTTATAAAAGTATTTATTTAACTATATATGTCTGGTACCTAGTAATCCTAGTATCCATAGAACACATGTATGAAAAGACTTATGAATGTAGAAGAAGCGAAAGGTGTATGTCAGGATCGTAGCAAATAGAAGTACGTGATCTCTGCCTACCCCCATGGGAAAAAGGCGTGACATTATGTATGTATGTATGTATGTATAGAACAAGTTTATATGCTTAGTTCGGAACTAGAGAATTGGTTTGGCAGCCTGGAGAATTTACTATTTCATACATATTTCACATCGCACATGAACTGCGAGGGCACGTAATTGGTTTCATCTTGGCCTCCTAACCTCCCTTGGATTTAGTCCATCTGATTTTTTGTTGCGTGTTGTACAGATACAATGTGCATCAAATAAATACATTATCATTATCATACCATACAGGTAGTTATGGTTCCAGTGAAACATTTTTGATCCGTTATTTATTACTTATATGACTTTACTATATGTATGTATATGTCTTGTTCCCCTACCTTAGGGTTACGAAGGTCAGATCGGCAGTCGCTAAATCCTGGAACAGGGGCCGTTCAAGTATTACGTAAGCAGATTTATTACAATTATTTACTCCCCCATCCCCCTTGTCAGCAAAAGTAAGCATAGCTCTTGCCCCACCCCCCATGCTTACGTAAAATTTTTCAATTAATGTATTTTTTTTTAATATTATAATTATAATGTTATAATTATAATTTTATTCAAGCAAAGACGATGTGAGCGTTGCCAATCGTGTAAAAAAGTAAATAACTACCGATGACGTAATCATCATCTAGACTCCCCTACCCCCCCATGTCATCCAAAATAAGCAAAGCAAAGACCCCCCGTCCCCCCATAGTGCTTACGTAATACTTGAACGGCCCCACACGGTCTAAACGGACCCCGTCTACGCAAGGGACATAACGCTAGGATGATGATGATTTATTATTACTTCATTCCCGTAAATCAATAGAAAAACCAAAATAAATGGACCATACTTTTCCGAGTATGGCCCTGTACACTTGACTTATAATAATATACAACTTATAATTAATCAATATTTTCTTACATAATTAATTAGATAAACATTATAAGTCATAAAAACCAAATTAGTTATCGCATAATGCATGAATCATGGACATTCCATTACTATGATTCTAATTAATCGATAAGGAATTTTCTAACTTATTCTTAAAATACAACTGTGGTTCGGTTTAAATAATTATTTGAAAAAAAAACAGGACCTCTTTCAACACATAGTACATAAAAAAGACGGCTAAATAACATCCGTGTGATAAGTGTCAACCTGACTGAGGCTGGATGTTGACTTTATGAAAGACCCCAAATTCGGGTCTTTTCGAGAATTCAAATTGCGAGCGCTTGAAGCATATCTGCCTACTGTTTATTTGTAATATCTTCGTTTATCTTTGAATATTTGATGACAGTGACACTTGGCGTTCGATTTTTGGTAAAACGCATAAATTACATAACGTAACGCCAAAATTATGCAACGTTGCTTATTACACAATTTTCCATCTAACTCAGCCCAGTTTTATATTTGGCTGAATGTGGTTAAAGGTGCCTGCTGCCCCTTTGAATCTGCCTACCCCTTCGGGGATTATGGGCGTGATGTTGTTATGTTGATTATTACACCTAAAGGCGTTTTGTTAGGCGTATCCGTAAAAATACGACGCCATCTATTGATGACAAGAACAATTTTCTCAACATTTGAACTTGGACTACGAAAGGTTTTGACTTCTTTTTAGAGTTACATATAGTTAATATTAAACCGTTTTTAAAAATCCCATGTTGGTCTGGGACTTAAAAAGAATGCGCCATCTGTGTTTCTTGCCTAGCATGTCGAAAAGACAACTAACGGTATATAGGGTTTTGGGTATGTGATTGTGTAGGCGACGAGCTAGCCACTTGTCACTACTTTTTCACAATTTTTCATCTAACCCAGCCCATTGTCCCACGTTGGTCTGGGACCAAATAATAATGTGCTAACTGTGGTTCTTGTCTAGCATGGGTATGTGATTGTGTAGGCGACAAACTAGCCACTTGTCACTACTTTTTCATTTAGCTCTGTTATATTTTTGGCTGAATGGGGCCTGCTGCCCCTTTCGCTCTGCCTACTCCTTCGGGGACATAGGCTTGATTTTATGTTATGTTTTTCAAAATTTGACGGTATGTTTTCTGATGTAGGACTAATGAGATAAGCTGTTTTGACTAAAATACGAATGGCTAATCGTGCTTATTGCTTAGTGTAGTATGTCGTCGCGGTTCGCAATTCTCATACAAATTTTGTGACATGCCCCTTCTACTTGTTTTGTCTGATCTGTGTTTTGGATTGTACATTATTAGATAAGAATGTATAGAGATACATAATTATGTCTTTTTTTAAGAAATCGAAATATAATTATCTTCTTTCACAGAAATTATGTGCGTTAACTGTCTAATTAAGATAAAAATGGTGCTTTACTTACATAATGTATTTTGATTTAGCAAATGAACATAGATAAAGATTTTTTTATTTCTACCTATCTGAATATACTCAGCAAATCCTTTCATCTCAAGGTGAAGGAAAGGTGTGTAGTTTTTAGTGACACAATAGGATAAAGTGGCATTTCGTTACCACGTACGCACAAGGTTGTGGAATCACGGAAATTAGCTTTCTGAATTTTCCTTAGGGATACACAGTATGGGGTTTTTCAAAAAGGGTTTTTCCCGACGGCATCGCACTTGTTTTGCCTCTAGTGTAGCAAATGACCATAGGCTACGGTGAGCGCTTGCCAGATGGTAAGCTATGTGCCCGTTTGTTATCTTCAGTAGTATAAAATATGGCAGATAATCGTAATTTTTTATCAATTGGGTGACGAGCTAGCTACTTGTCACTACCTTTCACAATTTTCCATCTAACCCAGCCCCTTTTCCCATGTTGGTCTGGGACTTAAAAATAATGTGCCAACTGTGGTTCTTGCCTAGCACGTCGTAGAAGACGACTAAATAACGACGATGGTCATCCATCTTACCAGCGTTTTCCCATTTATAGTCAAGTTCCATGCCTAGCCTTTTAATAGGCTATTTGACTTATTTCTGAAAACCATTTCCAAGATTCCGCGGTCTGCTTTTACAAAATCATTCTCCATGATTATACAAGTGAATATATTACTGACCACACAAATAATGTACAATGATAGACTTATAAATCGTAAGAAAACAAGGAACTCGAGCGTAAAGCAATAGCAGAATTGATTCTTCACAGACGCGTGACGTCAGAAATTCAGAATCCATTCAGCCAATCACAACCGTTTACGGTCACGTGGCTCCTACTCAATATAAATTAATTTTATTTTGGGTTTTATGGTGAAAATATGAAATATTTTTTTATATTTATTAATTGAAATCGCTTTCAAAATTCCTAAGTAACGTGGATGGAAAAAATAAGTAATTATTTTTAATATTGTCAAAAAGCCTATTTTAATTAACTATAGCGAAGCAAAAACAAGATGGACCCGTACTAAGATTTGAAAATTTTACAGATATGTACCTAGGTTGGTACCGACACCTAGCATGTCTATGTGTAGCGTATCCTACCATTGAGCTCACTTCTGATGCTTAATGGTGCATATGCTCTTACTCATAGATCTTAGCAACATGTGTCCGTATTTATCTCACCTGTCAAAACATTTACTAGACGGCGAACTCGCGTGATTATTTAATAACAGCGTCGGTGCTCGCCCACACGTGACATTTGGGATGTTTTGGCGCTCGTCACGTGACACCCGGGGTCGCGGTGTGGGGACAATGGTGCATGCGATTGTTTAGTCAATAGCGGACGGTGGCCGGCCTATTGGTGAACCAAGGCCGTATGTGAGTAATTAATGAGCATAGAGCTTATGGTATTGTCCTAGGTTCTGAGAAAAGGATGATTGGACGTCACTATGTTATTGTTGCAAGTTAGGCTATTAATGTGGTTGCGTGGATTCTCTGGTGGAATTCGGTTCGAAAATTTATTTTTTTGTGCGATTCCATCGGAATATTTTAATGAATCTTGCCCTAAAGTTGTTTATTGTTTATAGTGAATTTATATAATTAAAATTACTGCCTTTTGATGTTTTTAAACAGGGAAAAATATTGGGGATTGACATTTGAATATACAATTTGAATTTGCAGATTTCCTCAATATATTTTCGCCGCTCAGCGGCTAAAGGTAAAACTATTTACCTTGATTTCTGACAATTCAAGTGTATATATTTTCATAATGATTTGAGCTCTCATATCACGTCTTATCCAAAAACTTGCGTCTTTATACACAGACAACTATCGTTCTAATTCACCAAATTATTTCAGGATGACTGTATATGTATTTTGTGAGGGGTGGTAACTCAATGGTAACAAGGACACGCGCCTCATTACCAAGGGGTGCGGGTTCAAATTAGATTTTACAAATCTATGTACGTATTTAAACCACTGGTTCCCCTATCTTAAGCTTACGAAGGTCAGATCGGCAGTCGCGTCAATGTAATAACGAAACCAGACTAGCGACCCCGTCTAAGCACTGAACATAACGCTAGGAAGATGTCAATTGTATATGTATTTGGTAATACGTTGCGTGAAAGAGTGACAAACTATCAGCCATGTGTATTCTGTTCATTTATCAGTTCTCGCAATTTAAATGGGATTTTCGTTGTCTCGAAGATCGCTTTTTTTCCTCTTCGCGAATACACGGTCTGAGCCATCTATCTGTTGTGATAAGATTACAATACTTATTATCAAATGTGTGTTGTTGGAGCACCATAAGTATGATATGAAAATATAAAATCAGAAACATTTATTTATCAGTGAACTTTAAACGTGTCCGTTATTAACATGTTTCGGTTACAAGAGTTTATCTTTCGCAAAAGTTTATCTTTCAAAAGTAAGCATAATGAGTACCTATTTTTTGTCTTAATAGGCTTGCCAGGTCATTTACCAGACAATTTTTTGATATTATTATCTTTTTGACGACTTAAAATTGAATACCAAAATTAACTACTTCTACTAATAACCGTTTATTTACTTTAACGGAGGTATAATGGACATTTTAATAGTAGGTAAGCCAACCAGTTCATCACCTGTGGTGTTTGGGTAGCCGGGTCGCATGCCAGCACACGTGAGCGCACCGCATGCGTTTGACTCGTGTCGCCATGATACTAGCATTGTGTGAGGACTGTCCCGATTTTAAGAATAAAAGGGTATACCTATTAAAATATTTTAATTTAGTATCTAAATTATGTTTCGATACGGTAAGGCGTATCTTCGTCTTTGGCCTCCGGATAAAGTCTCGGGAATTTGAATTATTGCGTTCGATTCGTTAAAAAGAAAAATGTTGTTTAATATCTCCAAAAATTAAAAATACTTTTTGCTCCGCAAAATATATAGAGCCTGTTCTGTAAAAGCTGTATAGCTTTCTAGCTTTTACTACTGTAAAATCTAGAAAGAATACAAGTGGTTTGGCTACTGCCACTACTTTTCATATGTAATAATTACGTTGAATTTTAATCACCCCGTCGTCAGAGAATAGGCGGAGTCAAAAGGGCAGCTATCCCCTTTTACCACATGCAGCCAAATATTTGTTTAGTCTTTATATTAGTTATGATAACGTTATTGTTTTTGTCCTTCAGGGGACTTACGCTAAAACGTGTTCGCTTAAACTTGCGAGTTTAGAATTCATACTATTTGTAAATGTCAGACGCTTTCTTACATGGTGACCTTCTTTGACTTAAGTTAATACCGGACAAAATGTTTTCCTCGATAACAGTATCGGCTCAACGAAAACATTATTTTAAAATGCGCATTCTCATTAATTTAATTGCTTATATTTGCGCACAAGGGGACAGACGAAATGTATGTTTTATGTATGGGTGGCGTGTATCGTTCTCATTGGCTACTCAAGTGTGTAGGCTTGAAGAAAAGTCTGTGTTTACGTCGTTCGGCAATAAAAACTTGGTAAATACTTTTGACAAAATTTTACAGGACGAAGAAAAAATGCGTACTGAAAAAATTCGGATCGGAATAGTACCTACTGTTTTTTGTTTTTTTTTAAGAAATATTTTAATCAATGGTACATAATCGTAACAATCCAAATATTTCGTAGCTAAATAAGTCTGATGTGACGTACAAAACAAATTAAAAAAAAGTTAAGCAAATGCGACTTCCGAGGTCTCCAGTGCCATATAGACAATGATGTTTAGTGAGACAATCGAATTGTTGTACGTACCTAACAAGCTACAAATTGTAGAACATGTAAATACATTGTCGACTATGCGGCTCATTAGTTATTATGCCTGTAAAAAAATTGTTTAACTAAGAGCAACATTGTCAGTTGTTTAGTACACGTGTCATAGTGACACTGCAATTGTTGCTAGGTCCACATTAGTTACTTATTGTACTTAAATCTTTACTGGTTTATTAGTAGATTTTGCCCGTGGGTCCGTCTGCATGAATGTCGGTCTATTACAGGGACTGTCATGCGTCCATCAAATCCATCAACTTTTCCGGGATAAATAGGACTCTATAGCTATTTTTTGGGATTTAACTTGTGGCGTACTAAATTTCATCTCAAGTGAATTGTTAGTTAATTGAAAAATTCGCGCCTTGTCATATTTAGTTATCATGCGTTACTATAGGGGTCGCACCTTTTTGACACCTGTCACATCTTTCCCGCGCTATGTATTGCATGGTAGTCCTTATACTTTTTAATAAAGATTAACTCAGTAATTAAAGATAAACCTAAGTCTTTTCTTTATAAAAGTTATCATGAATACTAGAAATAAAAAGTGCCAAAAATTTGTATCCTTTTTTATTACTTTATGTAGTATGTTCCATCGCCAACAACTTATAATAGAGACTAAACGTCAGGCGGTTGTTACTTGCTTGGTATTCACAACTCTTAGGAGCGTGCAGGTGTAAGACGTGGGTGACGTGTTCATTTGATCATACTCGTACAGTCCTCCACTCTTTGGTTACGGTACTTAGAGTCTTTTTTATTTGTGGTGTTCAAGTGGTTTTAGATAAAAAAACAATAGACAGACAGGGTTATTTTCACATATATTATATTAAAAAGGGTTACGGAAGCTTTAATAATATTTTTACACAGAGCACTGAGTGTTTCTGGTAATGTTTAGCGCCCAGGGCTGTCGCTCGACCCCGACCTCAATCCTTAGAGCCGACCCTGTGGAGTAGTAGGCCATTATTATAGTAACGACAAAACCTGTTTTATCCACGTGGGCGTCTTAAAGTGAATTTAATATTAACATTCTGCTCCTTTACTTCACAAATCAAAACCATTTGCGGTGGCCATTCTTGCAGTTATTAATTTTATTTCCGGGAATCTGAACTGAATGCAAGATTAAATTTCAAGGCGGCTACACTTATTTAGTTTCGCTGTATTTTATTTATGACATCCGTATGATTTATTCCAATGATACTCGTAACGTAATAATGTTTGGTCTAAATGTTTTATCGATTTATTTCCGATTATATTTTTATTAATGTTCATATTTGTTTAAAGTCTTGGAAATCCTTAAATTTTGGTAATTACTAAGGATATAAACGATTCAACACGTCATGATCGTTATTATTACCCAATTTAGTTTAAAGCCATTAGTAAACCGACTATCGCATTATTACCTAGGTGCTTAGCCAAATGCGCGCGAGCGATTCCATATCGATCGATCTTCGCTAACGCTCGTATCGCGCCACAAACTTATTCGGATGGACAAATCGGGAACTAACTCCGAGTTCCGCACTATGAGTTCTTAGTAAATAAGTTTGTGGCGCAATACGAGCGGTAGCGAAGTTCGTTATGGAATCGCTGGCGCGCATTTGGCTAAGCACTTAGGTATGCCTACACGACCTAAATACAATACATTCATATACTACATTAATATAAAGGGTCCGTTTGATTATTTTACATTTTATTATTTTCTTTGTAGAGATATAACTAACGTTGCATATAAGGATTGCAATGCTGGTTCCGGTAACCCGCGCCGCGCAATTTTTGCTATGCTCGGTCCAGCACATATGCTGGTTCAATGCTAGAATTCAATCCCTACTAGAGATAACAATGCTGGATCAAGCAATCCAGCTGGGTTAAGTAAGATTTTAGCTCTGCTGGCTCCAGCAATCACTAGTTGCATATTTTTGTTTCGACCACTTTCTGGCATAAATACTAACCTGACAAGCACTCGAATGTTTTAGTGCAGGAAAGCGGTCTGATTATTTTTTAAGTATATTAACTAACTAACTAACTAAACTTCACGCCACCTCCCTAGCAGTGCAGGCAGAGAGAACCGAACGCCATATGGCACGATCCTTACACACCTCACTTGCTTCTTCAACATTCGTGATCCTTTTCATACAAGATCTACGGTATACTAGATGACCCGGCGCACTTCGTAACGCCCCGTTTTCTGATTTTCTTTTATTATTTTTCATTTTTTATTTTACCGTTGAAACATTCCATGGAAGATCACAAATATTTTATGACTAAAATTTGCAAAATCGGCCCAGCCATTCTTGAGTTTTAGCGAGACAAACAAACAGCAATTCATTTTTATATATATATGTATATAGATTACGTACGATCTAATAATACTATTATGATGGTTACACCTCTCATTATGACCACTTTAAAGTATTACTCATTTATAGTCTAAAACAAAATAATAGGACAGTTTGTTTCGCCAATTTTACCTTACAACCTTGTATTTGTAATGTTTTCCCTTTTGTACCTATTGTTCATTGATTCTCATTACGTACTTATTACATGGCCTTATTGAGATGCTAGCGTATTATGTGAAAGGTTCCGGGTTCGACTATAGGTAACCGATCTACATTCTAAAATCTTCAACGCTCCGTTTATGGGGGGACGTTGGAATTGCAAGAATCATTCTATTAAGTTAATTTGCAATTTGAAGCGTCTAGTTCGGTTATCAGTTAGACTTTTGTGAATAATCTACGTGTCAAAAAATGCATCGAAACGATTAGGGTCCGCTTCCCGAACTAGAACGAAGGGATTTTTTTTTGGGATGAACGCAAATTATACATTAGCAGAACGATAGAATTTGTCGCCCACCAAAACATCCGTGGTTGTTATATTCTTGCTATGTCCCTTCGACGTGTCGTAGTTATGTGCTCTTGGTCAAAGTCCTACAGGGCCGTCTTTGACCTATTGGAGGCCCTGGGCACATTAGAAAATTAATTGTTCTATTGATAGATTAATTATTTGGGCTGATGGCCATATTTGGTATTAAAAAAACGGATTCATGTCGTCCATTCTTTCAAAAATATAATATTCTTCCAATTCCTTGTTTGTACATTTATGAAATAAGTTTATTCGTATTAAAACATAAATCTCTTTTCTTAGACAAAAGAGATGTCACGAGTAGAAATATTCGTTCTCAATATGCATGCCAACTACAAAAACCGTTTGTAAAACTGTCTGTAGTGTCTAGAAATGCTTTTATCATGTGCATAGATATTTACAACAGATTACCAATTCGCTTTAAAAATAACAATTTAAGTTTATATAAATTTAAAAAACTAATGAAAATGTGGTTATTAAGTAATTGTTTTTATAGCCTCAATGACTTTAAACAACATACAATCAGACAAATCTGATAAATTGTTGTGTTCTATGTTATATTTTTATTTTTTTGTTTTTTCCCTATAAACTGTGTATACACCTGTAAAGGTAGGATTTGGCGATCTTCATAAAAAGCAACTTCTACTGTTAACTATGTACCCAAATTTATACACAATAAAGTTCATTTCATTTCATTGTTCTGTTGGTAAATAGAACAATTATTAATTATCTATGTGCCTAGGTGCAACGTTACACTAGGGGACCCTCGCGAACGCGGGGCCCTGGGCACATGCCCAGGGTCCTACTAGATAGTCATCAGCCCCTTGCTACGACCCTGTTTTTACCTACTTTAGTCGAATGAAACTGGCCCACCGTAACCTAATCGATCTAGATTCGAGCGTAGTTGGAATTGTGGCTATTGCCTCCTTTCTCTCTCTGTTTGTTGAGGTTTGATCTATTGAACTAAGGAGTAACTGAATTTATTGGTCTCTCTACGGAGCTATATAAGCTATTACGTTTTCTATCATGGGCGTACGCAGGGGTTTGAGGGGAACTCGTGTGCCATATTATATAATATAAATAATAATTGTAATTGACTGCTTCGTTGGTCTAGTGGTAGCATGCGCCGCTTTAGGACCAAGAGTACAAATCCCGGGTCGGGCCAAAAATTGGTGGCTCATTGAAATTACTCAGTAACTTTCCGGAGTAGGGAAGTTGGCGGTTTAATCACCCCCGTGCCTCAGAAAGCACGTTAAGCCGTTAGTCCTGCGCCTGACCTCTCTTCGGTCATGTCGAACTGCCGTCTACCGGACTATGACAGTGAAGGAATAGAGAGTGCACTTGTGTTTGCGCACACACTAGGACACTATAATATCCCCAGCGCAGATCTCCCTCGTTTTATCGTTTAATTTGTAATTTGAATTTATTTCTTTTTACACCAATGAGTTTCTATTGCCAATAAGATTATCATGTTATCATGTTGTATAAATGATATATTGATGTACATAAATAGATAGCTGTTCGTAGTTGCTGTTTGTCTGTCGCCATAAGCGTATAATAAGCGTATGCGCCGGGGCCCTCGGCCACGTAGCGGCAGTTATTAAATTTCCACTAACCATGAATAAATGAGATGAAGAATGACGTCACTCGTCACGACCCGCTCTTTTATTCATGCTATGACCCAGAGATTGTGAACTTGCCGTGTTATAGTTCAAAACATGATCGTGAAATGGGAGTTCAGTTTTATAGAACGAACGTTTTTTGTTATATTTTGTAGTTAAATATTACGTACGCTTGAATATTACATTTTGTTCAAAATGTTTAGCTAGATCTTCAATTATTTCTAAGACTAAGTACCTAACTATCAATTATCTTGACGCGTGCAGATAATTTATTACTCGGCCTATGCGAATAGCAGGGTTTCAAATACGTAAAACAGTGTAGGTTAATAATTTAGCTATAGTAAAGGATATTTCGGTACAAAGTTTAAAGTTCACAATACTGAACTTTATAAACATGTAATGTTAATTACAAACGTCCCGGTACCTAATTGTCTTATAGCCTTGCTTACCATTTGCATGTAATTATTGCTTGGGTATTTGTTGTGGAGCTTGTTATTGATATCTACCGATGGTAATTTATCGTCTAAGTTACCTTATTGGTCTGGGACTTAAAAAGAATGTGCCACCAAGTGTGTTTCTTGCTTATCATGTCGTTAAAGGCGACTAATGGTTTATGGGGGTTTGGGTATGTGATTGTGTAGGCGAAAAGCTAGCCACTACTTTTTCACAATTTTCCATCCAGGTAATAATCGACTTTTAACGGATTTTCCCCCAGGAGTTATGATATTTATGATCAGTACCAATTTTCGTGGAACCCCCAGAAAGGCTTCACGGAACCCCAGGGTTCCGCGGAACACACATTGAGTATAGCTGCATTAGAGGATTATGGGCGTGATTTTTTATTTTAATTTCTTTTGCATAAAATCCTCAGCTCTAAATAATTTTTTCAAGAAACTTTAATTCTAATCTTATGTATGCAAGTATTGCAAGTTACCTTGCGTGGCGTCGTATTTATGTACCTACATACCATAAAGTAGTAATAGTTATGTCAATGCTCGATTAGCCTAGTAGAGTGGCAAATGTCACGTGATCATGTGCTCGACAGCTCCGTTCGGTGAGGGGACCGCGACCCTGGATGTTGGTTAGGGAGACACTAAGGGACTGTAATTTGTCATTCATGGCACGATACCATTTAACATTGTGTCTATGATATATATTTTATCGGTATTGTTTTTCAATAGGTCAGGCACTTCTATAATGAAGAACCTTACATAAAAATTGCATTGCACATAGGTAACGTGTTGTGTATCTAACTTAAGCAATAAATCACGACCTACGTTTGCACTTTTTTTTATCGATTAATGCGAGATGTAAGTTGCTATACACTCTTGAACGATTAGAGGCGAGGTGACCTTTTTTATCTCAATAAAGGGCATTTTTCTGAAACATTGGATCAATTGCATCGCATTAAATGCTATCATAAGTTACTTCATAGTTGAGCAAAGTAAGTTATGTAGGTAGGTACCCAAGGATGTAAGGAGGACGTATCCTGACATGCAGACAATATTAGAATGGGTCGTTTGTCTACTAAGTACATCAAAGGAATTACAATGTCCTATTATTAATAATTACATACGTGAAGAATATGACACAAGTAGGTACTCTTCACAAACACTTCAAGATTTTACTTCATCATTAAATATGTGTAGATATTTCTTTGTGAAATTCTCTAATAATTACAGACTTGTTTTAAGTGTTGTGCTAAGTACTTTGCCTCTGTTCCTAAACAGAGGAATCTTGTATATGTATGGGATGTTTGCAAATAAACTTTCACGGTCCTAAATGCCCCCGTTAAAATCGTGAAAGTAGTAAAATTTACGTATATCGCTTAAACAAATAAATTACACTAATGACAATAGGTATATTTCGCAAAGCATGTATCTTAGGTCTAAATGATTGTCATTCATCTGAATTTTGTAGTAATGACATCGGGTAGTTAGATCTAAACATTTTATTCTTTTGTTCAGAACCGGTATGGTTCATAATAAAGTTTGTTATTATGTCTGAATGTTGTGATTGTTAAGAATATCTTTAGCTACGTGCGATAAAGCCGTCTGTATATTCGTGGTTATTTTTAACGAAGTCCCGCCTCTAGGTCACGTAACAAGTACTATACGCCCTGCATGTAGATATATCTCGTGATTGGCACGTGATATTTCCAATAACCTATTTGATAATCGCCGACTTCCGATCCATTTATATAATACTTGCGTATGAGCCTCGTTTAATTGAATCATCAATTTACAAGCAAGATACTTCCGAGGTCGCTATGAATTAATAAGTGTTATTTAAGGGTTTTTTAAATGTTCCTTGAACTGATTGTTCAAAGGAATCTTAGTCATGCTAGCTTTTTGAAGTGCAGAGAGAGAATTCTATTTACACTACAAAGGGCTGCCAACATGTTTATCTATATATTAATACGTGAAACAAAAACTTAATAAGTAGGTAGGTACCACTTTTTATGAAAAGTACTCGGATGCAGGAGTATACGCTTTGGCAGAGTTAAAGTTTTATGGAGGAGTGCAGAAAGCTAATATAAAAAAAACAATATGTTTCTAATTAATAAAAAAAAAATCTACATGGTTAAATTTCGACCACTGGGCAATCACTAGTTTACTGAACACTTTCTAAAACTACTTTATATTTGTTACAGTTATCTCGTGTCCGGAGATGCGGACGGCAAGTGCTACATTTGGGACTGGAAGACGACGAAGCTGTACAAGAAGTGGAAGGCGCACGACGGCGTGTGCATAGCGGCGCTGTGGCACCCGCACGAGCCCAGCAAGTTGGTGACCGCGGGCTGGGACGGACTCCTCAAGTACTGGGACTAATAAAACAAATACTACCGTTGCCACATCTTTAATTTTCCCTATCATGAACCACGAACCATAAAATATACAATAAAAATAACACAATTAAACTATAGAACAACATTTCTTAACATTTTTTTTAGATTTTTCTGTCATGCTGCAAACATTAATGTCATGGTTGTAGGGCCGGGCGGTGGGCTTAGACCTGCATGGGGAACTTGTAGGGCTCCTCGTAGGCGATGTCGACCTTGTACTCCATGCTGCACTCCCGGCAGGTGCCGTTCACCATGAACTCGTTGAACACAATATTGTTTTCGTGGAATGCTTCAGTGAGGGCAGTGATGAGGCTGTCGATCATCTCGGGCGTGTGGTACGGCCCCGGCGCGAACCGCAGCCGCTCCTCGCCGCGCGCCACCGTCGGGTAGTTGATGGCCTGCACGTAGTGGCCGCGCTTCATCAGCGACTCGGCCACCAGCGCCACCTTGTCGGCGCCCTTGATGGGCACCGGGACGATGTGACTCACGGACGGCAGCTGCGGCAGTCCCGCCACCAGCAGAGACAGTTTCAAGTAGCGCACAATTGCTTGATGCTTCGATCTCAAACTCCTGCCTTCCTCGCTGGCTAGGAGTCTAATGGCTGCCAGCGAGCCTGCTAGCACAGGCGGTGGTAAAGCCGTTGTAAAGATAAACCCTGGTGCTAAAGATCTCACAGTGTCCACCAGGAGAGAGGATCCAGCTATGTATCCTCCCACATTGCCATAAGCTTTTCCGAGAGTTCCCGACACAATATCTATTTTGTGTTGTATTCCTCTCTCTTCTCCGATGCCAGCACCGTGTTTCCCGTACAATCCAACAGCATGGACCTCATCAACAAAAGTTAACGCTCCATATTCATGTGCTATATTGCACATTTCTTCTAAAGGACAAATTGCTCCGCTCATAGAGTGGACAGTCTCAAATACGACTAGTTTTGGTGCGCCTGCCGGCGCTTGGGCCAATAATTGTCTAAGATGATTGGGGTCATTGTGCCTAAATATATGCTTGGGAGCTCGGCTGTTGCGAATACCTTGAATCATAGATGCATGGTTCCCGGCATCTGAGAAAACGATACATCCGGGTAAGATTCGGGCTAAAGTTGAGAGTGTTGCATCGTTGGCAACGAAGCAGGAACTGAATATGAGAGCTGCAGGCTTCTTGTGGAGATGGGCGATTTCAGCCTCGAGTTTCTCGGTCATCTGGGAGTTGCCGGCGATGTTGCGTGTGCCGCCAGCGCCGGTGCCGTATGATTTGATGGCGTTGATGGCTGCATCCTGCACGACGGGGTGCCGCGACGCGCCCAGGTAGTCGTTGGCGCACCACACGGTCACGCGGCGGTTGTCAGCGCCCTCCAGCGCGTGCGGGTACACTCCGTCGGCCGCCAGGCGCGACACCTTCCGGAACACACGGTACGAGTAATCCTTCTTCTTCGCGCTGATCTGCTCGTTGAAGAACTTCTCGTACTTGTAGGGCCGGATATTCTCCACGATGTCTTCAGTCATCTCCTTGGGCGCGTCCGAGATGATCGCGTTCTCCTTGATGAAAGGGCATTTCGTCTCGTCGTTGCCGAGCGAACGAAAACCTCGCGAGATGACCGGACAGTAGTTTCCGTACTGTTTCATCAGAGCTGCTCCGTAATTCCTTACGAAGGCTTGGTTGAGCGATCCCAGAAATGGACAAGGCATTTTTATGTAATTCTTGTTATCACTCCAAAAACTGTTTACGACACACAATCTACAACTACGATATTCGATGTGTTATGAATTAAAACGTTGGCTCGCACTGTAGCCGAACGTTTTACTGAGTAAAGTTCAACTGGTGGCTCTCGCGACGGCACCTTTCATTTATAAAGTTTGTGTCGTCATATCGATTACGACTGAATATACTTTGTACAACTTCACAATTTTGACCATTTCGCAACAACACTTGGGTTGCCACTGTTTTGACATTTTGCAAAGGATTTTATTGTGTGTGGCGTGTTTTGAAATTTTAGGATCCGGTCATTATTATAACAAAATAAGAATAATTGATGGCATTTAGGTAAATTAATAAAATACCACTAAAAAGGAATACTGTTCTGAAAAACCATGGAATGTCAGCTGTCAAAAATAAAATTTTCATGAACGCATTTTTACCATAGACAAGTTTTGCAGGTTGACCAACAATGTAAAGATTAAATAACAATCGAACGGAGGGGGAAAATGTCCAAATTTAATCTACCTAAATAGCATCACGCCCATAATCCCCGAAGGGGTAGGCAGAGTCAAAGGTGCAGCAGGCTCCTCGGTCAAAGGGTAGCTGCCAAAAGCAAACTGGGCTGGGTAAGATGGAAAATTGTGAAAAAGTAGTGACAAGTAGCTTGTCGTCTACCTACACAATCACTTATGTACCCACAACCCCATATATACCATTAGTCGCCTTTTACGATATGCTAGGCAAGAAACATAGTTGGCACATTCTTTTTTAAGTCCCTGACCAACATCGGACAAATTTAATCTATTCTATTGTATTACATTAATGGTATTTATTACAGATATTATTTTAGTATTTGGTAAGTATAGGTATATTATTTAGTAAGTACTTTAAAAAACAATAACAAAACTGGCTATTCGGACCTGTCCTCTAAAAGATCTTTCAATTCTCAAACTGTCACATTGACGTTTCTTATCATTTTTCAACTAATTTCTATTGAATGTACGAAACTCGGTTCATTTACAAAAAAATCGGTTTTAGATAATACTCAGGATGTTTTCACTAAATAATCAGTTAGAATTGAGAAAAGTCACTATTTCCAGTCTGATAACCTGCATTTATTTACCTAGTATTGTTACATTTATATCGTACAGAGGTTTGTTGTATTCAGTTGGAAATGGGTCTTCATTCTACATTTTAGTCCTGATATTCTTTGCTGAATTATTGAAATCGTTCTACCTAAATGTGTCCAATGATATCCAAGCGAAGAAAAGCAAAGGAAGCAAGAACAGAGTCGGCGACATATTGAAGTCTTTCATTTTCCTACTTGTGGTGTTATTTAGCTTATTTACGGGAATTATTTTGTTTGGAGCGCCTATACTGGAATGTCACGAAGAGACGCTAATGCTGTCGGCTCTTATGACTCTGTTGACTGTGTTTCCATTGATTGCTCACTGTGGTGTAGAGGCATCAATGCATTTACTGTTTGGAATCAAAACCTATGGAAAGGATACTGTAATTCAGATGCTTATAAATAACGCAATATTGACAGTGAGTGGGGCTTGGTTGGGCGCAGTGGTTATCCCCCTGGACTGGAACACACCGTGGCAGCAGTGGCCCATTCCGTGTTACCTTGGTGCTATTGGAGGCTATTTATTGTCCAATGTCTTGACCGTGATGAAGGTGTCCTTGATGACAGCAGCACAGAAATATCCAGCACTGAACTTTGTTGTCAATGTTATGAATAGTCTGCGCACCACCAAACAGAGCATTTAATAATATTTTAACAGTATTACAGTTATAAGTATTTTATTTTGTTAATTATTAAATAAAACATTTAAACAAATCACTTGTATAATTAATTTTCCTTCTTTAGCCATGGCTAACCATTGAATTAATATCTTTTGTACTAATTTTTACTGGCACAGAATCTGTGATATGAATTTTGATCAAATGTAGAATGTCAGCACGATACTCCAATTTGTTGGACATAAGTTTATATAAAACTATTTTGGGTTAAAGTCATAACCTTGTAGGTAGGTAAAGACGTTGGAATTTCTCTATTTTCATCACTGAACTAGTATTAAACACACCTATGTAGATTTGATAAATTCAGAAGGCCTGGTTTTTTTACCTGTACAAACCACCATTAACTGCCGCTACTGTGGCTTAAATTAAACAAGTACTTACAACAAAGCTGAATTTTGAACTCTTCATTTGATTTTCCTTGAGATAAAAATATCACATTTCATAAAATTTGGACCAAGGCCATGGATTTTTTGTTCGATTAGTTATTTCATTGTGATTATAATATAATATTATTTCTTATTGCAATATAAATCCCACATATGATAATGAACAACCTGAGGTGGGTACAGTTTTGAAACCAACACCAACATTCTGTTTACCGAGGCGTTTATCTTTACCTTGTTTCTACATACATACATACATACATAGATATATAACTTCACGCCCGTAATCCCCGAAGGGGTAGGCAGAGTCAAAAGGACAGCAGGCCTCTTTTACCACATTCAGCCAAAATAAAACTGGTTTAAGGAAAATTGTGAAGACCAAACATGGAACCATGGTTCTAAACCATTAAAATCGTCTCTATCTTATTGAGTGTCACTGAGTTCTGCTATTATCTAAAATAGTAATATACTATAGAATGGTAACTGGTTCACCACAAGCAGCTGCCAGTGTAAAGGATATAAAAGAAACAAGTCATTAGTAAATTAATAATTTTATTTTTTTATTTGTTAAATATTTACATAGCCTATTTAACAATCTATTTTAATAATAAAATATGAAACTTAACTAACATTTGCTTGATCACATTTTTCACGTAACACCTAAATAGCATCAATTGTTGAACATGATAATTTCTCTGTATTTTCACAATTAACTTTCAACAGCAATAAAATTTGCAACCTAAGATTTATTTATATGAGTATAAAGGAGATAAGTAACAATAGTTAACACATCTAAGGCCTTGTTGATATATTTATACGTTTCTAGTGCATTAAGTCACGATGACGCGTGCCTATGTTACAATGTTGCATCACATTCAGCCGACACTTTCGTTTTTACGGAGTCATGCAGTAAAAATGGAAGATTCGACAGATACTTCGATAGCACACTTCATTCGGCTACATTGCTCTTGAATATTGAAGACAAAAATTTAACGGAATTATGGTAAAGACTTACATAATACGACTGTATTAAAAGTTTTAAATATAAATACAGCATTTTCAACAACAACAGACAATCACACATTTCAATATTGCATCAACGTTTCAACTCTAAATATAATCACTGAGGGTTAAAATAGGTGGCACAATCGTTTGGTTTAACTGTAGAAAAAATATATACCGTCTCTCTACACTACCCGCTGTATTTGTACCATGCGTTCGGCCCGTCGCGAGGGCGACAGTGTACAATATCTAGTCGTAATAAAATATGCAATTGCGAGGGTAACTCGCAGCTATTCCACTAAGTATGTAACGCTAGATAAGTACGAAACGGGAATACGTCGGCGCAGGCGCAACTAAGTCAGGGTGACACAATACCTGGACCACGCCCCACGGAATGGCTGATAACTAAAGGAGATACAAAAATATTCGTCTACGAATTCTAGTTACGCCGACGCCACGTATCGGCGCGTCACGAGCTAAAATATGCACATGACTATGAGCTTTGCATTGAGGTAAGTTACAGTGTACATGTTTTTGGCCGCGTCAACGACGGACGAGTCCTCAGCAACAACTCTCGCTCCGCGCACTCACCTGGGCTAGCTACGAATGTACTAAACCTTGCAACTGTGGCAGTGGTTGACTTTAACACTTACAATTGGCAGCACTATTGGGACGTACGCGCGCCGAACCGGAATGTGGCTAGTAAACAAGCAGAGATCGGTCGAGACCCATACAAACGAACACTTCTGTTTTAGCTGCAAATAGATCTCCCCACTTAAATCGGATCTAACAATTGTCTATTTGCGCCTTTATACCACGATTAAAACCACATTCGGATAAGGCGCGCATCGTACTAAACTAAGTGTAAGTGGTCTTGGTGTTACAGACACCCCCAATAGTAGTCTCCTACTTCTAAAGGCGTCCTAGTTCCTCGCAGGACCTATTGGTTCCGTCTAAGCTACACGTACTTACGTAGAATTTTTCTACTTTCTATTAAAATAAGTACATCACTTCTCCGCAAGTAAAACATAATGGTAGTAAAAACTTGTTTTAAGTACATTCTTTCATATCGGTTCGGGGGTCTAAAAAGAACACAGTGAATTCAGCTTATAGGTACTTTTATATTAACTGTTTACGTATAAGTCTGAATTGATAACTGTCAATCTTTAGTGGCCTTTCTAGAACCCCCGATAGTAATTTATCAACTATACATTCATGTAACAACGGGTGCTTAAAACTGTGTATCGCTCAGTCGCTGTGCCGTATGATTCCGATTACCTAATTAATTAATAGATTGCTCTGAAAAAATCCTACATGATTATCGAGGAATGGAATTCGACATTGGCTGAATCGAGTCATCCCAATTTGGAAATGGCTGATGAAAAATGTCTGTTAAAGTTATATCGGTTGCAGTGGTATTAAGTATTAAGTTTAAGCCTTATAACAAACAAATGAGACAAGGCATAGACTTAGTCTATTATTTTTATCGGATTTATAGTATTAGCTATTCTTTAGACTGTGTTCGAATCAAGTCTTAGTTTGCTTTTTAATGGTAAGACTCTTTAGGTCTAACTAGTATCACTAGTAAACTGTTTGACACAACTGGTCACTGTTTATTATGAATGAATGATGTTTCCTCTTTTACGATATAAAAACGGATTTCCCCGATTCGACAACGCTATTTACAGATGACCCTACGAATATACTGATAAAACCTCAACAGCGTATTTACAACGTCGATCTAACATTAAGTCTATTTCAAACATGAACGCCTAATGTAAAATAAAGTTTATTGGCGTAATCATCAAGCACCTTCGTGAGACCGTATGGCCTCGCGGCCTGGTCTAAGAATCTGACAGGTTCCCGCGGAGCCTGATAACACATGTAGACGTCCGTACAGGGCGCAAGCTGTACTTACACTGAATAAATGTTATAGAGCATGTACTTATAATTATCACCCAAGTTAGTGTTTTTTCGAAATCGTTTGTTTTGAATTATTTACTAGACATTTGGATAAGTATTTTTAATGCTAGGGTAGAAGCCCCACTTACATAAGCAAAATGGGTTATCAAATATCTTGACACTATGTCAAAACTCGCACTCTGTACAGATATTTAGATACTGCCAACAATGAATCTACGTGACTTGGAAATAAATCTCTAGGCGCTAACGAATACCCTGTCGCAGGATTACGTTTCAAAAATAATTATAGTCACTTAAAGTAGCTGACGTAATAGTTTATACGATATAGCTCAAGCTAATTCCGAACACAACATACCGACATACAAACTCGGAAGTTACACATAAACCGTTGTAGTTCTGATAGACAATCAACTGGTGTTCGACCTTCTGATTTCTGATTTGTGTCATGTATGCCGAGATACATTTTAACATTGAGTTAATAAGTATAGAGGCAATAAAAATAAATACACCATTTTGTTATTTTTTACAACTTGGGGTTTGTAATAGATACAGACCTAGAGAACACCAAACGTCCGATATATCCTTAGCACTAAATAATATAAAAATGCACAGCTAATACTAGTTTACACGATTTTTAACAATCTTAATAGCTCGAGTGCGATTCTCGACCGGCGCGATCGCGACACGATACACGACTATGAAATGAACTACAACTCGTAATGTGTTTACTCGCTCAGTTGTGATATTATTGCGTCGGCGCGCCGACCGAGAGCGGCACCCGGGAACGATATAACAGCGATAACTCGAGACCGACGTCGACAAGCGCCGGCTCGATACTCGGTCGATTCAACAACGAGGCCTCGCGCCGCCCCTGTGTACTTCAACTCTAATACTAGTACATAATAAAACAAACCGTCATCGCTCCACCAACAGAAATATACTTTAGTCTATTTAAATTACACATTAAGCCGATAGGTACTTTTTAAACTAACTCGCCAGTCGATAATGTTGCCATACAAAATATTATTCACTTCTATTTCAAATAAAACTGGGAGACACCAAATGTTCTGTTTACAAACGCTCTAAGTGTACATTCTATTGTTAAAATTTTCATAAAGTGTAAATAAATTTGTGTGTCTCGCTCGATTGACGAAAAATATTGGCATTTAGGGATTTACATATATCTAAAAAACGGCCAGTGTTGCCATGTGACAGTTGACGGTGACAGTAGTGTTGCCGCGCGCGCTTACGTGTTGTTGGTGTCCGGCTGGAAGTAGTGCAGCCCGTTTATCTGCGAACAAACCATTTGAAATGAGACACATTTAACTGAGTAGGATGTTGGACCAACTGTAGTGACGGGATGGACTTAAATTAAACACTCGAAGGCTGGTTACAAACTGACTGTATTTTAAATAGTGATATTGCTTATATACTAAGTAAATAATAATAATCAAGGATGACGTCAGGGTGAGTAGGTAGGTCTCAGGAGTCGTGTGTTTACAAACAGAGTCTTGTTACTTATTCGTATTACAACCTCATTTACCAAATATGGATCATAGTTTACATGGTTTCTAATTTCAAATATTATTATTCTCCATACCTACTACACAACAAATGTACTTATTATATTTCATTGTGCGAACATGACATTGCTTCATCAAATAAGCTTTGGCTGATCGCGAACTATTGATCGATCGATATGTATCTTTTTGCAATGTTTGTGATCCTGCATGGGTTTAGTATTCTCCAATTTATATTAATCATTATTTTTGGTCTGGGACTTAAAAATAATGTGCCAACTGTGTTCCTTGTCTAGCATGTAAAAGGCGACTAATGCAATATCGGGTTGGGTATGTGATTGTGTAGGCGACACGGAAGCCACTTGTCACTACATTTCCACAATTTTCCATCCTACCTAGCCCAGTTTGATTTAGCTGAAAGTGGTTAAAGGGCCTAGCTGCCCCTTTGACTGTGCCTACCCCTTCGGGGATTACGGGCGTGATGATGATATAAATTAACTTTTTTAATAAATAATCTAATTATTATGACGCCAGGCAGCAGCTACTACAATATGCTGTCTGGCTCGATGGCGCACTCCGTAGTTATCCTGCCCCATACGCCGAGAGTTATGGGTTCGATCGCCACCCAGGACAAACATTCGTGTGATGAATACTTGTGTTTGCTCTGGGTCTGGGTGTTAATATCCAATATTTAAGTATATATTTGTAAAATACCACTGTTGATTCTAATATCCGTAAAATAAGTGCTTAAGCTATTTATCTCGGAGTGAAATCAATGTATGTGAGTAGTTTGATATTTATATTTGTACTAACTTCTGCCCGTGGCTTTACTCGCGTGGTACATCGATGAAACAAAGCTCATGTGTTATTCTAATGTATAAGTTATATTGTAAAGTTTCATTAAAATCCATGCAGTACTTTTAGCGTGTAAGAGTAACAAACACCCACACACACGTCCATCCGTCCATACAAACTTTCGCGTTCATAATATTCTCTGTCGTTTCGCTCTTGACAGAGCGGTCGTGGTCACGTTGAGGCGTCCACGTTAGAAGACACAGCTTCATCACGATCTCCCGCCATCTTTCTCTGTTTGCAGACTGTCTGGCACAGTCTGACACGCGCTTTCCCACTGCGGATTTCACTTGACCAGTCCAGCGCATAGGTGATCTGCCGCGTGATCTGGTTCCCTCTACTTTTCCTTGCATCATCATCATCTTCCTAGCGTTATGTCCCGTGCTTAGACGGGGTCCGCTTAGACCACGATCGAGGATTTAGCGAGTCTGGTAATTACATTGAAGCGACTGCCGATCTGACCTTCGTAACCCTAAGACGGGGGAACCAGACAATTGTTGGATCATGGTTACAAATCCAAAGTTGTTTGAATTTGCAGGTTTCATCACGATGTTTTCCTTCACCGTCGAGCTAGTGGTATAAATACGTACATAGACTTGAAAAATCCAGAGGTACGTGCCCGGGTTTGAACCCGCACTCCTTGGTTAAGAGGCGCGTGTCCTTACCATTGAGCTACCACCGCTATTTCTACTTTTCCTTGTATAATATCATAATATTAGTAATGTGTATAGAGTGCAGCGTGTCGTACCGTCATGTCGTACTCGGTGACGAAGGCGGGCAGCTCGAGCTGGTCGCGCGGCATGCACGAGTACAGGTACTCGACGCCGGGCAGGCTGTGCACCTTCGCCTTGATGGCGGGCGCCATGAACGTCGTGAACCACCACGTCATCATCTGCGAACATAACGGCGAGGTGTTAGCTTGTTAAGTTATAGCTCAACGGTAAGAACTGCAACACACTGAAAATACATATACTGATACGATATCAATTTGTGGACAACCTTATAGATTTTCAAAAATGAAGTAAAACGAAACTCTGTTGACAAATATTGAAGTAGAAGAAGGAACTTTGTAATTGAAACTATGGATGTAAACCAGAATTTGTCGAACCTTGATCTCCATTTTAAGTACCTATAGCATACCTACTCGGCTTTCCCGGAAGGAATTCGTTGCGTGCTTTTCGACTTCATTCTCGTAATGTGGTGACTGAACATAGCCCGACCATACCATCAATGTAAATAGTGCATAGACTCACTTTTGTCCAGAACGTGGGATGTACGATGTAGAATGCTTTCAGGTTCTTCTTGTATCTGTAAAAGGAAATGAAGAAATAAGTAATCTCAGGTTTTTAGTACTACAAACATGGTAAGAGAGATATCACCGACGACTCTCGGATATTTCCGTTTATTTTCCATCCAAGAAGACCTAATCCCCTAAAGTCTTATTATTTTCTATTAGTACTAAGCTCAGTCTCGCTAATAAAAAGAAATGTTTCTTCAGGTGGAATTTTCTTCCTGCAAGGATCTCTGGCAACAGTTGCATCGTGGCGTTTACTTGTACCACCACTCAGTTACCCCAGCTCTCGCGTTATTTAATCAAGGTGTACTCACTTGTAAGGCAGCACGGTGTAGACCTCCTTGAGCCAGGAGAAGGGCGGGTGGTTGGCGGAGGAGGCGAGCGTGTGGAAGTACGCGATCACGTAGTCGCCGCGCACGATCGGGTCCAGCAGCTTGATCAGGTAAAGCAGCGCCTGCGCAACACCAACAAATGATGTCACTTATCATACAGACTGAGCCGTATTATCTATACTTATAATAAATCTGTAGAGAGGTCAATTCTGCACATGAAATATATTTTCAAACTAACTATTAGTGATCGATACCGATGCCAAAAATGCAATCAGTAAAATTTTTGTCTGTCTGTCTGTCTGTCTGTATGTTCCTTATAGAAACAAAAACTACTCGACGGATTTTAACGAAACTTGGTACAATTATTCTTCATACTCCTGGGCAGGTTATAGTATACTTTTCATCACGCTACAACCAATAGGAGCAGAGTAGTGAAGGGAAATGTTGGGAAAACGGGAGAAGTTACTTCATTTTTTAAGCTTCCGTCGCGTGTGCAGCCTTAATGGTTAAAGTTACATAGAAATTATGTATGACGGAAATAGTCTTTATAATATTAACCATAAACGCGGGTGACACCGCTGGCACAGCTGGTATATTATAAGGGAAAAAATCTACAGAACTTTGTACATATATGATAGACTTCTTCCGAGTACTTTCGACATTGCTTCCAGGTTTAAAAAAATTCTCGGGGACTACACACTCTCATCAGACAATGTCGCAAAATAAAAAATCCGTCATGTTTTTTTAAATTACTATTACTATGACGGATTTCTGTATCTTAAAAACTATGTATTTATGGGCCTGTACTAGGACGTTTTACTAGTCGCTTATAGATTAAAACTTCGGATATTTATGGGATATCAAATGGAACACGTTGGACATCCCCGCATATCAGTGTTGATGCGACTTGAAGCGTACCCTTCATACAGTCCTATTAATAATATTAGCGTGCACTGGTAGCCAGTGGCGGATTTACCCCTAAGGCCCAGTAGGCCTGGTAGTCCAAGAAAATAGGCCTTTAAATACGAATTTGAGGTAAATACTTGAATTTTTGATATAAGTTACTTTGAAAGATTTAAAAACGATCTGTGAAAGTTTTTTGTAAAATCACCCCCGAGAACATTTGAAAAAAAAATAAAAAGTATTTGTTTTTGAAATTTTGGGAAAACGGTAAGTAGTAGAAAAAAAAGGTTTAAATAAAAGTTGTAGAGCATCAGATTTTATAAAGAAATGCCCTGTTTATATTTTTGCTAACATTAAAATTATCCGAGATAGAGCGGTTAGAAGCTTGTGGATGATAGTAATAGTCCGGTCAGTTTCCCATTTTGATCTGAAAGGATAGGACCAACGGGAAAATTTGTGTGTGTACTAGATATTTAACAATCCAGAAATTCAGGTCTCTGACACATCAGGTTAGCTAAAAAAAAAGCGCGGAAGATCGAAAAAGGCAAACAACTCATGAGTAGTGCAAAATATTGAAAAATGCTAAAGGTAAAAGTTATAGATAATTGAATTTCCTACAAAAATGGTATCTGCATATTTTTTCATAAGTGCGATACTTTTCGCAAAAAACACGCCTAAGTGTAAAATTATTTAAAAATGTTTTTTATCTTACAAGTTTTTCTCAATAAATAATAATGCGTATAGCTACATTATTAAGTCTATTTTTCAATAATAAGCAGCACTTTAAAAAATATTTTTTCCTTACTAAGATGATTTTTTTTTCTCATCCTGACGGGTTTTTAATGCAGAATTAAATCCTTTGGTTTATGCGAAATCCGTCTACTTAGTACCTGTAATTTATTAACTTTCATTGAATAAAGAGAAATGATCGGTAGTGACTGCCTGACCGAGTCAGGATTTCTTGCCAAAACCGAAACCGAAACCGAACATTAGGCAGCTCTCTTAGTTTTGGCTTAGGTTGACATAGCATGTTGAAATAAAGTGTATCTTTACAAGCTTTTATGTCTATATGTAATAGAGAGATTAGAAAAAAATATTGGTTACGTTTTTTTTTTCTTTTGTTCAGAAAAATAAGAATGACAAATACAGCGCGTTAAAGGTCCCCGTGACGTCACTTGTTCCGTAAATGCGCCGCGCTCCAGATTTTTGAAGCGCTGTATCTTTGTAATTTTCCAAGTATTCGATAAAGCAAAAAATACGTATTCAATATTTTGATAATTTTACTTACGAAACAAAACAAATATTTTTTCAAGTAAACAGGAGGAATCATCAAAAGCAAAGAAGGCCAAAAAACCCTTCACAGTTTAACATTTTATCAAGAACAAAAGCCTAGAAATCCAACTCACTTAACAAGTTCTTAAGCTAGACAAACTCATCGACCAAGCGGATATACCAATATACCAATACTGAGGAACCTCTTAATAACAGTAATTAATAAAATTATAATAGAGTAATGCCAGCTTATACAGTTGCTTCTTGGAACATCAATAGCCTGGTCGTTTGTGTTATTATGTTGAAATTCTACTCCCATAGCATAACATTGATGTACTGCTTGTCTCTGAAGCACAACTAATATTCAATCACATAAGTGCTTTATTGAAGCCTATGTAAATAAAGATAAGTTCAGCATTACAATCAAGGACTACCACATTTACTCAATCTTCCATCCAGACGGGACTGCTCATGCAGGAACTGCTGTGATTGGGAAAAGAAATATAAACCATAAAGTACTACCAAAATATAAAACAGTACATCTGCAGGTAACATCTGTCATGGTGCAAGATGAACATGGTCAGCTAAAACATACAACATAGGAAAATCAATTTACTGACTATTTTAGGACCCCTTGTCATAGATTTATAAATTCAGACGTGACTCCCATGCAAAGAATGTTGCATTTGAGTCTGAATTCTTTGCATGGGAGTCACGTCTGACTCTTCCAAGAGGACGAGAGCTGAAGAAAATCCTTGACAAGAACAACGTCTACGTATTCAGCACAGGTCAAACAAAATATTCGACAAGCTCTATGGTGCATTCCGTAGTGATCCTTTTTTTTTTCCCGGGTGTAATCCGTCATTCCCCCGAGAGACGAGAACTGCGGGAGTATGTCAGACTCCTACTGACTAAAACACCCGGGGTGTTCCGCCGCATCGCTTCTGGAGAGGAGCCCTGGGAACGCTATGCCTACCAATGAACCCCTCCCACCTGCGGTCGCTCTTGCGAGCACGACTTTAACATTGCTCCATCGAGCTATACTTCGACTAGATGCCCCGGAACACAAGGGGCGTCTACGTCTGGCTAGGATGTCGGTGATGGATCCCCCTATTCATCACTAGCTAGCGCAGGCTAAGGCGGCATGCATGCATATTTACCAAACCAGCCATGGCTAGTTAGTATTTGTGCCAGGTTGAATGTCATTTCGCCATGTTTGCAGCTGACCCAGTCTTGGAGGACTTATTACATCAACTAGTTCCCGGCTAGCTCCCGAGTTATCAAGTCTTTCCGACCATATGACGAGCAATGCTTCTCGCGCTTCATCCCGCCATGCTTGGACCTCGCGGGGGTGAGGACGAGGATTCTCACCTGATTCGATGGCTGGGTCTGGGTGTTAATATACAATATTTAAGTATATTTTAGTATTACCACTGTTGTTTTTGACAACTGTATCAGAAGTGCTTAAGCTTACCTCGGAGTCAGATCAATGTATGTGATGTCGTGGGATATTTATTTATCAAACATATTGGCCCACAGATCCCAAGAAACGACCAGACGTCCTAGACTTTCTGGTTTTTAATGGATTCTCAGAGCGATATTCAAATATTAAAAGCTGTTATGATAGCAGTTCAGATCATACACAAATCATTACGACTATAAGTTCTACAATACAATAATAGAAAAACCTATTCAGTAAAAATACAGTCTGACACGGTACGCCTTTAGAAAACACATAGACTTAAATATAGTTATAAAAGTTCTACTTAAAACAAGTAATGACATCGACGAGGCATATATTATGGTTTCCGGACATGGAGGTCCATAATTGACGCGTTTGAAGTTTCCCATTCCAGAATCTTGGGATAGGGGGATGGAATCTTCGCTATATCATTTGATATAGCCATTGCTTTACTATTGGGTACCGACATATCTGCGGGTTTAGCATGGAAGTAGAATAAGCACGCGGTCGAGGTGCATGCACTGCGTAAAATCTGCGGTGTATCGCTCACAGACTGCGTTCGGAACAATGATGAAAGAATAAGAGTTGGTCTGAAAGACAACGTCGGAGTTAAGGTAAGAAAAAGCATGCTCTGGTGATCCAGACATGTGGGATAAGTAGATGACGAAAGATTGAGCGAAAGTGGAAGAATGAAGGAGCCGCGAAAGGTCCAGGCTTACCCACCATGACCAAATTGGTCGTGCGGTAACAGAAAAGTGAAGGTGAAAATGTTAAAGTAGCAAGTGAGGTGTGTAAGGATCGTGCCATACGACGTTTGGTTCTCTTCTACCCCACTAGGGAAGTGGCGTGAAGTTTAGTTTAGTTAAGTTCAAAACCATAGAGCTTGTATGAAGGAATTATTAATGTTAAAGAAGCGAGTGAGGTGTGTAAGGACCGTGCCATATGGCGTTCGGTTCGCTCTACTTACCCCGCTAGGGCATTTTCCTAGCGGGGTAGGCAGAGCGAACTTACTTCACGCCATTGCATGAAGTAAGGTATTGACGCGACTACTATAAAGCAAGCTGTGCTCAGGGTTTCTTGGTATAAAACAAAGGGGGGTTATTAGAGGGGTATTTCCCTAGCGGGGTAGGTAGAGCGAACTTACTTCACGCCATTGCATGAAGTAAGGTATTAACGCGACTACTATGGAGCAAGCTGTGCTCAGGGTTTCTTTGTGTAAAACAAAGGGAGGTTATTATATATCCCACAAAATATCCACACTATACGCCACACAATACGCAATAAGCATGCTAAATAGCTAGTCTACAGAGTTAACTGTCGGGAAATAGCTATCCTGGAGTATAATCCACATCCAATTGAAGTCATCGAGGTCACATATTAAAGCCTGGATATCATTAGGGACTAGGGGACTTGTGAAACTTGGTGCCACTGCATCATCAGATGTCTTGATAAAAGCTTTGACCAAACATTAGAAATAATACTGACGGGACTAAACTAGACTTGAGCTCAATGGTAAGGACATGCACCTCTTAACCGAAGAGTGCGGGTTCAAACCCGGGCATGTTAACCACCTCTGTATTTTTCAAATCTATGTACGTATTTATTACCACTAGCTCGACGGTAAGGGGAAAACATCGTGATGAAACCAGCAAATTTAAATAACTAGGATTTGTAACCATGATCCAAAATTTGTCTGCTTCCCTTATCTTAGGGTTACGAATGTCAGATTGGCAGTCGCTTCAATGTAATTATCAGACTCGCTAGATCCTAGATCATGGTCTAAGCGGATCCCGTCTAAGCACGGAACATAACGCTATGAAGATAAAGACTGACACTACATGAGTACTTACAGCTTGATGTTTCGGCATATCGCGTTTAGTCCAGTCAGTATTATTTCTACTGACAATGCAACGAGAAAGTTTAAAATCAAATATCTATATTCAACAAATCAAACAAACTCAAACTCGATGGGTTAATGTTACAATTTTTTGCTATATCGAATACTCGGAAAATTACAAAAGTACAGCGCTTCAAAAATCTGTAGTGTCTGGAGTGAGCGCGTCACGGGGACCTTTAACGCGCTGTATTTGTCATTCTTATTTTTCTGAACAAAAGAAAAAAACGAAACCAATATTTTTTTTTAATCTCACTATTACAGATAGACACCGGGTCAGGAGACATAAAAGTAAAGATACACTTCATTTCAACATGCTATGTCAACCTAAGCCAAAACTAAGAGAGCTGCCTAATGTTCGGTTTCGGTTTCGGTTTTGGCAAGAAATCCTGACTCGGTCAGGCAGTCACTACTGATCATTTCTCTTTATTCAATGAAAGTTAATAAATTACAGGTACTAAGTAGACGGATTTCGCATAAACCAAAGGATTTAATTCTGCATTAAAAACCCGTCTAGATGAGAAAAAAAAATTAATCTTAGTAATGAAAAAATATTTTTTAAAGTGCTGCTTATTATTGAAAAATAGACTTAATAATGTAGCTATACGCATTATTATTTATTGAGAAAAACTTGTAAGAAACATTTTTAAATAATTTTACACTTAGGCGTGTTTTTTGCGAAAAGCATCGCACTTATGAAAAAATATGCAGATACCATTTTTGTAGGAAATTCAATTATCTATAACTTTTACCTTTAGCGTTTTTCAATATTTTGCACTACTCATGAGTTATTTGCCTTTTTCGATCTTCCGCGCTTTTTTTTAGCTAACCTGATGTGTCAGAGACCTGAATTTCTGGATTGTTAAATATCTAGTACACACACAAATTTTCCCGTTGGTCCTATCCTTTCAGATCAAAATGGGAAACTGACCGGACTATTACTATCATCCACAAGCTTCTAACCGCTCTATCTCAGATAATTTTAATGTTAGCGTAAACATAAACAGGGCATTTCTTTATAAAATCTGATGCTCTACAACTTTTATTTAAACCTTTTTTTTCTACTACTTACCGTTTTCCCAAAATTTCAAAAACAAATACTTTTTATTTTTTTTTCAAATGTTCTCGGGGGTGATTTTACAAAAAACTTTCACAGATCGTTTTTAAATCTTTCAAAGTAACTTATATCAAAAATTCAAGTATTTACCTCAAATTCGTATTTAAAGGCCTATTTTCTTGGACTATAAATATACGGTAACACTTATTTATCACTTCACTATACTTGATGCATTACACATACATTTGGTGATTTTTTTTTATGCTACGTATACCATAAAAACAATTAACCAAATATTTTAACCTCGTAACATCAACAGAGTTGTTTATTTCAATACATCCAGCTTTTATAAACGGCAACGTTACAGAAAAGACTTCTCTTATTGTTTTTTATAACAACAAACCTCTCTGAGGTTTATTTTTTCCAACGTCAATACCAAAAACAAACACAGAAAAGGTCCGTTAAATAATAAAAAAAGTATTAAAATATCGCCCATGTGTTCGCGGTAACCTTTCAAATAATTCCCAGCTGTCCCGTGGAATTTCTCCACCGATATAATAACTCTGATTGTCAAAGTCTATATTCTTGCTATAATCTAATTTTTCAGATATTGATTATTGTTCAACGATATACTGCAAATTCGAGTAAGAAATATTCCTACTATAAATATATCGACAAGTATATGTAGAAATAGACATCACTAATGTCAAATAGCGGTCGCAATTCACGACTTAGGCTTTAGACGTGTTGAAAGTTACCTCGTTAGTACTTCGGCTACATACCTCAACATAACTCTTAGTAATCCAGTCGCATATAATTACCTCTTCAGGAAATTTTCAAATGTATGTCACCTAGATTTCACTTCAATTAAACGGTGAAACCAAGGAATTTAATTACCGAGTTAAATCGCTTAGACTAAATCTGGAATGTCTGTTTACATTCGCGCTTGAATATGTTGGTATTAATCTTACATGGTTGAAGAAGGCTTTTTGAGTATGGTGGTATAATTTACATAGTTCTAGAAGGCACTTGCTAGGTTGGCAAAGCACTTTTGATTTTCCTCCAGTAGTACTCGAACTCCCGACATTGTTTCTTTATCACGATTTGTAAACTACGATCTATCTATGTTAATATATCTCGCATCGCTCGATCATGCGGTCTGTTTGAAATAATTTTTTGTTCAACACAGACTTATAAATTTCAGTCAGAAATACCAAAGAGGTAAAATACTGACTGAATTATAAAAGTAATCCAAGTTTTTTTTTAAAAGCGTTCACATCACGTACATTATAACATCACACCCGTAATCCCCGAAGGGGTATGCAGAATTAAAGCGTTTTGAATTGTCAGATAGAAAAATTTGAGGAAAATATGATAAAACATAAGCAATCAAATTTTAAAATACAAGAGCAGTTAATGACAGCCCTGCCCTTTGTACACATTAAGAATACCAGCATCAATGACGTCACAAGACTCGCAAAAAGATAACCTTCAATACAATGACAGTGAAACACCCAAGGGCGTCTTAATTACGACCACCTCGATAAGGTTGCGTGACACTCGTCCCTGACGAGGGGCTGCCGTGATCGGAAACGATATACAGCCGTGAGCCCGGACTATCTGGATCTTGACCTTCACCGCGTAATCACGAACTTAAGCCTTATCTTTACTGGTGTTTGTGTGATTTGTAATCTGTGCTACTATGTTCGTAGAGGCGGAAATTCCGTTGAGCTTTTATTGTGTTCTTATCGGATGACACGTGTGTGATTCTATTTTATTATCAAGATATGTTGTTCCATTTCTAGGGGAGGTAATGGACGAGGACGAGCTGATAATGACGGTGATGATGATCTGAAAGATATAAAAGAATTTAACAGATTACCATAAAATTTTGCATACACATTGCCAAATGGATGTGGTGTTTGTTCAGAAAAAAATAAGACTGTTTTCGAGGGATGGAAAATAAATGATATTAACGTACCCAAAAAAGGCTATAGCAGGAGCAAGAGACTCTTAAAGCCAGACCTACGTTATTTTATAAGGGCTGAAAGTTCCTTGATGTATGACCCTATTTAGGTAAAAACAATCACAGATTATAAAACTTAGGCCGCGGTTGCTTTGGCAGAAAGGTACATAAAATTGCGGCCCACTTTCTTCATAGTATAAATGCTGGAATATGTTATTTGAGGAACTATCAAATGATATTTTCTTAAAAGCCTGTTTGGATGGTTGGGTCGTCCTCCCAGATACATTAAAAGTATATAATATGCGCGACCGCAAGGAATACATACAAGCGTGTACGAGTAAAATAGCGTGTTCGGTCTATTGCGATCTGTTATTGTGAATCATATGTCGTTTAACTAAAATAGTATTGGGTGGTGAACTATTTCATTACCGACTTCAAAAAAGAAGGTTCTTATTCTATATGTTACTCTATTATTTTTTTGCAAAATATATTAGCACGGTAATGTTGAAACTCTGACTAAATTGACTGGCTTATCTTTTATTTATTTTTTAAACATTAAACTACGACATGTAACAATTGCATTTTGTCCACATATTTTTTGAAAAAAAAAAAAATTATAAAATTTTGAAATTATAAAAAAAAACCCCGCTACTCACCAGGCAGGTCTGCAGTTCTGCGTTGGGGTATCATAGGAGAGGCAAGGGAAAAGTTTTCAGCTTGCCTCAAATACCTACCCAAAGAGTGCCAGCTCTCGGACCATTATCACTGTCGTCGAAGAGAACGTATATCAAGTAACAGTTACCATGACAACAAATTATATGAATACTTTTGACGGAAAATGGTTGCTTACTTGATGGTCCAGTTCAGACTACAATAGTTATTATCGGGCTTGTGACACAATTTAGTCCAAGAAAATAGGCCTTTAAATACGAATTTGAGGTAAATACTTGAATTTTTGATATAAGTTACTTTGAAAGATTTAAAAACGATCTGTGAAAGTTTTTTGTAAAATCACCCCCGAGAACATTTGAAAAAAAAATAAAAAGTATTTGTTTTTGAAATTTTGGGAAAACGGTAAGTAGTAGAAAAAAAAGGTTTAAATAAAAGTTGTAGAGCATCAGATTTTATAAAGAAATGCCCTGTTTATGTTTACGCTAACATTAAAATTATCCGAGATAGGGCGGTTAGAAGCTTGGGGATGATAGTAATAGTCCGGTCAGTTTTCCATTTTGATCTGAAAGGATAGGATCAACGGAAAAATTTGTGTGTGCACTAGATATTTAACAATCCAGAAATTCAGGTCTCTGACACATCAGGTTAGCTAAAAAAAAGCGCAGAAGATCGAAAAAGGCAAATAACTCATGAGTAGTGCAAAATATTGAAAAATGCTAAAGGTAAAAGTTATAGATAATTGAATTTCCTACAAAAATGGTATCTGCATATTTTTTCATAAGTGCGATGCTTTTCGCAAAAAACACGCCTAAGTGTAAAATTATTTAAAAATGTTTATCTTACAAGTTTTTCTCAATAAATAATAATGCGTATAGCTACATTATTAAGTCTATTTTTCAATAATAAGCAGCACTTTAAAAAATATTTTTTCCTTACTAAGATGACATTTTTTTTTCTCATCTAGACGGGTTTTTAATGCAGAATTAAATCCTTTGGTTTATGCGAAATCCGTCTACTTAGTACCTGTAATTTATTAACTTTCATTGAATAAAGAGAAATGATCAGTAGTGACTGCCTGACCGAGTCAGGATTTCTTGCCAAAACCGAAACCGAAATCGAATATTAGGCAGCTCTCTTAGTTTTGGCTTAGGTTGACATAGCATGTTGAAATGAAGTGTATCTTTACTTTTATGTCTCCTGACCCGGTGTTTATCTGTAATAGTGAGATTAAAAAAAAATATTGGTTTCGTTGTTTTCTTTTGTTCAAAAAAATAAGAATGACAAATACAGCGCGTTAAAGGTCCCCGTGACGCGCTCACTCCAGACACTACAGATTTTTGAAGCGCTGTACTTTTGTAATTTTCCAAGTATTCGATATAGCAAAAAATTGTAACGTTAACCCATCGAGTTTGAGTTTGTTTGATTTGTTGAATATAGATATTTGATTTTAAACTTTCTCGTTGCATTGTCAGTAGAAATAATACTGACTGGACTAAACGCGATATGCCGAAACATCAAGCTGTAAGTACTCATGTAGTGTCAGTCTTTATCTTCATAGCGTTATGTTCCGTGCTTAGACGGGATCCGCTTAGACCATGATCTAGGATCTAGCGAGTCTGATAATTACATTGAAGCGACTGCCGATCTGACATTCGTAACCCTAAGATAAGGGAAGCAGACAAATTTTGGATCATGGTTACAAATCCTAGTTGTTTAAATTTGCTGGTTTCATCACAATGTTTTCCCCTTACCGTCGAGCTAGTGGTAATAAATACGTACATAGATTTGAAAAATACAGAGGTACATGCCTGGGTTTGAACCCGCACTCCTCGGTTTAGAGGTGCGTGTCCCTACCATTGAGCTCTAGTCTAGTTTAGTCCCGTCAGTATTATTTCTAATGTTTGGTCAAAGCTTTTATCAAGACATCTGATGATGCAGTGGCACTAAGTTTCACAAGTCCCCTAGTCCCTAATGATATCCAGGCTTTAATATGTGACCTCGATGACTTCAATTGGATGTGGATTATACTCAAGGATATCTCTTTCCCGACAGTTAACTCTGTAGACTAGCTATTGAGCATGCTTATGGCGTATTGTGTGGCGTATAATGTGGATATTTTGTGGGATATATAATAACCCCCCTTGTTTTACACAAAGAAACCCTGAGCACAGCTTGCTCCATAGTAGTCGCGTTAATACCTTACTTCATGCAATGGCGTGAAGTAAGTTCGCTCTACCTACTCCGCTAGGGAAATGCCCCTCTAATAACCCCCCTTTGTTTTACACCAAGAAACCCTAAGCACAGCTTGCTTTATAGTAGTCGCGTCAATACCTTACTTCATGCAATGGCGTGAAGTAAGTTCGCTCTGCCTACCCCGCTAGGAAAATGCCCTAGCAGGGTAGGTAGAGCAAACCGAACGCCATATGGCACGGTCCTTACACACCTCACTCGCTTCTTTAACATTAATAATTCCTTCATGCTAGCTTCGCACGACCAATTTGGTCATGGTGGGTAAGCCTGGACCTTCCGCGGCTCCTTCATTCTTCCACTTTCGCTCAATCTTTCGTCATCTACTTATCCCACATGTCCGGATCACCAGAGCATGCTTCTTCTTACCTTAACTCCGACGTTGTCTTTCAGACCAACTCTTTTTCTTTCATCATTCTTCCGAACGCAGTCTGTGAGCGATACACCGCAGATTTTACGCAGTGCACGCACCTCGACCGCGTGCTTATTCTACTTCCATGCAAAACCCGCAGATATGTCGGTACCCAATAGTAAAGCAGTGCCTCCATTATAGTTGAGTGGTAGAATTGAATGCATTATATCAAATGATATAGCGAAGATTCCATCCCCCTATCCCAAGATTCTGGAATGGGCGACTTCAAACAGGATAGAGCGTCAATTATGGACCGCCATGTCCGGAAACCATAATATAGGCGTCGTCGATGTCATTACTTGTTTTAAGTAGAACTTTTATAACTATATTTAAGTCTGTGTGTTTTCTAAAGGCGTACCGTGTCAGTTTGTATTTTTACTGAATAAGTTTTTCTATTATTGTATTGTAGAACTTATAGTCGTAATGATTTGTGTATGATCTGAACAGCATTCAATATTTGAATATCGCTCTGAGAATCCATTAAAAACCAGAAAGTCTAGGACATTGATTTTCCTATGTTGTATGTTTTAGCTGACCATGTTCATCTTGCACCATGTTAACTGCAGATGTACTGTTTTATATTTTGGTAGTACTTTATGGTTTATATTTATTTTCCCAATCACAGCAGTTCCTGCATGAGCAGTCCCGTCTGGATGGAAGATTGAGTAAATGTGATAGTCCTTGATTTTAATGCTGTTGAACTTATCTTTATTTACATAGACTTCAATAAAGCACTTATGAATATTAGTTGTGCTTCAGAGACAAGCAGTACATCAATGTTATGCTATGGGAGTAATATTTCAACATAATAACATAAACGACCAGGCTATTGATGTTCCAAGAAGCAACTGTATAAGCTGGCATTACTCTATTATAATTTTATTAATTACTGTTATTAAGAGGTTCCTCAGTTTTGGTATATTGGTATATCCGATTGGTCGATGAGTTTGTCTACCTTAAGAACTTGTTCAGTGAGTTGGATTTCTAGGCTTTTGTTCTTGATAAAATGTTAAACTGTGAAGGGTTTTTTGGCAAATGGCAAAAATTCAAATATTTGTTTTGTTTCGTAAGTAAAATTATCAAAATATTGAATACGTATTTTTTGCTTTATCGAATACTTGGAAAATTACAAAGATACAGCGCTTCAAAAATCTGGAGCGCGGCGCATTTACGGAACAAGTGACTTCACAGGAAACTTAAACGCGCTGTATTTGTCATTCAAATTTATATAAACAAAGGAAAAAAAAGTAAACCAATATTTTTTCTAATCTCACTATTACAGATAGACACCGGGTCAGGAGACATAAAAGTAAAAACTAAGAGAGCTGCCTAATGTTCGGTTTCGGTTTCGGTTTTGGCAAGAAATCCTGACTCGGTCAGGCAGTCACTACTGATCATTTCTCTTTATTCAATGAAAGTTAATAAATTACAGGTACTAAGTAGACGGATTTCGCATAAACCAAAGGATTTAATTCTGCATTAAAAACCCGTCTAGATGAGAAAAAAAAAATTCATCTTAGTAAGGAAAAAATATTTTTTAAAGTACTGCTTCTTATTATTGAAAAATAGACTTAATAATGTAGCTATACGCATTATTATTTATTGAGAAAAACTTGTAAGATAAACATTTTTAAATAATTTTACACTTAGGCGTGTTTTTTGCGAAAAGCATCGCACTTATGAAAAAATATGCAGATACCATTTTTGTAGGAAATTCAATTATCTATAACTTTTAACTTTAGCATTTTTCAATATTTTGCACTACTCATGAGTTATTTGCCTTTTTCGATCTTCCGCGCTTTTTTTTTAGCTAACCTGATGTGTCAGAGACCTGAATTTCTGGATTGTTAAATATCTAGTGCACACACAAATTTTCCCGTTGGTCCTATCCTTTCAGATCAAAATGGAAAACTGACCGGACTATTACTATCATCCCCAAGCTTCTAACCGCCCTATCTCGGATAATTTTAATGTTAGCGAAAACATAAACAGGGCATTTCTTTATAAAATCTGATGCTCTACAACTTTAATTTAAACCTTTTTTTTCTACTGCTTACCGTTTTCCCAAAATTTCAAAAACAAATACTTTTTTTTTTTTTTTTCAAATGTTCTCGGGGGTGATTTTACAAAAAACTTTCACAGATCGTTTTTAAATCTTTCAAAGTAACTTATATCAAAAATTCAAGTATTTACCTCAAATTCGTATTTAAAGGCCTATTTTCTTGGACTATGGGCCTAGGGCGGCCAGATATAAGAGGCGGCCAATCGTGATAAAAATTAAGTGATGACGCTTTAGTACTGAGAATTATGGCCTGGGGCCTAGGGCGGACAAGATTGTACCTAAATCTGCCACTGCTGGTAGCTATGTATAGTCAGCATACAAAAAGACACTGGAATGTTACGGCAAGCAAGAAAAAGATGTTGTCTCCATAATAAACAACCACCTACACGATCAAACAGACATGTTCCAAACACTAAGTAATTAGCATAATGATGTGTTTGTTACCTTGTCGAGGTCAATGTCCCCGATGGGGAACCACTTGCCGATGAAGACGACGACGGGCCGGCCGAGCCGGTCCACCCCGCTCTGGTACAGGCAGCCGATGCCCGAGATCTCGCTCAGGTCCTCGGTGCGCGCGCGCCGAAGCAAACGCTCATATCTGTAGCAAATAATAGATACGGGTGAGTTAAGGATGAAGAATGTAACAACTGTGTTCCTTGCTAATTGTGTTGTAAAAAAACTCGGACTCGCGCACGAAGGGTTTCGTACTAATATCGAGCAAAAGACTGCATCTATATGATATTTATTGTATAGGAGCCCCCCTTACGTATTTATTTATTTTTTTTATTCTGTTTTACTATTTATTGTTAAAGGGACAACAGCAATACATAATTTTTAAAAATGTCAACTGTCTAGCTATCACGGTTCATGAGATACAGCCTTGCGTGTATTGTGGTAGTGCTGTAGCGTATTGGCCGAAGTCAGGCACTTTTTAGTATTCCGGAATTAGATTTCTGGATAAAAGTGGTTAAAGGAAGCTGTTCCTTACACTCTACCTAATGTACACAAGTCGCGAGGTTCAAGCAATTAATGGCTCATTAGACTAATGGTACGGAGGCGTGATATTTACATACGTGTGGAGTATTTGCAGTAGATTAAGACTGATGATAAGGGAACGTATCCATACAACGTGAACTATTTTTTTTTAGTTTTTTCACCCCCATCCCTCCCCTCGGTAGTATATGACAAGACCCCCCCCCCAAGTTGTTACGCAGTATTGACAAATTTGATTTTCTATAACTTCGTAGACAGAAAGTGTAACTAATAAAAATAATTTAGTCTCGACATCTGATATAGTTCGAAACAGCGCGAGAGTTCGCCTCGGCGAAATCGACTGCATGACAAAAATCAAACGTAGTATGGGTGGTACGTCTCCCTATTTAGAAAAACAAAAAATACAATTACACTTATGATGCGGGCCTGATAGACGACTTAACATCGATGACAGGCGAAGAGCTAATGCCGCAAAGAGAATATATTAGCAAGTAGATTTGTTTTTTTTTATATCACCGCCAAGTATATAAATACGACCCGTATGATGACTAATTAAAATAGCGTTTATACAACCTAACAAAAAATCGCCTACTAGTTATACAGCTAACATGATGGTATGCCACTAAAGTGCTCATTAAAAGCACCTAATAAAGTGTCAATTACAATATAACCACAAAAACTAATTAGTATAAACATACAAAAATCATTATCCATAATTTAAGACGCTATTATTGATTTTTTTACGCCAATTAAAAGCAAATACCATTAGTAGATAATGTTCAGCGGAATGTACACAAAAAGCAGGATGCGTGTGAAAATGTAGACGAGTGTACCAAGTTGTGAGCTACGGCAAACATGGGAACATTTGCCGAGTTCATTTGCAAAGACAATAATTAGGTACTTGCTGTTTGTTTTCGGTACATTTTTATCGCGTTGATGAAGGCCCGTGACAAGGCAAAGTAGGCTCTATTTGCACTGCGCACGGATGTTTTTTACATGTTTGACATTGGTGTACTTTGCGGGATTAAAATGTAAGATAGCAGTGTTTACTCCCGTTTCGAAATTTGCTGTGATTTGTTTGCACATGTATCTTACACCATTGTTATTATGCTGTCGCTTTAAGGTCCAAATTGGATAGTCAGGTTAGAGATAACTGTTCTAAGTAAATTTTTCTATACAAATTTGACATATTTAGATACTCCATCGTTTGCGATTACGAGAGACGTGACATATTTCGTCACAGTTCGTTCGCCCGGCATTTGTTAAAATAGTAATAGTCGTATCAAACGGCTGCTATGACACAATTAAGCGCCACCTCAAATTCTTGACCCATATCCAATATTAGAAACTACGCAGCAAGCTACACCGCGTAGCGTAGGATCGACCGCTTTTCGGGCCAGGGGCGTATGGGCGGTGGGCACGTTATAATTCATCTTTCTTATTATTCATTACCTTCGATTACTGTACAGGTTTACGATCCGAACGTAACCTCGTAAACTTGATACAGTTCTATGTATAGTCCTTAAGTGGTTCAAGACCAACCATTCATAGACCAGACGCACTCTGGTCAGTGAATGTAATATCTCGCGTATCTTAAAGAAATAAGAAAAGTTTACAAGAGACAAATACTTGTTAAATATTTAGTTCAGACACTAGTAGTGTCTGAAGCGAATATTTAACTCACTTACGTGAGTTTCGTGACTAATGAGGTTTACATGGTACCTCTCTGCCGGTTTTTTATACTGTCAGACTAATTAAGTGTTTCAAATGAACCTAATAATTTGATATTTATTTACACGGTGTCCTTAAAGACGACTTCTGTACTCATACATTTAAAATTATATTTACTTACCAATAAATAATGATCTTCGAAGACTAAACGCCGTTTAATCTTTCATAGTACTAACAATTACATTATAAGGAATACGAATTGAAAACACCTCCGCCACAGCTGTAATAACGTTGATAAGTTTGATATAAAACCTCATTCACAATAATCGGTCATAAGTGCAGTACAAAACAGCTCATTACGTGACTAAGTGAGGAAATAGTCATGGCATGACCGAGGTATGGAGCAAAAGGTTGCGATTGAAAGGAATGCAAGCGTTCAAAGTGAGTTGACTACGAGTGCACAGCTGTCACTGCACATGAACATATGCGCAGCGAACAGGACTAATCGTATTAACAAATGTCAATATGACCGATGAATAGCAAATTCGAGTGCTGCCAACCATACTGCACGTACACTATACAAAGTAAGTATATTATTCATATCGAATAATTAACCTTTACTCGTGGTTGGTAAAGCTAAGATTTCTAACCAAAATTCAGGAGCAGCATTATGTATATCCTTATTAGTGCATTCTCACCAATTAACTTCATACGTATGATTAAGAGATTCCTAGAGCAGGCGAGGAGGTGCGTTCTGAATAACGCGACAGAAATAGTGTTGTTTATTGAGGTCACCTCATTAGCGCGGGCGCCGGGGCTGGTGAAAGAAAGCCGCGCTCGGAGCCACCCAGCACAGATGCGTTATTAATCACGTGATGCACTCGCTTCGGCGAGAGATTTCTTCCAGTAGATATCACCGACAATAGACGTAGAAGTTACGTTACATTTCATGACAAACATAAGTAATTGTATGATACCGATTCTGAGATATGGTTGCAGATTCTATATTACAAATAATACTTTATTTATGTAATAGTGTTATTAGCTTTAACGCGATACCTATGATTCCTATTAACAATAAGTCCACACTTATTTTATTTTTTGGATGGTAAGAAACCATACAGATAATCGTCAGCATATAATGTCAGCGTTAGCGACAGCCCCCGACAAATGTCAGCGACATCATATAGTCGCGCCACTGTCATGCTCTTGCTCGTCTGTAAGTGTTGCAAAAATAAATGTAGACCGATTGTCGCACATCGTTATTTCAAATATAAGAAGAAAGAAGAAAGAAAAGACATTTACAAATATGGCGCGTGCATTTCTTCGAAACAAACGAAACAATATCAGTTTAAACACAACAATAAGTTCTACGTCCATAAGTGAGTGCGTTTGTTTATCCAGGTCACCCCTTCGGCTGCAGACGAAAGCCACTCCGCGCCAAGTCGCTAACGACCTCCCGAGCGCCGTAATTGATGTCTAATTAAAACTGGGTGCACTTATTTTTTAGCACTTGACATTGTACGGTTGGCAAAAGAAGTAGTTCAACATTTTTGTTCTTAATACGCCTATGGGTCGAAGGAGCATTAGGTAATCTTTAAACACTATTTTACTCAGAAATTTGAATAGGGTTAAACAGAAAATTGTGAAAAAAAAAAACCACAGTGTTTCTTGCCTAGCATGTCGTAAAAGGCGACTAATGGAATATCGGGTTTTGGGTATGTGATAGTGTAGGCGACGAGCTAGCCACTTGTTTATTTTTGGCTGAATGTGGTTAAAAGGGTCTGCTGCCTCTTTAAGTAGGACTCTTACAGGGATTATGGGCGTGATGTTATGTTAATTGTCATAAGTCGGCGACTTTATTTACATGATTTATACTGTTATTAGCTCAGCTGTTCATGCTATCACGCCCCCAGACTCTATAGTGTAAGCAGAGCCCAAGGAGCAGTTAGCTTTTCTAACCACTTTTAAACAAAAATAAAGTTGAGATGGCTAGATGATATTGTGAAAAAATTGGAGGAAAAGGGATAGATGGAAAATTGTGAAAAAATTTACTCATTGCCATCACAATAAAGAACCAAAAACCTAGTAAGTTCATCTTTATTTAGTCGCCTTTTACAAAATGCCAGAATAAGTACAGTTGGTACATTATTCTCAAGTCCAAGATCAACGCGAGATTTGTCCTTATGTCCCTAGTAGATCCTTAAAATATCTTGTGGTCAGCTACTTATGTAGACGGTACTCTCGCTCCGGAATCCGTTTAACTATTAATGTGACACCGCGTCCATTTGTGTCGGGACAAGGTGTGGATATTTATCCGATTCAATTATCCAATAGCAGATGTTGGCGCCTTAATTTGTTTATTTTTTGACAAGCCCGTTATGATGTAATATATTATCTGGCCAAGACACGGCCGAGTACAAATAGGTAATGCAACAAGTATATTTATCTTCGAGTCTGGGTGTGGCATACATACAAATAATTTATTTACAGTAAATTGTTACATAATATAGACTATGATCTCCATAATAGCTATAGTTACTGCCTATAGAATCAGATTGATGTATGTAATTTGTCTACTATTTGACTGACTTGACTGGCTCGATGGGGCATTCGGTAGTGACCCTGCCCCATGCGCCAAGAGTTGTGGGTTCGATTCCCACCCAGGACAAATATTCGTATGATGAATACTTGTGTTTGTTCTGTGTCTGGGTGTTAATATCCAATATTTAAGTATATATTTGTAATACCACTGTTGATTCTGATATCCGTAACACAAGTGCGTAAGCTACTAACCTCGGAGTCAGATCAATGTATGTGATGTAGTCGGATATTATTTATTTATTTGTCTATTTATGTAGGTACGTATGTAATACCTAAATGTTGGTACCTATGTTATGTAAAAAGGGGCTAGGGTGAAAGGTATTCGGGTCTAGATTGATCCGCGTCACAAACTTCAACTAGGTCCGTTCGGTTTGTCCATGCGCGATCGAGTTACAAACATCTGAGTAAACAAACACGTCTGTTTACCACATTTATGAAATTAGTATTAGTATGAATCATTTATTTGTCTGTTCGTGTGGAAAAATCTTTAAATCAAAATTTTATAATGTTTACATCCTTTTTTTCTTTTTCACCATTGTCCATCTAACCCAGCGCAGTCTGATTTGCCTGAAAGTGGTTAAAGGGGCAAGCTGCCCTTTGAATTAACCCTACGGGGATTACGGGCGTGGTAGTACATCTTTTTAAGGTTTAACTAGGAAGTGGAGGTTTGATTGGGGCAATTTAAGATAGGTTTAGCGAGTCTAGTTACACTGAAGCGAAGATCTCCTAAAGAGAGGAACCCGGCAAATAGATCATGGTTACACAACCACAGTCATTTGAATATGCAAGCTTCCTCATCATATTTCCATCACCGCTAAGCTAGCGGTAATACGTATTTAGATTTTAATACTTCCAAATCTAGAGGCGGCTGGTTCGAACTCTTTGCATAAGAGACGCGAGTGCTTAACATTAGAATAGAATAGAATAGAATAGAATAGAATAAAATAAATGTTTATTTGGCACATTACAAACATCCTTCTACACTATTAAAATTATTTCAAATATACACGAGTACACGTATTATGCATCCGCTCGTTACTATACTATGATGTTAGGTAAACAATTGATTAGATCACAATGTCACATGATCCTAATAGTGTACGCTCGTTCTAGCCTTCAAGGTGCTAACGTAAATGTAATATTTTGGATAAACTTCATCAGATAACAAAATTCTCTCCTTGCTCGCTCCTTGCGTGATAAATATACACAACAACTGCTGCATGATAATGGGCTAGATGACTAAAAAATTCTGTTTAGTCCGTCAGTCCGATTATAAAAAAATGTTGAACACGTATTTTTTTATTTATTTGTCAAACAAAAATTGACGAAGATACAATGCATTCAAGTTGCGCATGACGTCACGCTTTCGTACAATTTGTACTAAATAGTGACGTCGCAAGCCCCTACTCCAAAACTTTGATGCTCTTTATCTTTGTGATCTTTTGTTAATTTAATAAAGCGAAAAATATGTGTCTAGTATTTTTGTAAAATCTAACTGACGGACTAAATAGAATTATAGTTTTTTAATGCAGTCATCATCCCTATTAATCATGTTTACTAACTTGACGACATTAGCTTTACTCTGTAAAAAGGTAATACATATTCTTGACAGAGACAACATTTGTAGGTACTGTTTAAACCAATCATCTAATTACTGATGAACTGACGTCATCAGGAGGCATCGTTCGATAAAACGTACTTTAAAGAACACGCTTGCGTATTTTTATTGTATCTGCCTGTATAATTACGGATAGCAATAATGTCTTTCACCAATCGGTTATTGATTACTATTCCTCATTCTATTTGTCTTCCAATTCAGTAAAGCAATTAATAACATATGAGGTAGACCATATTTCATTCATGACGTACTCACAACAAGCTGAAAGATGTAGATTTATAAATGTATAAGGCTAAAATAGAACTGGCTGATGAATAAAGTAAACGCGAAGTGAATGTACTGTGTGTTCGTGGAAAGTAAATAGATGCGGCCTTCGGTCAATGGAGGAAGTACATACAGATTGGTCGGTAATGCTCCGAGCGCCGACAGACATGTTGCAGAGCCAGGAAGCGCTCGCGATGAGCGAGGCGGTACTCGACAGAGAGAGAAACAATGTTTTGGTAATAAATATTAATACAGAGTAGCCTCTTATATCTGATAGGGCTAACCCGTTTGTGGATGAAACGAATGCTGTAAGACTGGCTAAAACTATCATGTCATTGAAAATTATACAAAACGTCTGCTATTATAATACTTATAGAATGCAGTAGTTACACTAACAAGAAGAATAAATTCTGTTTAGTCCGTCAGTTAGATTATAAAAAACTATTTAACACGTATTTTTTTATTTATTTGACAAACAAACATTAACGAAGATACAATACAATGCATTCAAGTTGCTGATAACGTCACGCTTTCGCACGTTATTTACTAAATAGTGACATCGCAAGCCCCCACTCCAAAACGTTGATGCTTTTTATCTTTGTGATCTTTTGTTAATTAGATAAAGCGAAAAATATGTGTCTAGTATTTTTGTATATAATCTAACTGGCGGACTAAATAGAATTATTGTTTTTAATGCAGTCATCCCTATTGTCCCGTTTACACGGTACACGAAAAAAGAATACAATAAAAAGGAAATGGTTTTACGCAGTTTTATTAGCAAGTGGTGACGCCTCACTTGTTATTGTGACAGTTTACATTTATTCAATCAGATTTCAACTATCAGTTCGTAGATACCTTTTCAATCTATTCGTGTTATTTCACTTGCTGCCGCACTGGTCACATTTTAACACAAAACACCACGTCTTCTTAACCTAGTAGCAACCCTATTGATGGCGGATACATTTCCAATACTCAAAAAGTTTGTTACGGCATATTATTTCAGCTGAACGTTCAGTTTCCGCGTAGTTTTTATTTGGCGCACGCGCCGGACGGGCACACTGACGTCAGAGCACGTCACAAATCACTCGGTGCCGAACACTTGCGTGTGCCTTTGAAAATATATTTGGGGGTAACCTTTATGGTTTGGTGGTTCACGCCATCCATGGGGCCGCATTGGGAATGATTTTCACATTTCGATAACCGTATTTGTATCGTCGGCACGCATTATCGGACGTATGAACGGATTAATGGACCTAATATTTTATAAGAACGTTACATGGTAATGTAATGTATATTAACGATCCTGCCATATACGTCACGTATTTTAGTCAGCACAGATTTTCTCTCTGCTGTAATATAACGACCTGTATTAAAATAATGCCTTTCTGTTCTCGGTCTGTTACTCGATCTTCATCAGCGCAGGATATTCCTTTTCTTAGACAAGTCTAATAGTTTTCTATGAACTATTTAACAAACAATTTGTTTATAACAGGCCACTGTTCAAAAGATCAAAGTCTGTGTAATTTAAAAGCGATTTCACAATATACAATACAATAGAATGTGTTGCGGTCGTTCAAAACACGGTATTGGTTTTACGAGCTGACAACCCCTCAAGCGTTTAAGAATGTTTTAATATGCTCAAATTTTTCCTCGTAAACCCGTCTATCAATAGCCTTAAAAGGATGCCGACATCTTTTTCACACATTATAGAACAGCAAACCAGATCACTTTAGTGAGTATAATGAATTGAAATCTTTTCCAGTACTCCTTGCTATTTAATAATGACTAAAATGGACTGGTGGCATACCTGAAATATATAACTAACTAACTAAACTTCACGCCACTTCCCTAGCGGTGTAGGCAAAGAGAACGTAACGCCATATGGTACAATCCTTACACACCTCACTTCACTCGCCTTTTCAACATTCATTAAAATATATGCTTTTAATTAATGCTAAGTGACGTAACGCTATTAACTGTTTTAGATCAATTATAACATAAGCTCCTAAAAGTGTCAACATCTTTTAAGCACCTTCGTCGGCAAAAAAAAAATACAATTATCTTAGCACGTACTGAATCCTAATTAACGTTTTAATTGCGGTGCGAAAGTGAGTTTGTTACGCTTTCACGACTTAACAATTTTATGATCATCATAAAATTTTGCAAATATAACGGTTTGCAAAAGCGTTTTTATATTAACCAAAAAGAAAACACTGTTTGTAAAAGAAAAGAATATCTAGATGGTTGAATGAGATAACAACACAAATTAACAAAATCTAGTTTTATAACTAGATTGATGAACTAGATAGATGGCTATGTTTATACATAGCCATAGTAAATACTGTATTGCTTTTAATAGTCTGAGCTGAACTCGAGGCTAAACATACCTCAACTTTATTTGTAAATATGTATAGGTACATAAAGCGAAACATTCGAGCGTCTGTCTGTAAGTTAATGAAGGCGGCGTTGGCCGATATCTGCGCATGCGCACACCGCCGGTCATTGCCACTGCACCGCATGTTTGAAACATCGACTCTTGTTCTTTGTTCAATATTATTTTTGACTGAAGTATTTAAAGGAGCTTAACTGCTCTAGATCATTTTTACCCATCGGATCGCGGCCATGATAGTATTAGGTATTGAAATTCAACGGCATTTTTTTCGCCGGCCGGATCCAGCAGAGCTAAAATTGTGCTGAACCCACGGACTAGTAAAAAAAGATGGACTCCACACCGTCAAAATACAGCGCGAAGCCACCCATATTGATTTATGAGTGAGACTTATTGCAATCCCTAGATAGTATGTATGTACTACAATATTGCTGCTGTAATCAACCAGCAGTGACCATTCATACGCCATGATACAATAAAATGTTTATTGTGAAGTCACTGCAAATATCCATTATGAGTAGGTGCGTTATGTAAATGTATGTAATTATTTTTGGCTTCCGCACACATTGCGCAACTGCGCGCGGTTGTATCACGGTCACAAGTGAGCTGTGTCATTTCGTTTCAGCTGTTCATTCATCTATGATGCTTGTAAACGACATACATTATCTCTAGCTACCTCTTCTTCTTGCTAGAGTCCATATTTTTTTATTTAAGTACGACAGCGAAAATGAAGAGTTGTGGTTAGAGCAGTTAAGTGTGTATGCATTTTTCTTAGTAGCACTTTAATTATATATGCAATTTTGAAAAAGGAAGTGTTGTTATACATACATGACATCACGCCCATAATCCCCGAAGGGGTAGGCAGAGTCAAAGGGGCAGCATGGCCCTTCAAGTGTTGTTATGATCCAGGTAATGTAAGTTAGTTAAGTCTGTATTGCCCATTCTGTGTCTAAGTCTCCTAGCCAGAGCATCCAATGCTCCTACTACAATCTAAGCAAGTCTTAAATCTTATTTACATTTTGCGGAGTCCACAACAAAACGTAACAAGTGGGGAAGCGTTTCGTATGCATCTGGCAACCTCATCTGTAAGGCGGGGAGGGAGCCGGGAGGACGTCTGGAGCGGCGCCATCGAGCCGTCTCCCATTGACGAGTGACGTCACCGTCGCCCACCCCACCCTTATGCATTAGCTTTCGATCGTAAGTACTTAACAAGATTGAGTGCCTCATACTTTACTCTGCACTTCCCTATAATAGAAGCTACAGTGAAGCAATCATGTTTGTGTATTCAATACGAGACGTCTTTCATTAGCTTTCAGCTTAGCGCGAGCTTACCCTATAACCGAAATCACGATATGGGATCACCGTTTACAGTTAGCTGTATTACCAATGTATGTACTATTTACCATACCATATAAATCAGCTAATTTCGTTCCTATCGATTTTTCGCGTATAATAATAACAAACATTATTTAAAATTTTCACATTCGTGTTTAAATTTGACAACGACGCATTTCCTTTTATTTACTACATTACGATATGTCATTATCTTTGTCCCTATTGACATTGTGATCTATTTAAAATATCAGTAGTATTCGGAGTTCGAATTTCGGGTTATTCCAGAAATCCCCTTAGATGATCCCCTGCGCAGGGGATTTTTGGACTTTTTGTCCAGAAATCCCCTTCGTATTGGGCTAAGGGGATTGGTGGACTTTTTTTGTCCAGAAATCCCCTTAAACAATATTTTAAATAAGTTAGTTCACGTGAGAAGCAAGGGACACAGGTTTGGTCCCTGTATCAGGTCAAATTGTTGTAGATAAAATACATGGGTATTTGTCTCCGGTTTGCTTTGTTAGAACCTTATGTTTAAGTCTTAAGTAAAATAACGATTTTGCTGGGCTCAAAAGTATACCATAAAACCAAATAAATTGACGTGTTGCCTATCTTTAACATTTCAATGTACCCATGCAACTGCCTTCTCGACAAGATCTTAGGAACGATTTTATGGGGTTTACAAAAATTTAATATTCTTGATTTATCATTTCTGAGAAGTATTAGTCAGAATTTATTGGAATTTTTATAATTTATGGCCATCCATAAATTATGTCACGCGTTATGAGGGCCCTGGGGTTTGACTTTCAAAGTGCTATATCATGTGACGGAGCAGGACCAGCTTTGTGACGTCACATGCGTTAATCAAACATATTAAAAGTTGAATTTCAATTCTAAACGAAATTTTTTAATTTAAACGTGAATCGGAGTGAAGGGCCACATAAATGTGATCATAATGTGCAACTAAATTGGGAAATAATAATAAGCGATAACCTTTTATATTTCGTTTTAATGCTATTAAATAAAATTGTTTTAATTTCTCTCTATAAAATAAATATTGCGTTAATCCAAAAAATAAAAACATTGTTATCGTAATTTCATGATTCATTTGCAATAGCAGCAGATAACGAACTTATTTTTGAAATTTTAAATACAGACTGGAAAAAGAACACTTCATCCTTTCCAGACAATAAATGAAAAAAAAAAAATATAACGCTCTTTGTGCCCGGCGCGTACTGAATAAGTGATATCCCTCGCCGCCCTGTAAGCGCAGCACCATTTGGAGTCTCGGCGAGTCGTTTCGGTCTACATACATAACTTCACGCCCCTAATCCCCGGAAGGGTAGGAATCAAATCGAAGAATCAGAATCAAAGAGACAGCAGGCGCCTTTAACTACTTTCAGCCTAAAATAAAACTAAGCTTGGTTCCATGGAAAATTTTAAAAAGGTATTGACAAGTGGCTAGCTCGTCGCCGACACGGTCATCATCTCCGTCTCGCTTTTATTATTTCCACTCGTAACGCCTTTATAGAGGCCGGCACGCCTACGGTATGGCGCTCGTCTAGACGTTACATCAACCTTCTAGGGTTGGTAGATGGGTTTTGACGCAGAACGTCATATTCGCAAAATGTCATCGGCATTTGGTCACTTTCGCAAAACGCCACTTTTGCAAAATGTTACTTTCGCATAATGTCATCCACAATTTTTTTGTCAAGTATATTTTTTTATGTACATTTAAAGAAATATTTACTTTACTTTAATGTAGAAAATGTACAAATAATGTATTCTTTGTACATTAATATAAAATAAAAAATTACAAGACCAAAATTGTGAATGATATTCTGCAAAAGTGACATTTTGCGAAAGTGACATTCTGCGAAAATGACTTTTTGCGAAAATGACAAATTTTTTCGATAAAACTAATTTAAAATATCGAAAATAGTAGTTATAAAGCAGTACGCCCTTAGTCAGCCCTATATGCACTAGAGTGCGGCGGGGCGCGGGGCGCGGCGGCGCGGCGCGTCGTAAACCCTAATGCGTCCCGCGCCCCCATTGCGCGGTCGGGTCAAGTTCGAACTACCATGTTGTGTCCGCTCCAGTAATACAGCGGCACTCGGGACAGTGAGGAATTTGACGAGAAATGTCGAATTGCCTATTAAAAGCGTGGCCAGTCGTAACCCGGTAACAGAAATGGTTCATGGCGAATTTAAAGGTTGACCGCTGCATGCCACTTTGGGATGGCATTGGATAATTTTTTAATCATACTTATATTATAAGAGGAAAGATTTGATTTGATTGTTTGCATATTATTATTCTGTGGCATTGAATAGGCTCCCAAACTACTGGACCGATTTGAAAACTTCTTTCACCAATAGAAAGCTACTTTATCAGCGAGTAACACAGGCTATTTTATCCCCATATTCCCACGGGAACGGGAGCTTCACGAGTGAAACCGCGGGGCGCTGCCAGTATCTCATAATTACCGAAGCAGATATAACAGACATAAGTATGCTTTACATCATTCTTTCGAGAAGCTAAGTTTGTAAGTATTTGGCGTGTAGACAGTGCATATTTTTATAAGTACACCTTGTCCCATGTTGGTCTGGGACTTGGCCCATGATGATCTGGGACAAAAAAAAAAGAATGTGCCAACTGTGGCTCTTGCCTAGCATGTCGTAAAAGGCGACTAATGGTTTACGGGCTTTTGGGTATGTGACTGAGTTGGCAACGAGCTAGCCACTTGTCACTCCTTTTTCACAGCTTTCCATCCAACCCAGCCCACTGTCCCATGTAGGTCTGGGACTTAAAAATAATATGCCAACTGTGGTTCTTGCCTAGCATGTCGTAAAAGGCGACTAATGGTATATCGGGTTTTTGGTGTGTGATTGTGTAGGTGACAGGTTAGCCGCTTGTCCACCACCAATTTAAGCTGTGTAGGCATCGTAGCATCCGTAGCATGTAGCGTTACATCCATGCACGACATCGGATACTACGAAAGAGCCCGGTAATTTCGTAGCATGCTATGCCTTCACTGAGATCTTATGGGACCGTAGCTTGCAAGGTTTAGGAGCAGTCGTAGTCAACCTTTTTAAAAGTTAAGGCATAGCGTCACGAGCCGCAATAAAAAAAAAGTGTTAATAGTATTTCGTTATTATTACTTACTAGAGTTATTTACTACGTTCAGTGTCTGTTTGGCGAACCAAAATCGAAATTAAAGTGTGACCACGTGGGCCAGCGAAAAAAAGGCCGGCGGTCTGCAGGTTCAGTATAGCAGCTATTGCTGAAGGTTGCTTTACTGGTCTACATTAAAACTGTGCAATACACGCACAGTCATGTTCGCCACTTCCCCACAGTACGACGCCATTGAATAATGTCCCGTTCAAAATCAAGAGCGGATCCACCGTCAATAGCATCCGTATTTAGCCGTGGAAGCTCGTCGGGCCGGGTAAACAATCTTTCCGCAGGAAATTGGATGGTGTCCAAACTTAAGATTATGATTTGAATTCTTGGACCAAAACGTATTGGGAAATGCCTATGTTCCTAGATTGAAGGCGACGATTCCAGGTTTCGACGCAATTCGAATGTGTCGCAACAAAATTATCGTGAGTATCATGAAATGCATTCCTTTGCATAGTTTCATAAATTCATTCGTCGTAAATTCTAAATTGTTTTTCATCTTTACAGTAGTTATGATTCATATTCGTGACTCACCTATATATGTGAGAAATATATAAAGTGAAATTTATTAATAATAATGTATTATGTTTCTAGCCATGTTTGGAAATTCATATACGGATGTAACTTAACAGTTAACACATAGAACAATTTCCAATGAGCTTAATTTCTCAGTCGACACGAACGAACCCGCGTGCAGGAGCTAGTCCCCCACGCGGCATGGTATCGATCACGTGCTGGCCAACACTGATCCAGGCACGGGCACTAATTATAATCAGAGCTGATTGGCCGACCGCACGTCGGCACGCGTCTAGCCTGCGATACTGTGATGGACACCGCAAGCCGTGCTTCAAGTAACGCAATAACTTGCATTATCTTTACATAGTATGTACAAGACAAAGTCGACGTTTCCGTCTGTTCGCTCAGATCTTTGATGTTCATGCGGTTTTTGCCAATCGATCATCATTTTCATCTTCCTCGCGTTATGTCCCGCGCTTAGACGGGGTCCGCTTAGACCATGATCCAGGATTTAGCGAGTTGGGTAATTACATTGAAGCGACTGCCGGTCTGACCTTCGTAACCCTAAGATAGGGGAACCAGACAATTTTTGGATCATGGTTACAAGTCCAAAGTTTATTTTTATTTAGTTTTAGTTTATTTATTATTGCCAATCGATAGAGTGATATTTATAAGGAAGCTTTATATGTATAGTTTCATACAATTTTTTGCTCACCGTGGGAAGTCGAGGCGGGTCGCTAGTATGCTGGTCTCCTAGCTTTCCATAAACAAAATAAGAATCAACATCTTATTACCGTTGTGTTTCGTTCTTAGTCAAGGTCCATTTGGACTACGATACCTAGATTTATCGAGCCTGATTAGATTTAAAAGACTGTCACTTGACCTCCATATATAAAAATTGTTTCCCTCCTGAATTATTTAAATATCTAGGTTTCCTCGCGTAGCTTTGCTTTACTACCGAGCTGGAAATATAAATGTTTTTTTACGTACATGCTTGGGTTTGAACCAATGCCCTTAAGCGCCTTTCCAAAGCATCGAACTAAAACTGCCCTACGATTATAATCTTATTATACACGGCAGTCAAAAAGAATGACGATCGCCTCTCCCAGAGAAAGGTACCTACTACAAAACAAGGCCGTATTCATAGCCATTTATTAATTACAGAAAAAAGGTAGCCTTTATAAAACAGGAGCACGTACCGACAATCATTTACAACGCCCCGGTCCAATAACGACAGGGAAGATATATGACCTTGCTGCGTGGCACGCAACTAAAGTAACCGTCAATTAACCTTTACATACTGAAATGATTCAAGACCATACAGTGGTATTCGAGGAGGGTTTTGGAAGTATAGTGCGTCATATATTGCAGTACATTATGTCATGTATTTTCTATATAGGCTAGTCTATACCATCCAACCCAGCCCACTGTCCCATGTTGGTCTGCGACTTAAAAAGAATATGCCAACTGTGGTTCTTGCCTAGCATGTCATAAAAGGCGACTGATGGTATATCAGGTTTTGGGTGTGTGATTGTGTAGGCGACAGGTTAGCCGCTTGTCACTGCTTTTTCACAATTTTCCATCTAACCCAGCCCGGCTTTATTTTTGGCTGAATGTGGTTGAAGGGACATGCTGCCCCTTTGACTTCCTACCCCTTCGGGGATTATGGGCGTGATGTTATATATGTATATATTTTTTATGTAGGCAAAGAGCACACCCTTCTATGCAGTTGCTACGATACTGGCGTATACCTTTTGCTTCTTCTATATTCTTAAGTATCTTCATGCATGATCGTCAGTTCTTTATATGAGGATAGCCGAGTCAAATATCGGCGGTGCTTATACCACATGTCTCTAATGATCAAAGTCTAATCAAAATTACATTGTAGACTAAATATTCGCTAATTTACAATTTGATCTGGGTGTAATTTCCATTAGAAAATAATCGTGATATTTAGTATGTCAGGAATCTGATGAGCTGATTGATAGACGGGTGAAAACTGTGACGTTTAGACTAAACAACGAGTCCACTTTAATCTAATGTTCAGTTAAGTCCAGTTAATTGGTTGCTGACAGCTGTTGCGAACATGAGTATGATTTGTACTCAGGCCCCTCTTTTCCATAGAGGGGCCCTGGACACTTCGAGCAGGTGCCCAGAATCTCGTGTTACATACACGACATATTAATTAACGAATAAGTAACATGTTGTTCCGGGGCTTAAAAAGAATGTGCCAACTGTGTTTCTTGCCTAGCATGTCGTAAAAGGCGACTAATAGTATATCGGGTTTCGGGTATATGATTGTGTAGGCGATGAGCTAGCCATTTGTCACTACTATTTCACAATTTTCCATCTAACCCAACTTAGTTTTATGTTTGGCTGAATGTGGTTAGAGGGGCCTGCTGCCCCTTTGAATTTGCTTACTCTTTCAGGGATTATGGGCGTGATGTTATGTATGTATGTACTAATTAGGTAATAAGCATATATTACCTAATTAGTACCTAGGGCCCCCATTTGAACAAATATATACCGGTTAGTACTATGACTTAAGTTTAAATGAGTAAACTTATACTCATCGCACCATTACTCAATATGCAATCGGGTCTCATTACAAGTACACCGTGGTAGCATTGTTCGAGTATATCTGCAATTGCACTCAGGATATGTTTATCAAAGCCATTAACGGTAAAAGATAACGGTGGTAATGTAAATAGTGGATCGATAGTAACGAGTGGAGTGACTCTCTTTGTAAACAGAACCTTTTGGATACAATGATATTATGTTTTAAATTTAATGATAGCAAAAGCCAATCAAATGTGAAATACTAGCCATTGTGACATTTACAGAGGTTATTTAAGTCCGGTAAATACGCGTCCATTTATTTTACTAGCTCGATGGCGCATTTGGTAGTGACCCTACCCTATGCGCCAAGAGTTGTGGGTTCGATCCCCACCCAGGACAAACATTCGTGGAATGAATACTTGTGTTTGCTCTGTGTCTGGGTGTTAATATCATTATTTAAGTATATATTTGTAATACCACTCTTGATTCCGATATCCGTAACACAAGTGCTTAAGCTACTTACCACGGAGTCACATCAATGTATGTGATGTAGGCTGATATTTATTTAATTAAAAAAAAACATATATATCTAAACAAAGGTTGGCCTAGGGGATGGTACAGACCCCCCCGCCGGGGTCCTCGGTTTGTCGTACCGGGGGGGCTTAGTAGGCCCTGACATGGCAGGGCTGAAGCGAAGAAGGACCCCGAGGTGAGCCGCAACTGCACGACTTGTTACCGGGCAGTTTCGGCGGTCCGGCTGTAGACCCACTGCGGCCGGACCAGGGTTGCCGAGGAAGAGGAGGAGCTGAGTGTTGTCGTTGCTCGCCTCCCTATCCTCGGCAACCCGACAGGGGCGCGCTGGGTCGCGCTGTGGTGGGTCGCAGAGGGATTGAGCGTCTCGATGCTCTCCCTCTGCGACGACAGGGTTAAGCCCTCAATCTGGGTCGCCGGGCGGAAGGCGGCCCCTTCGACGAGGCGCTCTCCGCGTGCCCCTCTGGCTTAGCAGAGGGCACAGCGCGAGAGTGGGCCCACGACGCCGGTCACGGGGATGATCGGCGTCTGAATCCTGGGCGGAGTGGTTGAGACATGCTGGGTGGCCTGGCATGTCTCGACGCGCGCGCGTGCTCGGTGCTGTGCATCCGACGACTGTTGTCGTGGGCTGCACAGCATCGACCACCGCCGCGCGAGGTGGGCCGCGTAGCGCGGCACGCGCATCACCGGAGGAGCAGTGGTATAGTCCCGACAGTGGGGATACAGGCTCCTCCGGAACTGCGCCGCTGGAGGCCACGTTGGGGTTTTAGTCGGTTCGAGTCCGACACACCGCCCTCTGCTTCCCCGAGTAGAGGGTGACGGCTCGTGGGAGTTTCCCCAACTAAAAAAAAAAAAAAAAAAAAAAAAAAGGGGATGGTACAGAAAATACTACGAGCGTAGTAATAACTAGTGTTATTACTAACACATGATATGCTGTATTAATATGTCGTTATGCGGTAAACCACTAACTTAATAGCAAAAGATCAAGCTCAGATTTCGCTTCGACACGTGTCAGGTGACGTAATAACGTGAAAGGTCAACAGTGACATTACAAGGAGTCGCCCATCTGCCCATTCGCCCCGCCTCGCATATTAAGAATGCATTGCTTCGACGTTCACAAACTAAGAATCGAATGGCACGCAAACAGGGGATTAATCGACATGCAACGCCTTCGTCAGCTCCTGTGGTTTAATATAGAACCATTTTAGGTCTACGATCAGTAATCTTCGGTAACACCGTGAGACATTTGAAAGATGTATCCATAAATACCGGCATTATTAGGTAATAACGTATTCCTATCAGTAATTATACATAGACATAGACTGGCTCGATGGCGCATTCGGTAGTAACCCTGCCACATGCGCCAAGAGTTGTGGGTTCGATCCCCACCCAGGACAAATATTCGTATGATGAATACTTGTGTTTGTTCTGTGTCTGGGTGTTAATATCCAATATTTAAGTATATATTTGTAATACTACTGTTGATTCTGATATTCGTAACACAAATGCTTAAGCTACTTACCTCCGAGTCAGATCAATGTATGTGATGTTGTCGGATATTTATTTATTTTTAACCGACTACAAAAAAAGGAGAACGTTCTCAATTCGACTTTTTATATTTATTTATTACATACATACATAACACCACGCCCATAATTCCCGAAAGGGTAGGGTTCCCCAGAGTCAAAGCCATGAATTATATATTTCTTATAATCATATTTAATTAGTCTCATGCTGGTCTGGGATATTAAAAGAATGTGTAAACTGTGTACCTTGCTTAGCATGTCGACTAGAGTACAAAGGCGACTAACGGTAATCACAATTTTCCATCTAACCCAGGCCAGTTGTTTTTTTGACTCTGCCTACCCCTTCGGGTTTTACAGGCGTGACTATATGTATGTGTACTTTAGCCACAGAAGTATTAAAGTATATGTTATTGAGCTTACTGTAAGACATACAGCCGGCTTCCTATAGACCTTCCTCAATACATTTCATATACTTGCACTTAAGCACAAGCAAACTTAGCTTCCAACACCATTGCGCAATTATCTTCCATAGACGTTATACTCTAAACATTTGAGAATGACGAAATCATCGTTATCTTTAAACGCGGGATTAGTCTATTATAAAAAATCATAAAAATGTTAAGTTCACATAATATTCCGGTTATGATATTCTCGAATTAAATTTTTTTGGATGTTATACTATTTGGAACTAGCTGTTTTAGTCTGGGCAGTGTTGCAATAGCGTAAATGCAATACATTTATCTACTACGCCACAAGACGAGACTGCAGTTCCAATATTAGATGACGTTGATTGAATCGTTAACGGCACACTATACTATCTATAACGCGCTGACGGAGTAACTCCCATTGCTAAATACATAAACATCTAATCAAGACCGGTTTGTTGTTTAGGTAATAGGTAATCGGATTTCAGTCTATACATACAACACCTACCTCGGAGGAAAATCTTCCACTTTTGATATAATTAAGTACTATTTTTTTTAATATTTACTATCAAACAGTTTTAAAGGCAATTTCAACTAAACGTCAGCAGTTTGAACAAGTCCATTTAGCCAAATGAGCAACAATTAAGTTCGCTCGGGACAATTAACTGCTACATCAATTTGCGTGTCAGTAATTGAGTCCAGCAGTGACAGGTCGCGAATAGAATCCTATTTGGAACTTATTATCGACTTCGTTGTAACGAATTGATTTGCTTTCGCATCGCGCATTGTTTTAAACGGTTCCGCCATTGTGAAATATTTGAATACAAGACAACTGTCCTTTATACTTGTGAATTAGATTGATTGCACGTGAAATTTAGCCAGTTTTCTTTTTGTCAAAAAACAAAAAAAGTAATTTTAAGGTGCTTATTAACCTGACGCCGTCTTTGCCTTCAAGGCTCAGAAGGCCTACTTTTTGAATGCTTTTAATTTTCATGCTTTTTTTAGAATACAAATTTTCTTTACCGTTAAATAAAACTAATTGTAGAACTATTAAACTAAAAGCAAAGAATCTATGAATTCTCTCATAATTACAAGTTAAAGGAAATCTCCTAACTAAATTCTTTCATTATCATTTCATCTCTTTCTCTCTTCATATTTTTTTTTTCTTGTATTCTCTGTATCGTTAATTTTCTTTCTTTCTACCCTTTTCTAAATGGTTACGTAAAGCACTATCACCATAATTTAGAGAAGCACTTTGGTTGGGCTTTCGGCCCTCTGAGTGGGAGGACCCCTCTTTGTTCAAAGCCTTCCTACCACCGACTAAATATGAAGCACAGTGCTTATAAAATATAATTTATTTAGCACACATAACGTTAGTTCAAATCTATATCAAAGTTAATAAGATTTCTAAGGGCGTCCACGACAGCCAACTCACTTTTCTTCAGGCGTCTCCTCGACGGGCGGCGGCGGCGCGTGCGCCGCAAGGTCCGGCAGCTCCACTGCCATCGTGTCCATCGCCATCATCGGTGCCGGCTGTCACTTGCTCCCTTTAGCGACCACACTCATCGACCGACACGACTCAACTAGGCGCGATCACTATTTTAATATAAAAACACTCGTCTCGTTTACTTTACGCGCTCATTAATCACTGCAAAAGTTGAGATAACAGGCCGTTTAGGAATTGGGTGACTGTATCGCGTTTGTTTTAGGATTTCCTTCCAGTTGTCGTTTATAAAAAAAATCCTTTTGGACAAAATGGTCCATTCGCGAAATCAATGGACAAAACTAAATGTTTCTTACGTCATGCTGACGAAAGACTGAGTAAATAACCGCTTTGCATTCCCACATACACATTAAACTGTACAACATTTGTTTTTTGCAACTTTTTACTGCAATTCATGTTTACTTGTCGTAAAATTTGTCGTGAATGTAACAGTGACACAATGTTGAATAAGCATTTGTGAATGACATCCTAAACATTGTTTTACCATCAGAAACAAAAGGACTAATCGTTGTTAATTGCGAAACAAATATCGCGAAACTGTATATGTGATAGCATCGATAAGGTAATAACCAAATGTGGATGTCGACTCATTACTTCCGCTCATTATTTTATTTGCGTTGATTATATGACTCAAATGAATTACAAATTTATATGCACGCATATAGTAGGTAGTGTAATATATACTTTTATTAGTCAGACACTCTTAGATTAAGACATTGACACACTAGCAACTAGTAGCGAAAACGATGAGAAAATGTTTTTCGCGAGACTCACGACAACTAAACTCCACGCCACTTCCCTAGCGGGGTAGGCAGAGAACCGAACGCCATATGGCACGATCCTTACACACCTCACTCGCCTCTTATCTACAACATTCATCATGATCTTTTTCATACAAGCTCTACGGTTTTTATGGCTCCTAACATCACCTTCTGTTACACATGACCAATTTGGTCGTGATAGGTAACTCACAACAAATTTTCATTATTTAAAATATATAAGTAGCTTCTTCCTGATTATGAATCTCATGTAAGAAAAGCAATGTAGCTGAAAAACCAAACTTGACATTTTAACATTAATTGTATAAGTATGATTTTTGTTAGAAAATGTCTCATGTGCAGCTTTTTACAACCGAATCGTTCCATACTTTTTCTATCTTGTTCAAGGTACGTTTCAAGGATCCTTAAACTGTAGTCTAGTTGTAAAACATTACAGCCGGCTATGACTAAAAGTTGAATCATCTACTCGTAGTAATGCCGACCTGAATTGCGCAACGCTCTAGATCCGTGCAACGTGACGTCACATGAAATTCGAGAAACCGTTTGGTTTGATGCGTAAATCGGAACTAGACATCGTAATCTTTTACGTCATCTTACTAACTCAGACACAATTGACTGCGTTAGGTCATTGAGTTAACTCCAATTTGCGCCATGGCGCAGCAAAATGTAACAGTTCACGGGGAACGCGTGAAGTACCTACGGCACTTTTAAATATTTTCCAGTACTGCGCCAACACATATTGAAGGGGTTGCCATAACCGTCACAGACAACTAAGTTGGCGCAAATAAGTGAAGTAGCGCAATGAATTATGTTGGCGCAATCGTCGTGAGTGACTGGCGTGCAAAGCGGACCGCACCGGTTCGCGAAGTTCGCATCGACTCCGATCGAAGTGGCGGTGCAGCGCACTCCGTACAGCAGCCACGTGGAAACCCTAAAAGAACTGGAACGTGTCGGAGGCCTGTAGCGAGCGGCCTATACGAACACTACAGCGCCTACCCTCAGCGGAAAATATCCATATTAAATAGGTACCAGTATTAATCGCCCTGCTGACAATTTGCATACATACATATGTCATCTAATAAAGTCGGTTCCTGAATCGAGAAATTTTCTTAATGAACGTCTTTAGCCGTCTAAGGATCGTGCCATATGGCGTTTGGTTCTCTCTGCCTACCCTGCTAGAGAAGTGGCGTGAAGTTTAGTTACTTAGTTTTTAACCGTGCTTAAGTATTATCCTATATTAATACTTAAGCGAAGTTTGAAACCTGTTCAAGAAAGGATTACCCAATCAGGGACTGGCTAGTATTATCTGCATTATTAAGAGGATATAGGACATCATAGGGTTTTGTTTTAATGGTGTTGTCTACAGGTGTTTCTTATTTGTGAAAAAATAAAGAGTTTAAAACACAGAAACGTTGTCTGTGGTGACCATTTCAGCATGTATGTAACAATGTCTAAATTGTATCACATGTTTTTCATTCATTCAAAATTTTTTTCTAGTATCACATTAAACAAGCAAGGTTTCATTTCAACTAAGAAAATTACAAGAATTAAGTGTGTCTCCGACTATACAATTCATAACAAAAAAACAATGAACGATATTTCCTCGAGACATAATATTACTGTTCAATCTTAGAACTTTAGTCGAAGTAATTGTTGTAGCTTAAGGCCGACAATTAACAGAAATAAAGTAGAATAAAGTGCTGTTTACGTTACATAAACGACCTTGGTAGGGTTTCACGAGTACCTAATTATAATATTCAATCAACTGTCATTCTGAGAAAAATGTGACGGTTGAACTCTGAAATTTCCCAATTGACATCGTAAATTATTCCGGCAAAGTTCACGACCGACTCAAAATATGCCTTGCTCGCCGAATTTCGAACCGTTAAAGCGAGAGTAAGAACAAGTTGGGTTAAAAGGTAAAATCAAAGTTGAATTCCTCAAAAGCCGCCGAGGCATAAGGCAATTTTTGTACGTCAGCAATAAATTACGGGCGCAATAATAAAAACGAACGACGCGACGTCGCGAAGGGCGACGCGAGCGATATCTTTCACATGCTGTCACAAAAGTTACGGGCATGTTCTAGAAAGAAAAGATTGTTCCGCGGAACGAATGCATCGGTTTCAGCGTTAGCTTCTGCAAAAGGCACATGAACAATGAAATGGATTCGACTGTTGCATGTTCCGCCCACTTCAGGGGCATAGCTAATTATTCGCCGGTGTACGTAATTGTAGTGAGTCAACTATATAAATAACCAAGCCTGCAGTGGCTGGAGCATCACAATGATATCAGCGCCATCTGAACGCTTGATAGCCTCTTAGAAGCTATTACCATCTCGTTATACAATGATGCTTGTTGTACTACTTGAAGATCACTAAGGGTCAAATCAGAATAATGTATGTGCCTTCGAACCGGCTATATAGAAAATAGTAATTGATAACAATATTATTATAGCCTTAAAACGATAGAAAATATAAATATTAATTAAAGAAATCAATTTACACTGTGTGTAGGTAAATTAAATTATTATCAATATCATGCATATACTCACTCACAAGTAAGTACATACATATATTATAAAAGTACTAGCGACTCGTCCCGGCTTCGTACGGTGAGCATAAAACAATATGAAATTATAGATATAAACCTTCCACTTGAACCACTATCAATTGGTGAAAACCGCATCAACATCTCTTGCGTAGTTCCGAAGATCTAAGCGAACAGACAGTAGCGGCGAATTTGTATTATACTATAGTATAATACAAAGTCGCCGCTAGTAAACATAACGCGACTTTCACGAAGTCTGAATACTAATAGTATTGAATAGTCTCCTTCATCATCATCTTCCTAGCGTTATGTCCCGTGCTTAGACGGGGTCCGCTTAGACCATGATCCAGGATTTAGCGAGTCTGGTAATTACATTGAAGCGACTGCCGATCTGACCTTCGTAACCCTAAGATAGGGGAACCAGACAATTTTTGGATCATGGTTACAAATTCAAAGTTGTTTGAATTTGCAGGTTTCATCACGATGTTTTCCCTCACCGTCGAGCTAGTGGTATAAATATGTACATAGATTTGAAAAATCTAGAGGTACATGCCCGGGTTTGAACCCGCACTCCTCGGTTAAGAGGCGCGTGTCCTTACCATTGAGCTACCATCGCTCGCTTGAATAGTCTCCTTACAACTCAAAAATTCTTGCAGATGATGATAGTAATTATATCTAAATCCAATAAGCCACCTGTGCCATGTATTCAATGAGGGTTGTGTGAGGTTTAGGTGAGAATACTTCGCGTATATAAAAATGTATCTATATTTGCTATGATATATATAAATGGATATTCATTTTATATATATCATATGACTGCAACAAGTTCACGACAAAAACAAATGAATGTGACGTTTCAGTGCAAATATTAACGATGAGTAATTAATAAATCATCGCATAATATTTACCTAGAGTATGTGACAATCTGAAACAATTTATTTATGTACGTAGGGGCATATTACAGCGTTACATACAGGCTTCTGTGTAGCGATAAAGGTCGAAATAGGGGATAAATGTGAACAGCTAATTGCAAATGTCAACGCCAAAAGCGGACAATGAAAGAGCTGTGCGATAAGGGTTGGGGGATTTCGGTGAGGGTAGTTTAGCGGAAAGCACGACCGATTTAACCGAACTCGATCTTATTTTTGGCCATGTGGTTTAAGGAGTCCCATGTTGGTCTGGGACTCAAAAAGAGTGTACCGTGTTTCTTGCCGAGCATGTCAAAAGAGGCGACTAATGGTGAATGGAGTTCTGGATTTGTGATGTAGGTGACGAGCTAACCACTCGTCACTGATTTTTTACAATTTTCCATCTAACCGAGCTCAATTTTTGGCTGAATGTGGTTTAAGGATCTTATCGCTCTTTGGACTCTGCCTACCCCTTAGGGGATTACGGGCATGATGTAAAGTAGATTTACTTTAATACGCTTTATCTAACACTAGCTTTCACTCACGGAAATTCGGTGTGTTACAGTAGACCAGTGTTTTTCAATCTGTGGGTCGTGAGGCCTTATTCTGGGGGTCACTGACGTTATTAGAAACTAAAATTCTACACACTTTGATTAATAATCTTTTACCTGTCCATGGTCCGAGAGGTCGCGAAAACTTTTCAATGTCTAAGGGGGTCACGCATTGAAATAAATTGAAGAACACTGCAGAAGACTATGGGTGTGTCCTGCGGTATCCATAAATATTTCAAGATAAAGAGTAGCCTAGGCTATTTCGTAGTACTCTTATGGCATACTAACATTTTCTTTACGATCAGTTGAGTGGTCTAGGCGAGAAAACGGAAAAGAAAAGAGAAAAGTTTCTTTAATATATAGTTTGAGCAAAGTTTTAATGGACATAGTGGGCATAACAAGGGTTATTTTGAGTTTATGAATGTAAACTCGTTGAAATAGTTCGTTTTTCAAAACGTGCATTACGTGTAATGTGAATAAAATGGAAAACTTGCTTTAGACGCGACGATGTCTGCAATATACAATGGATAAAGTAGTATTCATGTAATAATACGCTAAAATACATGTTCTACTGACAAGACTAGCCGTGTACTCAGCTAGTGTAATAGAAAAGTTGTTCGATTGCCATTAATACAACATGTCTCGATTTTTACGTCCAATAAATATCATTTACATTAATTAACAGGAAAATTATAGAAATAAAGAGCCATGACCAAATTACCAGAATCAGCTCATTGTTTTGTTGCACATGTAAAACAATTATGTTATACATCCTAAATGTAAGTAATTAGGTACTGCGTCGTCGCGGTTTGAGAAACTGAGAAATTTATCATCTTGCCGATATTGATACTAATGTCATAGCTAAATTCATTTAAATACTATATGATTCATCAACAAACAAAGGATAATTGTAAAATACACGTTAAAGTCATCCTCTTTCAACACGGAATTTTAATCAAGACCAAATGATACGTTAAGCATATTAATTTTCTAACAGTAAATTACATTCAGAATCTTTGAATGTAAACAAAACGCAGTTTCGCTGATAAATTGGGACATTTTGAAAAAATACTTTGCATAAATTTTGTAAATCAATGTTTAGAGCAATCAATATCTTCGTTTGATAAATGTATTTGTTTACGCGATCACTATGCAACATGCAATCCGGGTGTTATTTTCGTTGGTATATTTATAAACAGCGATCATCGCGGCAGTGCACAACAAAGCGATGTACCGTCCGCAAGCGTGACCGGAAGACGCGGAACCAAATAACCGCGCCGGCACACTGTTTGCGATACATCGCATATTTGCAGTTTGTACACAGTAACCATAACACGACGCCACTGTGCACTTGCCACAACGAATATGCCCATTCGATTCGATTCGATTTTGCTTATAGGGAGTCCGATGACTGGAGGAAAACCAAAAACAACACGGTCGAATATTACGTATAATAATGACTACTAAAAATTAAACGCTTCGAACACTTTTATTTACACATACCGTTGATGCGAATCGAAATTTGGTAAACGTTTGCTGGTGCGTCAGTTGGAAAAGTGTTTGCAAACAGTTTCACTGAATAATTGCGAGTTAATTCGTTGAGTTGTTTATTCGCGGTGCGCGGTCGATACGAGCGTCAGCCTTGCGCAGTGGTCGCGGGACGACTGAGAGGGAGCGTGGAAAGATGCGCGGAGCGATGGCGGCGGGGTAAATTACCCGATAGACGGGGTAACTGCTATTTCCAAGAAGGATTGCGTATTCAGCCAAAGGAAATTCTAATGTTCATAGCCGGAATGTTGAAATATATCAGATAAATGTCTTCAGGATATTATCAGGCGGATACAATTTAGCTATGCTTTACGTTACCTACTCTAATAGAAAATTATATTCGAGTTGCTTGAATCTGATGCATCATTAAATACGATAAATAAACATAAAAAGACTATAGCCATGTTGAGGAATTCTTTAATAAAAAGAAGGCAATGGCAAAATGTGTTTCATTTCATGTATTGAGAGAAGAGTTTGAGTTGCATTAATATAAAAACAAAAACGGTGTCAATGGGACAAATATATAAAATTTTAATTTCTTTATTTCAAAAATACCTAATGTTAGACGAGGAAACGAATACATCACGACGTTTACTTCCTAAGAAAAACGAAAAAAATACAACCTTTTATGATACGGAGGAAAGGTAAAGGTCATGGCAACACCGCATATCTATTAGAAATAAAAGAAAGGAGCCCCCTTCCGTGTCGGCACGCCCACCCGTCGGGGCGCGATCGGCGATCGATCGCGCGACCGATCGGGCGACGGGTCGCGTCGCGTGCCGTCACGGGCGGATTAGATTACCGTGACGCTATCCGGTGGTCGGTTGACGGCGTTGACGCACTCTAGCCGGCTTCATTCCGGCCCAATTAGGTAGGTAATGTCTTTATATCCTGGACAATGTAATATCGAGAACCTTGTTAATCTTCGTATCTTGGTTTATCAACGTTTTATGCTAGTGCTAGTGGCCTAAATAGACACAAAGTTACATTTTCGTTGTCACTTCGCTTTGGTACTTTTAGACGATTGGGGAGTTCCACAAACAAACCTAGTTAGTCAGATATAACATTTTTAACTACCTTTTGCCCGCGACTTCGTTCGCGTAGAAGTCAATTCAGTTAAAGAATGTTTATTCAAAAATTGAAGTAGATTGGACAAAGGAAACACGACCCCCCCCCCCCCACCCCCCTAGGGTTAGAATTTCTGAAAATCCTTTCTTATCGGATGCCTACGTCATACAAAGAACACACCCTCCAAGTTTCAGGTTTTTACGATCAGCGGTTTAGGCTGTACGTTGATCCGTCAGTCAGTGATTCAGGACAAATCATTAGTATTTCATCTGTGGCTGCATTATTTTAAGAGAAAGAATAAGTAGTAGTAATTCAAAGTAAAAAAAAAACAGAAAGCTTCCATCCTTTTTGTTTCCTTTGAAATACTATACCTATTAAATTAAAAATAGACTCTTTTAGAGTCTAAGTACATATTGTAATAAATACTCAAGTCTTTTTATAATATAGAAGAAATAATTGTGTTTCTTCTTAATATAAAAAGACTTTAGCTGTTAACGTAACTACGTAAGCAGCGAACGTTTAGTGGTTGAGTATGGCGCCTCTCATCCGTTCTGTGCTGGTTCGAATCCGAAGATGAACCGCCCTTATGATGTTCACTAAAATAATTGATGTTAAGTTAAAGATGAATGAGTATTCATGTGGTTTCACAGAGGAAACAACATATTAAGATAACATTTGTTTTAGTTAAACAAAAGCCAACTAAAGTTAATAGGTAATAAATAACCTTGAGTGGCTTAAACTTAGAGCTAATATTTTCTATTTATGGCCCCAGATGGGACAAGTATGGTCTTATTAACGTAAAACTGTCGGATGCAGATGTGACAGAAACCGCAACTGTTACAAATCATTTCAAGGCAGAGGAAACAACATCTTGGAACAATCTGCACATTTAAGTAGCTATGAGTATGTACAACCTATCGGAAATATCTGCGAACCTGGCTTAATGACGTCATGCGTCGGCGCTTACGTTGGCAACGGTACTGGATAGGCGAAAACGGGGCGTGGTGCGGCGAAGCGCGAGGGGAAGCGGGGTACGCAGATATTTCCAACGGCTTGTAGCCATCAATTTGTCTTGTTCTAAGAGAAACGAAGTTCTGACTACTTCAATGACATAGGCAGACTAAATGACAGGAACGGTATGTAACGCTCGGAAGATGATGATGTCACTTATTAACCCTTTGGCTTTCATCTCTTGAATTATATACCCCACTTTTTAATATGGCAGCATTAGTGCAAGGATCAATCCCGCATTTCTTACGGTCGTCGCTAAGACTCAATTAAATTGCCAATGTGACGACGTCATAAACACATATACATACCATCAACACCACATTTCCTAAAGGGGTATGTAAAGTCTAACGAGAAGTAAGCTGCTTCAACCACTTTAAGCCAAAAACAAACTTGAGGGATAGATGTATGTGTCTTCCTAAGTACAGAGTCAATCAAATTAACTTATATTAAACGTAAGAGCAAGTGGCTTCAAGCGAGCGTTCAAAAGACGTCAGTCACCCGTTGAACTGTCAAGTTGTCAGCACAAGACGCGTCCTGCCCGCCCATTGTCTACGTAATGAACACCAGATCCGAGTGGACACTTCACTGTTGCGCGCCAGAGGATTTGTTGCGAGGCACGGGGCGGCGAGCGGAAGGGCATATTTAGATTCACCATTCGCTTTGAAGCGGCTGTGAATTTGCCGCTGCCACCCCATAGCCTCGTCCGTCTGTTGGATTGGAGTTATTGTGACCTTTTCGAGAGTAAACTGTCATCTTAAGATTGTGAATACCGTATATATTCTTACTAGAGCGTCTCTTACTTCTCACTGATTTTGGGCTTTGTTCTTATCTCACTAGGGATTAAAAATATGTTGTACAATGTATTAGGTATTTGTTATAAACAATACGAATTGGACACATTCCACTGTTATGTAGTCCACTTCATCATTTTTCGAAAGACTTGTTGTAGGGCCGGGCAAATGGATAAAATATATCGATATATATCGTACCGGTGCTTATCAAATGTATGTATCGATTATATCGACAAAAAAATATCAAACAATGAGCACAATTTTGAACTACCACTTGTCCAATCTAGAACAATGAGCAAAAAAAAACGTTGTCAGGTAAAAATATATCGGTTTTTATATCCGAAAATATAAATCGCTGATATATATTGTATTGTTTTCAGAAAAAATTACGATATTTTGATTTTTTTTTACCTAAGCCTAACTGGTTGTTTAAAGTATGTATCTCTTATTTATTACGCGTTCATATAATGATGGCTCAACGTTAAGTATCTACCTTTTAAACATAACCTTGGATGTGTAATCATACCCAAATTGTCTTATTCCCTAATCCAAGGATTACCTTACCAAGGCTAAATGGCAGTCGCTTAAATGTAATGCCTAGATTTACCAAATAGTCGGAACCGACTAGGAATGGGAAATAACGTTAGCAAAAAAATTTATTTCACTCATCTCCTACATCCGAGCCCTAAAGCAGGCCCGCTCCCCTCAACACACACAGTAGCTGAACTAGGTCGGGAGCATTTGTGCCATCGGTGACGGACGGACAGACTGAAGGACGCGTTGCAGCCCCGTTTAATCAAAGCGGTTGGAAGCGACAGGAGGCACTCGCTCTATTGTAACATTCCCTTTCTTGTTAACTTTGAACCAAGTTACGTTCATGTCGGAAGTGTTGGAAGCTATAGGCATCACGCGTGATCGTGTTCATTTGTTTGTTATCTACAGCGAGAAACATTATATTCACTAATTAGTACGAAAAGTGTGCGTATTTGGAATTTTGAATATTTATTGGATACGATTAAGTCCCTACATTTGCAAATTTATCAATTCTTTACGTAAAAAAACACCATATTTTCTATCTATTATTAATATCAGCTGCCTTATAAGTTTAATGCCGAATGGGAAAAAAAAATACACATATTTTGTTTTTACTTTTCCTATGTTGCTATGTTGGAAGAACCGCGACCCTAAATAAATAATAGATATTTGTGATTTTAATTCCGACATTGCTTCTAATATGAAAAAAGTACTTGTAGTGTCACCAAGAGGTAATTATTACCCCGAAATTTTCTTTGACTGACAAACAAGTTTCCCAACGGAACTTGCAAAAGAAAAATTCCACCTCAGATTGTCGACCCGGAAAGAGTGTTAATGGAGGAGGGTGTCGGAGGATCCCGTCCCATCCATTACACCACTTTCCGGGCAGGATATGTGTTCAACACGCCGATATAATCTGATAATGGACGGTGCCTCCACAATGTAAGAGACAATCATAATAAAGAAAGCTTTACTTACATAATAACCCCTTTATAGCTTCGTCTCGAATTGATTTATATTAGCTTAGGTTAGTGTACGATTTTATCGTATTTAAGCCTACTCACTGAGTAATACTATGTATTATTGTATACTAGATATTGGTTATATGATCTGATACTTTATACCTCCCAAGTAATAGACAGATGACTTCGGAATTTCTTAGTTCCTTTTTTGGACATAGGCGTCATATGAAACAGTCAGAGTACTTCTCTCGGAGACTTTCTTCTCGGTAGATGCGACATTCCGAACCGGTGGTAGATTCAAATTGTTATATTTTGTATCTATTATTTGACGATTTACAAGTGGTTTTTTGAGGCCTACGTAAATAAAGATATTTTGAGTTTGAGTATGAATCACTTAAAGTGCTACGAACAGTTTGTGACAAACTAAATAATATATAAAATATTTAAATATATTTTATGTGTAAACACATCCTAATCAGTAAATTCCAACAAACTTGTAGATATACTATGTTCCTATTGTTTGCTGTATCTTCTTATATTATAAATGTAACTTTCATTTTTAATCGTATGCATGACGCAAATAAAACAGATATTCTCAACATGACATGCCTTCTAAATAGGGCAAGAAGTAGTGCCGCTTTATCTCAATTCACTTGTTTGGAAATTAGAGTGTGCAGAGGAATTTGCCCCTGATCCATCAGCAAACACGTCAGCCGCGTTTGTGCAGGGGACTGTCGCCGTCAGCCGCAGTGTGACGACGCCCTTATCAGTTTGTCTACATTGTCACATTGCCCATGTGATCGCTTCGGGGCCGGATTTAATTTTTTTTTTAAATATCCGACTACATCACATACATTGATCTGACTCCGAGATACGTTATATGTTATATGTTACGGGTATCAGAATCAACAGTAGTATTACAATATATACTTAAATATTGGATATTAACACCCAGATACAGAACAAACACAAGTATTCATCACACAAATGTTTGTCCTGGATGGGGATCGAACCCACAACTCTTGGCACATGGGGCAGGGTCACTACCGAATGCGCCATCGAGCCAGTCAAAGTCATACGGGGGCACGTAGCCTCCTCGACTTGGTCGCACTGTTGAACTCAATGTTGATCTCAATGTCTGTCCGATAGATTCGGCCCTGGATAGTATATTTGTTAAACACAAAGAACGTTGGTATTGCACTGTTTGAAAGATAATTAAAAGGGACTTTAAAAGGCACATTAATCATCTGCTCTCAAAATACGCAGTTTCATGTACGACTGGCTCCATTACAAGATCACTACAAGAGATGAGCTCATATATTTCAAGTGTTAATGCAGACCAAAAACACGGAACCCCCAGAATTAATAAACATAGAGGTCATTACGTTTGAAAAAAGTCCTATCTTTGTATAAACATAAAATATATATTTTTTAAATAGGTAATCTGCAAATAATGCTATTAATTTTAATTGTGGTGACTTACTTATATGACATTAAAATTATATTAAGATTATTGACGAAATAATTTGTGAAAAAAGTTAAAATAAAAAATTCCCTAGTTTATTATCATCGATGGATCAGTCTAGAATTGTTTCGCCAGGAGAGAGCATTGAACCAAAGACCACATCTGGTTATAAACAAGCTGAAAGACAGAGTAAAGTCGATTTAATCACGCGTTTAACGATTTTATACAGTCCAAATGCATAAAGTAGTGTAAAATTTTATAGTTGTTTTAATAAAGGCTTGCAACATATATCTAAACGAAATACGTTTTTAAATATTTTATGAAAATTAAATATGCATATATGTACTTCTATCAATATGTCCGTTTGAGAGATAATCCAAACTATTAAGAACTAGAACATGATTTTTTACACAGTCTTATTTTTTAATAATGAAAATAAAATTAATTGATTAAAATTATATAATAATCAAACTTTCTCAATAATAATAATAATTATTATTTATTACTCTTACCCCATCAAATGAACATTAATTAGAAGTTTTCGCAACTTAATCGGATTAAAAGGAAGTAAGAAAGTTGCCTGCAAAATATAACCACAAATGATATTCTTTAATATGTGCAATTTACATTGCCAATAGAAATTGGGGTTGAATATTCAAGGTCTATAACATGTTTGTGATATGATATCACCGACGTTGAAAATATCTATAGACACGGTGAATGCTTACCAGACAGACAGGCCGTATGTTTATTTTCCATCTTTATGGACATAAAAAATAGCATTATGAATACAACTTTACGTACATTTGGCTTTAACTAGGTACGTAGTATTGATCTAAAAATATCAAATATAAAAACAAGTGCGAATATTTTCTTACCACCATAGCCATGACTCAATTGAGGAGCTTTTAAAAGATAAAACCCCGTCGGAAGAAGCTAAACAAACATGTTTGTTTTGCGAACTACGCCGTAGTCGTCTAAATATACATAGCTATGATATAATTTGAAATCCACTGAAGTATCGATGGAGCCATTTTTACTGGTAACGAAAAATACTTTTTTTCTGGTTTATGTGGGAGATTTCTTAAAGGGGGCGTTGTCAGTATAAATATAGAGTAATATTAATTAAAAAAAAACCTAAAAAATAACCCGAACTGTGTTCTTTGCCAAGCACGTTGTAAAAGGCGACTGTGTATTCAATCTGTGATTATGTCGGCGACAAGCTAGCTACTTATGAGTTATCACATACTTTTCATTTTGTTTCATCTAACCCATCTAAATTAAATTTTTGTCTAACTGTGGTTTAAGGAGCATAAAGAGTAGGTTAGGGTTGATAAGGGGTCATTCATAAAGTATGTCATATGAATTTCATGAGTTTTTGAGCCCAACGTCTTTGTCACAGCTAGTCACATTTGTGAGGTTTAAATTTTGAAATGTAATGTCATGAAACTTAGGACCACTCTTACCCCTTGTCACACTTCATCGACTCCCCCTCGCCACCTTTACGTGTGACGTACTTTCCGGATGGCCCCCAATATCACAGTGAGTTATGAAACGAACCCTTCAAGATTTCCCATATTCGACAAAATAATTAAACTATATTCTATCGATTCCTGACGTGAGTTGATAAATGACGTTCCACATGTCATCTACGTGATATTGAATGGTGGTGGGAATGAGTTACTGAATTATTAAGTTCGGTGTCAAAGGGCCGACTGAGAGCGTGCGTGATTCGTGGTATTGATTGACTATACCTTATAGACCATACAACCGATACATACTGTGGCTTACAATTAATGAATTGAATATTTTTATATTCTTATGTCTTACTAGCTGTGCCAGCGGTGTCACCCGCGTTTATGGTTAATATTATAAAGACTATTTCCGTCATACATGATTTATATGTAACTTTAACCATTAAGGCTGCACACGCGACGGACGCTTAAAAAGTGGAGTAACTTCTCCCGTTTTCCCAACGTTTCCCATCACTACTCTGCTCCTTTTGATTGTAGTGTGATGAAAAGTATACTATAACCTGCCCAGTAGTATGAAGAATAATTGTACCAAGTTTCATTAAAACCGGCGAGTAGTTTTTGTTTCTATAAGTAACATACAGACAGACAGACAGACAGACAGAAAGACAGACAAAAAATTTACTGATTGCATTTTTGGCATCAGTATCGATCACTAATCACCCCCTGATAGTTATTTTGAAAATATATTTCATGTACAGAATTGACCTCTCTACAGATTTATTATAAGTATATATATCATGGTAAGGTTTAAATGTACAAATTTGAAAAGGAAGGAACATACTCTACAGCAGCGGTTCTTAACCGGTGGTCCCTGAAAACATCCCAAGTGGTACGCGGAACTATCGATAAACATCATTAAATAATATTTTCCATCTAACCCAGCCCAGTTTTATTTTTGACAGAATGTGATTCAAGGGGCTTGCAGCCCTTTTGACTCTTCTTTGGGGATTATGGGCGTGATGTTATGTACGTAGAATAGAATAGAATAGAATAGAATAGAATAGAATAGAATAGAATAGAATAGAATAGAATAGAATAGAATAGAATAAAATAGAATAGAATGTTTTTTATTGCCAAATCATAACAGTATACAACGCGTTGACACAACGCGACAGTGTGATGGGAGGTCCCTTTATTTCCATCCAACAAATACTACTTGAGTGAAGCGATGGCTGACACATACGTCATGCTTGGAAACAGGTGCCACCTTTGGGGACTGGCCTGTTCTAGTCGGGTCAAATTTTTGGTTTGTAATTTATTTAATTATTTTTATTTTGATACTCTACAACCGGCCCACACTAAAACATGGTTCAAGGGTAATCATGATTCATACATCTTTGTATAAATTGTATTGAAAAGTGTAACTACCGAGTTTCTTGCCGGATTCTTCTCGGTAGATACAACATTCCGAACCGGTGGTAGAATCATATAGCTTTGGCTTTACCTGTATTTTACGATTTATATGTGTTTCCTTGAAACCTATATAAATAAAGAATATTTTGACTTTGACTTTGACTATCCAAAACAATAAATCAACTAGGTGGTACATGACTAGTCAGAACAAAATTGTAGAGCTGGTTCTCGTGACAAAAGGTTAAGAAATGTTGCTATACAGGTTGTGTGCTTGATGGTTAAACTACTCAGGGATATATACATACATACATACATAATGTCACGCCTTTGTCAGGTAAACTGCACCCTTAACCGACGAGCGTGTATGAAAAGACTTATGAATGTAGAAGAAGCGAAAGGTGTATGTCAGGATCGTAGCAAATGGAAGTACGTGATCTCTGCCTACCCCCATGGTAAATATATAATTTAACATTTAATTGAAACCTATGAAGTGTCTTAGTTGTATGCTATAATTTATCTTTTTTGTAGAGTCAATGTGTTTACCATAACACGGTGATACTTTAATTTTGTCTACCCATCTGTGTCTAGACCGTAGCGAATGTCGCGTGATTTTATATTTTACGCAGGTCATTTTGTTGTCAATAAATACTGATGTCACGATGACACACACGTCATGACATCATGATACGTAAGTCTGCTAGCCCAAAACCATTATAATGTCCTTTTTTTATACATATACCCCAGAAAACGTGTTTGCAAAATTTCATGATATCCGGTTATACGGGTGCGCAAAAGGTAAGACGTAAATAAAAAAGATGTCTTATTTTTGCATATTAATGAGTTAATTTATGCATTTATGTATTAGCTGTTTTCCTCGTATCCTGCTGAGCGTCAGTTCGTTTAGTACTAATAATTGTACCCAGATTTTTTTTCTACGAAATAAATTTCTAGACTATAGAGTTCCCCTTAAGAGGCACGAGTGAGATCCGTGAATCGGGATACGTGGGCCGACAATACGATGTAAGTCAGCACCCACACGGCCAAGCATTTCCTGAAATAATATGCTATTAGCGTCTGAAAGGATACGCCGCGAATAACGCGAATTCCTCTCCGCTACTCACACGTCACCACGACTTTGATGGATTGCACAGCCGCTATTTTAAAGGTTTCTAATAATATTGGAGGAGTTTAGGTTAATCCTACGTTCATCTTTGAGATGACCCTCGGTGGCGTGCGCTGCGCACGATTCGCATTGCGTCCGGGCGCAAATTGATCTGCAGCCATCTCAGTGATGGACGTGTGTAACTGAGTAAAATATTTGCGTCAAGCGACGATCATTGCGCTGGATCTTTGTGTTAACTCAAATTTGCGTTATGAGATGCTAAGCTGGGCACTTTTCGATTATTCTCTCGATTTTGTACAGTCCTACTCCATGTGGCAACACATTTTAAAGTGTTGAAACATCCTAGTAGCTAGTACTTCATGTCTACTAACGATGCAGACCATATTTGGCTACCTAGAGTAATTCAGCGACTCAGTTGTTCAGACTTTTAGTAATGATAATATAACAAAAGTTCCGCAATACAAACGACAAAAAAGATTCCCTAAATTATAAATAGTATTTCCACACCGCCATTTATTTTTCCGCGGCGTATTTTTAGGATAACGACCTTCCAGCTATTCATAATTATTTATTAGTTCAATAACGCGTGCAGTTATCGTAACCCGAATAATCGGAGCCTCGCGTTGTCACCGCGCACAGCACGCCACAAACTAAATATTTGCGCAAAATGTGCGTCCTGCGCGCCGCCACCGCGCGAATTGTTTCCAAATTCAATATTAATAACCTGTTTGTTTGTGTTAGTGTGAATTTTAATAATAAATATGTACGAGTTTATTACTTCTAGGGATTTTCCTTAACGGTTTTCAGTTTAAGACTTACCTAAAAATCTTTTCCACAGATACATTCCATGTATATAAATTGACGTCGACTTTTCGCTGAATATAAATTCAACGTACGGTCAGGCCAGTATATCTGATGGTAACTAATTTCTATACTAATTGACGTCATCTTTCTTTAACCACTTTCCTATTACAGCTTACAGCTTATCTAATGGTAACTAATTCTGTAAATAAATGTTCATAAATTATGTTGGAAACTAGCTCGCGTGTCAACCGATCATAATCACCTACACTACAATAAGGGCGCGAATTAATATGTACTCTAATCGTTACTGCGTTAATAGTTCCCTTTGCTTCGTCCATGGCCAGATCGATCACCTAACAGTGAAATAATGCGTCGTCGCTAAGACTAGTATACAAACGTATTTTGGCCATCAAATGGCGGAACACAATGACCTATCCTTTACTATAATTCTACTAGTCGAGTATATACTGCTCGTATCATGGATTTACCGTTTAGGGAGGGTAACAGGCGATGTTGCAGCCAAGCGGCCAACCCTTAAGGGGATATAACATAAGACGAGTACTCACTGTTTGATCGTTAAGAAAACTGGCATGTTTTTGTGCGGATCATGGTTGATCACATTCGTTACCTAATAGCCTCAGCGATTTTCACAATTATATACAAATGTATTCAAACGTATAGACAAAGATCGAGCCACGAAAGCACGTTGCGCCGTGGGCCCTGCGCCTGAACTCTCTCCGGTCATGTCAGTTTGAAGTCTTACCAGACTATGACAGTGAAGGAAGAGAGAGGAGTTTCGCCGAACTTGTGCACTATGAGATCTCCTGCGTAGAAGTAAAAGATTATATCGTCGCAGATAGTGCCATACCCCGTAAGATTTCGTTATAAGGTTTCTGAGATATAAGGCTGTATAGCCAATTTTTAAGTAATTTCAGATTGAGTTAATGTAGGTCTAGTGTAGTTATGTGGCATCGCATTTCCCCGACGATATATAAGTTATAAGTGTGGTACTCACTGCTCGTGGTCGTCCAACAGCCGTCGGTCGACGTAGGGCGCGGCGCGCGCGGCGGGCGCCAGCAGCCGCTGCGTGTCGGGTGCGCACGCGCGCGCGAACGCCGCCGCCGCCTCTGCCGCCGCCTCCTCATCGCATAGCGACGCGTCGTCCTCCGCTGGTGGGCAAAACGAGGTTTTGAATACACTTTGCATATACATCATTAAATACACTTAACTTAAACATCATTTTAAAAAATCACCTTTCCTTTATACCTCAATGGATGGAGCGTAAAAATCATTCCTTTTTTAGCTGATGGACATAATCAGCATCGGGCCGATAAGGTCATAGCGGAAGACTTTGAGGGAGTCTAAAATGATAATGATGATGATGATAGCTGGTGGATTTCAATCATCAACTTTGTCCAATGAAAGTCTTACCACATTAATTGATAATTGGTGAAATTAAATCACCAACTAATAAAACTATGTCAGCAAATGTTAGTCTAGCAATTAATGCCTGTCAACAGTCGTTACACCAAAATAAATTTAATAAAAACGCAAAGGTCATAAATGAAGTTTATGAAATAAAACCTTTTTTTTATAAAACGCTTGTTATAGCAACATGCAATTCAGTCAATCCGGGTCTGTCAAATAAACAAAATTTGTCACCATATCATGAAGCAAAAACAAGCTGTTTTAATATAACTAAAAGAAACTAGTCGTAAAAAAACGAATATTTTCGAAAAAGTAAGAAGGCAAAAATACATTCGGAACATGACAGCCTCGGCGGGACGTTTCTAAACGTTACTAGCAAAAGTCCACGTAGACATTGGATTTATACTAAAGAGCAATATCTTTCCTGATGATATCCCATGGGAACCAACGAAAATGGGATGAGATGGCAAAAATCCTGTATTAAGTCTTATACCTTTTGATATGTGTTGTGTTAAGATTTCAGATATCAAATCGTGATTAGATAAAATAACATCCAAACATTCACATTAAAGGATTGGTTCAAATTTTTGGTAACGGTTTGTTAGTATGTGTTCCACATGTCGTAGGCTATGAATTTATCACAAAGAGTTACAACCCATTGTTATGCAATAGTAACATTCTTTTTACTGTAAGATACGTGACGCGTTTGTTAAATAAACTACACTTGCAAGATTAAGCAATAATTTTGAAACAGGCACAAACTTGAGCAATAAGAATTACGTAAATTGTATAGATAACAGTTTAGCTCTTTATAAATAAACGTAAATTAAAACATTATTTATTTCCGTAACAATAAACTGTGCACGGTACTTGATAAGATTATATCATAGCTCATTAACGTCACCAAAAATTAAAAACTGATTCTACCAGAAGAATATACCGAAAATTGCCATGTTACACTGACATACGAACAGAACCGTTTTTAACTGATAAACATATAGATTTAATCTCTTACATACATAGTTATCACAACATTCACAAACCACAAACGGTTTTTACAATTCATAGTTTGCACATTGATAGTAAAAATCTGCAATGCGCAAATGATAATTATTAGATATAACATATACACGTGTTTAATCAACACCCACTAACAACAATTAAAAAACGTATTTTATCCTGTGAATTTGTTAAACGAAAATAGGTTTATTACTTATTATTTGAAAATGGTATGGCGTTACAATATATTTGGATTGTAGAAAACGGGCGTAAGTTGTTTTGAAAACTCAAAAATATACTATTGATAAGTAACTTGTAACATGTTTACTGTGTCAATGGGACATTTGCACGCGCATTACAAAATATTCTAATTATACAGAGCAATAGAAAAACCAAAAATTCACAAATTTAATTTAATTAATTGATTAGCAATTAGCATTAATTAGGAAATTGTATTTAATAAGGGAAACGTGTTGCATTTCATGATAATAATGTCGACATTATTGCCCACCTACAACCAAAGATAAAATAATTGTGTCACCAAATATAGAAATAATTTTTTTTATCAAACCTGCATGTGAACTGCGCGTTGTTTCATTATTAATTGTGATTTTTAATTTTAATTGAATATATTTAAGTCTTCTTTTGACTTGGAGCTTGTAAATATAAGATGGCAACGAATTTCTTTTGTTGCTAAAGGGTTAACAAAATTAATCGATTGATTTTCTATCTATCGAGTTTCTTGCCGGCTTTTTCTCGGCAGAATTTGCTTTTTGTACCAGTTTGTATTTATTTTGTTCTGTCGATTTATAAGTGCTTTTTTGAAGCCTATGTAAAAAAAGATCATTTCATTTCATCCCTAAAGAGTATCATAGAAGAGCGTTAAAATGTTTAAAAGAAGAGAATAGTAATTTCCAGCTATATTGATTGTAAGAAAAATCATTTGAGCTAATTTGGCTGAAAAGATATTGTGTTTCATACACATAGTACATGGGTAGTACATAATATAACAATGAAAAGAAAACGTATTACGAAGAATGACAAGGTGCTTTATGTCAAGGCAGATAAGTTGAATTACATGTACTTAGCCGCTAACACACGGTTTTAACCTTCTAGTTAATAATGTAAGTCACTCCATTTAAATTTAATGGTTCGTTGTTCGTATAACGACCAAGTGTGTCGTTTTCTTTGACATTTCCGGTTACTGGCTAGATCTGTGTAAATACAATTGAAATTCAGTTGGTCGGTAAGCGCATCACATGAAAATGATTTGGTTGTTCTTAGCTTAGAAATTAGAAAGCTGTGTAGAAAATGATTGATTGGAGAAGGCTAAAACCTAATGATTTATCCTTATTATGAACTTCAGCATGGTATACCAGAAAATAAATCTGCCCCACTAAATCGATTTAGTGGGGCAGATTCCACTGCGAATTTTAAAGCGTTCCACTTTGCCCCACCAGTGGGGCGCCTTGGTGGGGCAAAGTAGAAGAATCCAAAATAAATGATATCAAAAACACAAAGAGGATACGCTTGCTTAAGGTTATTGTCTTACTAATTAACCAATTTAATTAGTATTTAAGTAAACTGGTACAGTCCATTGTTCGTGAAGATATAAACAAAAGCTCTTAACAACCATGGCCAATTGAGATACGTAATTTTAATTACTTTTGATTTTCAATTTAGTCAAAATAATTTTGCCTTTTTTATTTAGGTCGTAAGAACATGACAGTTTCAGAATGTTTTCAAACGTGTTAGTAAATTCAGTTAACATTATTTACCTCTGCCAATTAAAACAATCAAATTAGCATACACCATCCGGATAAAGTTAAAACGAGTATTAAAGATACCATGCCCTAAGCATTTTTCATTTAATTAGTTGGATATTATAATTAGACCGAGGTGCGCGGTGATATCTATTTACAAACGTGTTTTCCAATAAAAACGAACTGCCATTATTTTTATATCAAAACAATGACTCACCAATATGTTTCATACATGACCTACACAGATTTTAATTATTTTAATTAGAACATTATAATCAATAGATAATATTGATAGGATCATGATAATAAGAAAGCAAATCGGCCAATAACATTTAGATTCTTTGTTGTACTGCCTCTGAGTGACACCAAAACATGAATCAAAAAAGATAACATTGAAAATTCAAAACACTGTGACATAGACAATACGAATACGCGGCAACCGAAGGGGGCGTTACGGCACCCAGACCGGAGCGATAACACTTTCGACGTTCGCAAAGCAACAATAACGTCTCAAAACGTTAACATGTAACGCAAAGTTTGACATGTTCAAACGTACTCACAGTCGAATTCGAAACCCTCGTTCAACATGTTATCTGTGACAGCATCGGTATCCGAACGCACCAAAAACAAAACATGGCGTCGCTTCTTGGCGGGAAGCCGTCACTCGCACGCACGCGACATCTCGCGAGTACCACAATACCCGCCGAACACGTCAATAATATACGACCACTAATTACGAACCACTAAAATTGCACAACAGACTAGTTCTAAAACACATTATTTACTCCAAATCGCCCAATAACGAAACAAAAAGTTAACCGCGAGATTTCTAAAGGAATACTAAATGAGTAGCACGCGCTAGAATTTAGATAAAAAGAGTATACAGGTATGAAGACAGTTTGTCGAAACTGGCGGTAAAGCAAACTTAGCGAGCGGGTAAGGCGGTCTACACGCTGGCGACACACCTAAATAAGCCTGCGTACACACTACGTGACTTTCTCTGACAAAATCATAGTTAGGACTGGGTATTGCCGTGGCAGTTGGTATCACTTGGGGAAATTGTTTAGATAGAGTTAGTTAATTAACTCGCGGAGTAAATAATTACCTGCGATGTCGATATCGAATGTAAAATGATGTTACCATTGGTACACTAAGTGGAGGGATAAAATTGGTTATAATTTTAGTTAAACTAACACAATGGATGGAAATAGGTTTAGTAGTATAAAATTTTCATTAATTGTGTTAGAAATTTAATTCTTCATTCCTAATTGGATTTTTAACCGATGATACACATTCCTGAGGATTTTAGGTCTCACGGCTGCTTAAGTTGTTTTTCCGAGCTTTTGTGAGCTGTTCTTAGTAACGGACCTCTTGTCACCATAATCCTAGTTTTAGGTAGTCTAGAATCAGACTGAAAATGAATTTAGACCCGATTTATAAAGAATTATCCTTTTTTTAGAAATGGCAACATGATCTAATTTTATTTTCAAAATGGAGCAATGCTTTAATAGAACAAATTATTTAGGGTAGATAACACCACTAATCTAGAAAAGTAATTATCTTATAATAATTATACATTAACAAACTAACTAAACTTCACGCCACTTTATTATATCTACAAATTTTATCAGGTTACTACATTATATAACACTATTTCAGCATATGGTACTGCTATATTAATACCAACTAGTCATCTAATTATCAACAGGACAAATCATTAAAACAATAATTAAAGGACCAGATATACATAAGTACAATAGATTATGTATATAATATATTTTATTTCTTTGCATCTAGTTAATTTTTGTATGGTTTCATTGATAATATACAATACGAGTAATACAACACCCATATACAAATGATAAAAATTAAAGATAATAATATTGATTTTCCGGTAGGTGAATCTAACGTTAAGCTGTTCAAAAATACAAATCACATCTTTCAAAATGCGTTATCTATAAGTAAAAATAATCTCCGCAAACAAGATAGCACTGACTCACCCCCGTCACTTATTTATGAGCGACTTATCAAAACGTATCCGTCTTTGTTCTATTTTGAAGATAATGCTGATGCTTCTTGTTCGAGAAATATTTAGTCAGATATATTTAGATTAATGATACCACATACATACATAACATCACGCCCATAATCCCCGAAGGGGTAGGCAAAGACAAAGGGGCAGCAGGCCCCTTTAACCACATTCAGCCAAAAATAAAACCGTGCTGGGTCAGACGGAAAATTGTGAAAAAGTAGTGATAAGTGGCTAGCTCGTCGCCTAAATACATACCCAAAACCCGATTTATGTATGGTATTACAGCATGCAAACATGCCATACACAAGAAAATAATTTATATGCTTAAATAAATGATGTAAGGTCGATGCGTAAGCACCCGGGTTGTTAAAAACAATTTATTGCCTACATGTTAAACAGAATCCTTTATATTTTTTCAATAATAATTTAGCGGAACATACAGTACAAACATACTGACTGACAAATACTTGAGATTTAATTGTTGACATTTAGTACCGATTCTACTTTCATATGCATTTAATTTTTTATCGTATTTGTGTGAGTTGATATTTACACAATAATAAGCAGACGACAATAGAATAAGAAATGTTTAACAGATTTCAAAATATTTGAGAATGATGAACACCTTATTTACATATGGCTTTTGCGTTAAACAATGATCTTTCTTAGAACGTTAAAGAACTTTACATACTTACCTAATTGTTTTTAAATCATTAACTTGTTGAGTATTGTATTTTTATAGATTACCTAAAAATTTAGCTGTTGCCCGCGGCTTCGCCCGCGTGGAGTTCGAAAATGTAATTGCCGAGGGTACTTTGTATTTTTCGGGACAAAATGTAGCTAATGTCCTAATCCAAGGTATAAGCCATCACCGTTTCAACTTTCAGCCAAATCAGTTCAGCCGTTTTACCGTGAAAGAGCAACAAACATCAAAATTTACAAACTTTCGCCTATATAATATTAGTAAGATCCCGCGTAGAATCAACGGCCAGTCATGATCACATGATCACAAACGATATGCAATGATTGGGCAGTTGGATATTGCAAGCCATGGATGTTTTGTTTGACATATCTTAAAACGTCAATCGACTGATGGTATCAACTAGGGTTGCCAATTTTTGGTGTGATCATTATACATATACAATAACAAAACAATAGGTACAATGTTAGACATCCGTGTTTTATGAATAAACTGTGATTAAACCTAACAAGTCATACTGGTAGAAATTTTCATTTGCAGAAATAAAACCACACGCCTGCAATCCCAAAGAAGTAGGCAGAGTGGAAAAAGCAGTAAGCTCTTTTGGCCAAAAAATAAATTGAGATGAATTTAATTAATTTCACCTAAAGAAGAGTTCCGTGACACTTTGAATTTAACGTTAATAGTTATGCATTCGCATGACAGCCATTCGATTTTAATTTTGAATTTGATAAAAAGTTCTAGGGCAGTTAAATCGACTTTTTATTTTATTTTATTTTGAATCCTGATTAAAATGAAAATTATTTCAAACCATGATTTATTTTTATATTAATACTGTTATGTCACGCAAAATAATATGCAGATATGTCTTAAGCGCACGCGATTGGGAGATTCGGAATCATCCAAATAAGGATGTTTTGTTTTTGTTTCTGTCTTAGGAGACACTTCTTTGTTGTCTCTGGGTTCGGAATTTTTTTTCGGTTGAAATGTACGCTTAAGAAATATCTTCAGTAAAATATCATAACTCGATGACAAGATGCCCGCCATATCGATTAATGATGTGATGTGAATAGTAGTGTCAATCTCTATGAGTAAACTTTGTGATTTCCGTAGTGTGCAATTCATGCATTCAATTCATTTTACAAAATTTAAATTAGTAATAATTTAAAGAAGAAATTTGATAAATCGTGTTTACATTAAAACATGGAGATTATTAATTACTTTTTACAATAATGTTAGGGTATAAAGTTAAATATGTTTGAAACTGAATATTTTAATTTGTAGAAAGTATGATGCATGAAAAGGAGTATTGACACCTATCACGGAAATCATCTTACGTGAAACGGACTGGGAATACTGTGAAAAAGTTAAGTCAAGCCAGTTCGTCGCCTACATGACCACATGATCACAAACCCAACACTCAATAAACCTCTAGACGACTTTTACGACATCCCAGTAAGGAACACCATAATAATAATAATAATGTCCTCCTAGCCGATACCTATATCTCGTAGAGCAATCTCTACGAGAATTAGCCACAAGTGCATTCTCTGTTCCTTAACCTTTACTCTCATAGTCCGGTAGACGGCAGTTCGACATGACCGGAGAGAGGTCAGGCACGCAGGACCAACGGCTTGACGTGCTTTCCGAGGCACGGGGGTGATTATACCGCCAACTTCCCGACTCCGGACTGTTACTGTCAATATTGAAATTAATATTGAAATACCCAGGCACAAATTTTGGCCCGACCCGGGAATTGATGATGTTTTCCCTCACCGTCAAGTTAGTGGTATAAATACATACAAAGATTTAAAAAATCCGGTGGTACGTGCTCGGGTTTGAACCCACACCCCTCGGTTATGAGGCGCGTGTACCATTGAGCTACCACCGTTCTCAAAGATCTAGACCAACATGAAAATAAAAAAATACATGCAACCCACCGGTAGGGCGCGGCTTCAACTCCAAGTTGACAGTGACACTCTCCACTTCCATAGCTCACAGTCACAGTAACCTTATTTAACGCAAACAATACAACTCGCGCAGCGTGGAGCGGCGAAGGGATCGATAGCGCAAATGCGTCAATAGTCGATAACCTGCGCCGGAGATAAGCCGCGACTAGCCTCGCCGAAGGTGCTTCCCGAGAAATCTGGTGATTTCATACTAGCTAGTTGTTCGCATGAGCAAATATTATTGCATGAACTGTTTCCGTTTTTGCAACACTTATGACAAAACACTTTTTTTGTATTTAGTTGGTGCAATGACTTGGGCTTTGCGTCGGATCCAAGGCTTGTATTTAGACACTCGTAGGTGCAATGGGTAAGGCTTCGCATTTGACGCGAGAGGTGCATCGATTACCGCACTAGAACAATAAGCTGTTGATGAAACGTTAGGGCTGGGTGTTGGTGGAAGCTTCATTGTTTTTGATTTCTATAATGCATTTGTATTAATGGTCTGAGAGCTGGCACCAATTTTTGGGTTGGGGTTGGGTAAGTTTTCAGCTTGCCTCAAATACCTACCCAAAAATTGGTGCCAGCTCTCCTAGTGTAAGTTTCCAATCAAACAAAAGTTGCCTAAGAAAATTACATTTACTTACAGTCAATAAGGTCAACCGTATTAACAATCATCATCCCAAATCATAACAGTTAAATGACAAAGTATGGCAAGCACTGAGGTGATAGCCCACACTGTGTGAAACGAGAATCGATTTTATCATGAATCGATATTTAGACTCTTATGAGTGCCAAACGAATAACAATAAACATTGCTATATTAGATCTGTATAGCAAGACATAACCAATCAGCCATATTTTAAAAGTCTCTCACACTCGCCAAAAACTTACACAAACTAACAGACAAGTCGATTTTAGTTTACAATAACATTGGATGTTTTGATATGACAACGATAAGATGTCATTACGCGCTGATAAAATACTAGGGCTCTGCAATCAGTAAATCTGGATAAGTGGGCCGTTGTTATCGCAGTATCCTTTGTTCTGGTCTGATTGGGTGAGCTAACTCGAGTTACTTGTATGCGGGTATTGCGATTCAGTTCGTTCATTGGCATCGTATGCGCATGATGAGCTAAGGGTAATAAATTTTCCATATAATACATACATACATAACATAAACATCACGTCTATAATAAATAAATATCCGACTACATCATATACATTGATCTGACTCCGAGGTAAGTAGCTCGAGCACTTGCTTTACGATATATGGCACGATCCTTATATACCTCACTTGCTTCAATAGCATTCATTATATTTATAACTACTATGGTTTTGGTATTAACACTGACCGCGGCGGACCCGGAGACCTATAGAACATCATACGAAAATTGGACATCACTCACATTAATCTAGTTCCTCAAGTAACGTAAGCACTTGTAATATGGAAATCAATAAAGGTGCCACAAACACCCAGATCCATTTCTATCAACAGCTATTTGTGTCTTAAAAGAATCAAACCCCAGTCCCTTCTATTTGATGCTAAGTTGGAACCACTGCACCAACGAGACAGTCTAATACTCCTTAACTCAACAGGCCCGGCGTGCGGCTATAAGGTAAGTAATTCATCGACTAATCTGAAGAGATTGTTAAGCATTCTCTTAGAAGAATGTTAAGATCGAAATGGATTACATTGTACATCTCAATGTTCAAACAATTGACATAAAAAATAATATTCATCAAAATACTACCATTTAGTATGATTAGTACAGCTATACATTAAATAAAAACAAGCGCCTATTTAAAATAGTATAGCAAAGTTACGTTTCTACGGTTTTTGATAATTAATATATTTCTTTGCAAGTTTCATTACACCGTTTCAAATTTTAATCTAAATTCCAATTACGATTTGCATGCAAGCCACCCTAATGTTTTTTTAACAATTCGTTGTGAAATGCAGTGTAAAAATGCGTAAATGATAGACCAACAGCCACCCCCCTACTTCACAGTTTTTCAAATAAATGTAGGTAAGTACGTAGTTATCTACACTATTATTATAGAGAGGAAAGATTTGTATTTATGTAATGAATAAACTCTAAAACTACTTTACCAATTTCAAAAATTCTTTCACTATTAGAATGCTACATTATCCCTGATTAACATAAGCTATAGAATATTTTAGGAAAAAGTTAGGTTAAGTTACAAAATAAATGTCCACCCGTGCGAAGCCGACGCGGCCCGCTAGTACTATATAAATGTAGGTAAGAGCGGTGGTAGCTCAAGAGTGAAGTGCAAGCCTAATAGCTAAAAGGGTGTGGGTTCAAACCCAGGCATGTATGTCGTGATTTTTCAAATCTATGTTCGTAATTATACGACTAGATCGGTAGTGAGGGAAAACATTGAGATCAAACCACTATAAATGTGTAATCATGATTTCTTTGACTGTCCCATGATGGTCTGGGACTTGGCCCATGTTGATCTAAGACAAAAAAAAAAGAATGTGCCAACTGTGGTTCTTGCCTAGCATGTGGTAAAAGGCGACTAATGGTTTACAGGCTTTTGGGTATGTGACTGAGTAGGCGACGAGCTAGCCACTTGTCACTCCTTTTTCACAGCTTACCATGCAACCCAGCCCACTGTCCCATGTTGGTCTGGGACTTTAAAAGAATGTGCCAACTGTGGTTCTTGCCCAGCATGTCGTAAAAGGCGACTAATGGTATATCGAGTTTTGGGTGTGTGATTGTGAAGGCGACAGGTTAGCCACTTGTCACTGCTTTTGGACAATTTTCCATCTAACCCAGACCGCCTTTATTTTTGGCTGAATGTGGTTGAAGGGGCTTGCTGCCCCTTTGACTCTGCCTACCCATTCGGGGATTATGGGCGTGATGTTATGTATGTATGATTAATTTTTTTTGGTTTGCCTGTTGTTACGAATGTTAATTCAGCTTAATCAGCTTTATTATTGGCCGAATGTGGTTAAGGAAGTTTATAAGGAGCACGCGAGGTGAGCGCCTTCTTGGTGGAGTTCCGCAGACTCGCTGTGGAGCTCTGGGATGTGCGACTGGCTGATCCCGGAGCCGGTCTTCGGACCGTCTCGGCGATCCGGCCTGTCTTGCTGCATGGTTGAACAGGACCCATGGTGCGGTAACCTTCCACCTGGCTCAGGTGCTCTCGGGGCATGGCTGCTTCGGGAAGTACCTGTGTCGGATCGGTCGGGAGGCGACCGGGTCCTGTCATCACTGCGGCTCCGCTGAGGACAGTGCTGAGCACACGTTGGAGGAGTGTCCGGTTTTTGCCGTAGAGCGCAATGCGCTATCCGCCGTTGTTGGGCAGGACCTCTCTACCGACCGTGGTGTCTGCCATGGTGAGTAGCGAGGGGTCTTGGGACGCGGCGCTCTCCTTCTGCGGCAGTGTCATGTCGCAGGAGAGCGCCGAGCGCCAGCGCGAGCTGGACGATCCCGCCCGACGTCGTAGGCGAGGCCGCCGTGGCGATGGTGTCTAGCCCGGCGGCGCCCTGCAGGGGGGGCTCCGAATACTCCTGAGGTATCCCTGCCTGTCGTAGGAGGCGACTAAAAGGGCCTTTGGGGTCGTGGGGGTTAGAGGGGGGTGCCCCATGGCCCTCTATCGTCTCCAGAGAAGCCGACTGCATGTGTTACACCCGGTCCGTCAGGATAGGGTACACAGCTGTCTATGTGGTCGTGAAACACCACTCTAGGTGTTCTGGGGGATAATATTACTCCCTCGAGATGGGCCGCCAGGCGGCAGCGGGCGCTACGTAGACTTTTCGAGATGAATCCCGACAGTGGGGATCCCGTTGGTTTTGCGTTAGCGCCCGAAGAACGGCAGCTTTGAGGTTTAGACGGTAGAGGGGCTGGAGATTGCTACCGGCTTCGAGCCCGACACACCCTATAGGCCCGACACAGGTCTATTTGGACGGTGCGTTTGCATTTAAGTACAAAAAAAAAAAAAAAGTTTATAAGGAGCAAGAAACTCCTTAAACCACATTCGGACTCTGCCTACCATCCAGTGGCGTAGCTAATCTTACGTGGGCTCCGTATCAAATTTACTGACGAGCCCTTTTTATCATTGATTTTATCGTTTTAAACGTAGGGGCCCTTATATATTGGGGGCACCGTATCAAAGTCAAAGTCAAAGCCAAAGTCAAAATATGTTTATTTTATATAGGTTTGAAACAAACACTTATAAATCGTCAACTCAACAAGAAAATCAACCAATAATATGAATCTACCACCGGTTCAGAATGTTGCCTCTACCGGGAAACCGGCAAGAATCTCGGCAGTTACTCTTTTCAACATCATCTTTTACAAAGGTGTGTAAATCACATTTGTCTTTGAACCGTGTCATGAAATCGGCTTGTCGGACACAAAAATATAAAATTTATATCAATAATACGGCTGATACGGTGATAGCTACGTCTCTGCTACCTTCAGAAGTTCAGAGATTGTAGGCGTGATTGTATGTATAAATGGTAAAGCATTTTTTTTAAATGAATAATGGAGAAGGTGAGAAATGAATACCCAAGAGAAAGTATGGAAGTGGCACCACCGAAAAGAAGATAGGAAATCGTCTATTATGGCACGCATATGAGAAGAATATGAATATGAGTAGGTGGAGAGGAAGAGACAGATGGATTGTGTGAAAGATCAGTGAAACAGCAGTCGATAGCTCGACGACGGCTGACCGAGACATATGGAAGATGAAAACATACTGCGCCGACCTGGATGATCTGGGCAAAGGGCAAGAAGAAGAAAAAAAGAGAATGACGCGTTGTGTCTCACCGCTGTCCGTGTTGTGCGAGTGCGGGTTGTGTATGATGCGTATGCGGCGCTCGTGCAGGTCTGTGTGCGCGGGGTGCGCGGGCGGCGCGGGGCGCGCGCGCTGCTCGGCGGCGCTGCGCGGGAAGTACGCCGGCGCCACGTGCGCCAGCAGCGCCGCGTCCGCCGCGCCCGCCGCCACCAGGATCACCAGCTGCGGGAGCCGCTGCTGCTCCAGGTACCGCCGGATCGTGCCTGGCGCACCAAACATAACTCATAAGTATGTTAAAAAACACTATCGATGACGACAGATACACACGACTATATCTACGACGCCCCAAAGCTGTTAAGAGTGACAGTGATGAACTAAGAGAAATGGAAAAAGTAACCCGCTCCAGATCTCTGATCGTGGAGCACCTCAAAATTCCTTCAGTAAACAGCACTTTACCCTTCTGATAAAGTAGCTTTCCACTTGTGAAAAATCGGTCCAGTAGTTTCAGAGCCCGATCAATGCAAACAAACAAACAATCAAATATTTCCTCTTTATACGCTCAACGGGACCATCTATACTCGCGGAAGGACAACGAGACAAAACAATAAGCTTACGACTTCGTGAGTATAGTTTTTTTATATACTGGATGACTTTTTTTACCGTCAGGAAAATTTACGTGTGAGATAGGTAAATGATATAGATGACGATAGCATGATCACTTTAAAAAAAAAAAAAAAATATTTTTTTAATAGATAACCTATCCTCATAACCATCTAATTCTACCTTAATTTTGACTAACATAACATTTAAAAAACGAATATTGGAAAAAAGATAATAAAAATACGAAACCACCAAAACTCAAACGCATATTCACCCTACTCCGAATGCGCTAAACATCAATGAATTCGCTCGTGTTTATGTATTTCTTTGTTGCGCAGCGCACACTTATTATTATTACTGATTTCAACCCCGCGCGCCCGCGCACGCGCCCGCGCCGGCCAGGCGGCGCCTTTGACCTCTCTTCAGTCACTCACCTGTCGTGCCTTGTGATATACGCGTGACCGTGTCGGAAGTACCTATCGTTCGCTCGCCGTAATTACGTAGACGTACGTTATAAAAACTTACGAATATTCAAATGTAGAATACCTAGCAATGGTTAGGTGTTATATTCAGTGTAGTGAAAGTGTAGAAGCAGCGCGACGAATGTACGCAGAACTGAGCCATCTACAATCTTTGCGGAACAGTGGTATTTTGGCTCCGCGGATTCCTAGTACAAATTTAATTTTGAGAACCTACCAAAGATTGTCAAATCTACATCCGTACCATTTTACACGTGTACAGGCATTACACGCCGCTGATTCCGGACCCCGCATGGAGTTTTGTCGCTGGCTAACCTAACAACCTATGGAGCGACGAATCCATTTTTACCCGTGTGGGCATTTAGTATGTTCATAATGAACACTGGTGGAGCTTCCGAAACCCACATAAAATAAAAGAAGACTCGCACCAAATCAGGTTCAGTGTCAATGTGTGGGCTGCGATAATCCACGATCGTATTATTGGGCCGGTCTGGATTGAAGGACGATTGACAGGTGCTACATACCAACAGATGATTCAATCGGTCATTGACCCTCTGTTAGATGACGTTCCCCTGACTTATTTACGAGGCCTCTACTTTCAACACGACGGTTGTTCTGCCCATTACGAACGATCTGACCGCCAGTATTTGGATGCTGTTTTCCCTGATAGGTGGATAGGCCTTGGCGGGCCTGTGAACTGGCCCGCGCGTTTACGGGACTTAACGCCGCTAGATTTTTATTTGTGGGCCGAGTTGAAGCGGCTAGTGTACACTGAGGAAGCACAAAGTGTTAATGACTACAAAACAGCGAATAATAGACGCTTTCGATATTATAAAAAGTGATAGAGACACTCTTCGCAGTTTAACAAACAATTTGTAACGACGTGCTAGTTTGTGTTTGGAAAGAAACGGAGAACATTTTGAACAACTGTTAAAATATCGTTAAAAGGTAAGTTTTAATTAGTAATGTAAATACAATCAGTGTGTTTGTAAATAAGTTGATTCCAATCTTTAAGTACGCCTCAATCCATTCCAATACAGCGTGTTGTAAATAAGTTAATAAGTCGTATGTAGGTACTAATTTCTTTTAACTTAACAAAATGTAGGTAACAAAATGTAACCTACTGCATCTTTAGCGGTCCTAAGTCCGTAAAAGTATGAAGGAAGGATTGAAATTTACTTTAAATTTATCCTATGAATAACACGAAAAAAATTTGCGACTTTTTGTCTCGCTGGTTATTTTTTTGCAAGGATTCAAAATGAACGACATTCAATTCATTCAGGCACACGCGGGGCGGGCGGCGGCCGCGCGTCCCCCGCGCCGCGCTACCGCTACCATTTTACTACATTTCCTACAAATAATACGCATGCACTAATGTATTTCAAATTCATGATTTTTTTTGGATATTCCAAAATTTATAAAATCAGTTGTATTTTATAAACACACTCATGTATAGAAATGGTTTTAGGTACACATTACACAGTTCTTTTTTCCTGACGGTAAAAAAAGTCACCAGTAT
>OX596204.1:1929663-2095918 GCA_951394215.1 Glyphodes perspectalis | reverse complement strand
AAGGGGCCGGTGTTTATTCTTTAATTTTATGTGGAGTAATATTTATCACGAAAATACGTTGTTTTCTTTATTATTACATTTTTCGAAACAAAGTTTTCCAAGAAGGAGATCAGACCGGTGTCTGACGTACTATTGAATAGTATGGATGTCCATACTATTCCATAGTACTCTCTTCAAAACGTTAAAACGCATGTTGCTCGATAAAATTGTACAGAAACTCTTTCATCTAATGTAATTTGATCAAACTCGTTCTAGTAGTCAACTTACTGAATTAGTTTGAATGAGATCTAAAAACATTTTTCACAAATAGGTAGGTAATTGTAAATTAAGTAACATTATAATAACATCAATAAATGTCCTCTTTTATATGAATAGATTTGTGTTTGCTATTAGTAAATACAGCGAATGACAACAAAACTGTGTCGACATCGCAAAAGCAATTGACACAGAGACCCAGTGGTAGATTTACACTAGGGGCAGTCGGGGCTAGTGCCCAGGGCGGCAAAATTTGGAAACTGAGAAAAAAGTTTCTTTACAATATATAATTAACTAATTCTTTTAATAAACATTTTATCTTTCAAGGAATATAATTTATGCATTATGTATTAAATTAAAATGTTGTATACTATAATATAGGAAATTTAAGTGAAAACTATTCAAATAGCTTAATTTATTTATTTCCATAAAGGTTTGAAATAATAAAAGTTGATATGTTTATTTTCTGGAATTGATAAGTTGGAATTGATAAATTAAACATAATATATAATAAATAATATATAATACATAGTAAATTTCCTGCAATTAATTAGTTATTCAAATTTTTAAGAAATAAGATATCAAAACTATTAAAATAAAATTTAAGTCATAGGGCGGCATTTTCTTTAGTGCCCCAGGGCGGCACAAATTTAAATCCGGCCCTGCAGAGACCCCAACAAACCTCGCCCACAAACGCAAATTGTAATACTACAATTACCCTCTCGTGCACATAAAATCATCAATCAATCGGCAACCTCCTACATCATTATTCTTTGTCGGCCACTAATGATAGCCAGTTCAATTCCTACCGCCGATTCGAGGAATCACAAAGACCTACACCTTTATCAATAATACATACATTGGGGGGTTTAATAGACGGTGTCGTTTATCGCCTAGTAGAACATTTCTATGGAATTCGAATTAGAACGATGTAAATAGCTCTATAATAAATTCAATAGTTTGACCTACGTAATGCCTAAACTGAAACTATTGCATGTTATTAAAACATATTCATAAGTAGGTAATGTTTATACAAGATTTTACCACGCATACAGAGTTATTTGAGAATTTCAAAAACTTTAGGTAGATCTGAATATGTATGCAACAACTGAGACAGACAAAGTCAACAGTTTTATTCATGTTTTCAAATTGAATATATATGCATGCAATACTTGATTAAAACATATTGGCTTAAAACATTTTGCACTTAGTAACTAATTTTATTTTTACTTGCAGTAAGTAACTAATGATTTAGAAACACAGGTACTTTCTTAACAAAAATAAAGGCATTATGAAAGTAACTAACAATAAAATATAAAAAATTAAAATTCTTTTTATGAATTTCATTCGTTTTTTAACCCTTTCAGTTTCAGTTTCACACTTATGTTGACCCTTTTAAAAATCGCATCCCATTATTTTCATAATGATCTGTAAATATGCACACGGTGCGAGTTATTGGACTTGAACTGATATCAATCTTTTAAAGCGGTGCACACCAAAGCATTTCTCGAGCTAAGTAGCAGCCCTTCACAGTTCAACAGACCATTCATAGGGAAATTGACCTACATTTCATATCTCCGGCTCCTTTGTAAAAGCCAACACTGAGCCGTGCTAAGACAAAGGAACCACTACGAGTATACCCGAGTGGACAGTCGATCAAAATGAGAGCTTTCAATGAAATTAGCTCTTGACGCAATGGTGTCAGAGTCGAAATCAGCACGTTGCAGGAAGAGAGTGAAATTGTAAATTCATTTTCAAAGAGCCGATATCTAGGGCACAACCTCCTGTGACGTCAGCGATGCACAAACGCCTTCCCTCACTGACGCATTCATGCAGAGCGAGACGGGAGATTCATTGAGTGCAAGGGGAAATATGTAGAATAAATATTCTGACTTTACTCGTCCCGTTAATACTTTATTCATTGCTAGACAACTTTAGGGACGTTTCGCGTGACTAAAACTCCACGCAATAACGTCGAAGAAAAATTGTCAAGCAATACACTAACTTCACCGTAACTTACGACAATAATGTTGGAAGCCAAATTCAGACAATGGTCGATGGTATATCATTATTTTAGGTTTTAGGTCACAGTAAGGTTACCTAAACATGCTATATACATAAAAATATGAATGCATTTCAATATGGGAAACGTAAAATTTATTGAAATAATTACCATTGTTAAAATAATATTGCTCTTATTACCTGGTTATCAACAAAAAGTAATGTAATTTTTTAAGAATTATAATTCACGAGTGTACAAATATATTAAGACGAATTCATTTTGTTCATGAACTTAATTATGTATTTCCAGCGATATGGGCGAGTAATAGAACGTATATTTCTAGCACAGATAAGTAAAAAAACCGCATTACCGTGATCAAAATTCAAGGACCGAACTGTACTGTACCGCGTACGAAGAGAAAAAATCTACATTGTTCATTACGAACCTTATGTCGCCGAAGGTCACGTGAGACGTTACATAACCGGCTATAACGCGAAAACAATAAATCAACAAACACTTACCTAAAATAGTCATTCTCTTGACTGTACTTTGGCACCAGAACAAACTCACAAGTTTAAAACCGTTTGGGAAATTTAAAAATAGATTTCCACTGGAGAGACACACATCCACTCTGTTCCAAATACGGATGGCATGTGACCTCGGAGGGCGGGAAGGGAACACACCCCCTAGGTGACGTGCCGTGCGGGGCGGGGGCGGGGTAGGCTGTGACGTCACGAGGGCGACGACCTCGGGAACTGGGTCACGAGATCGGACTGGTCGATCTGCACGGCTTTCAGGAAGTAAGCCTTTTGCAAGCCTCTCACTTGACAGGACAGACATTAAGCCAGGTACATCTATCTGATCGGAAAAAAGGCTCACACTCAGAAAAACTGACACGTCTTTACCGGCCAATGTTCGATGGCAGCGGTAAAGATTATTCGAGCAATCCTGAATGTGTCAGTTTATCAAGCGTTCCGTAATTTCGTCTCGCTTCTCAACGCCCTTTCAGCGAGCTCATTTCTTGGGCGTCCTTGACCCTGATCGGTAAATATTTCAAGTTGCACTACAAACAAGATCTTTATAAAACTTGATTGACGGAGACTTTTTATTATTTAATCTTTGCATTTCTTTGTAACATATTTCAAGTATAATCTTGGGGTCCTGTTTATTTAAAATTCCAGTAATGGACGACTATGTAATCGTTGTTATTTTTGGCTTTCTTTCTCGTTTTTGATATTAAGTTAATCACTCACGTTTCAATATTATTGAAGCATCGTTTAAAACTACAGCTGTTATTTGTCGTCCATTGATTCGATAATGATGTCAATGGTTCAAATGGCTGATTAAACCATTACGGTTCAGTGGTTCAGAATATTTGTTACTTCATGGGACATTCATACGGCCCGAGCTTAGTTGGACGATAGCTTGAACTTCATTCCCAATAAAGCATGAATGATTAATGGGATGTTTTTGAGTATAAGTAACAAACTTACAATACTCTAAATGTAAAAGTTTTTATGTTTCGATGTTAACATAAAACGTAAGATGTCATTTAATCACATCCTGGTGTGTGATCGCATGGAATGGAGTCCACAGACGAAATTGTGTAAAGTATTTAATACATACGAGTCTAAACTGCTCGACCAACGCGGAAGTTTATGAAGTAGTTTGGATGTTTGTGGTTTACGCCTGAACGAGTTTAGATGAAACTTGGTGCACGAATCGCTTTTATCTGGATTATTTAATACTACTAGGGCGAAGTCTCCAGCTAAAGGTATATATAAAGGTAAATAAGTTAACAAATGCGTGTTTTTGTAATCACTTACTTTAGATATACATTAATACACAATTTAAAATGTATAATGTTGGTTTTTTTAAATACCAACGCCATTTACTTGCAAATTAGGTGCTTTTGATATAAGTTAGTTCATTACTTATACAAACATACCATTGATAACAAGTCTCAATGACTCGAGAATAAATAAATTTCTTTGTTTCGTCTATGACGATTGCTGTAAACAATTTTGTTTTTGCAGACTCCGTCACACATCCTTCGCAACAAATAGTTTCAGCTCTGGTGCGGCGAGACAGCGTGCACCCATCCGCACTGAACGAATAAAACTTACGCTACGTTACTCCCAACTTTTCTTATTTAACTTTCGGATTGCTATACAAGTTTGGATAGTGCTTGGGCACTACCTATGCAGTGCGATGTTTAATGGTGCATCTATATGTTCCGTGTACACAGACCCATATTGGCGCCAATCTGCTTTCTTTTTTCTTTTTTTTTCACTGGTTTTCCTTTTTTTGTACTATTTTGTCCTGTGTCAAATTTCGTTTTTCTTTGCATGTATTAACAATTGTGCGTCCAATAAATATTATTTCTTTCTTCTTTCTTTTCTGATCCTATGTTGATCTGGGACTCAAAAGAAATGTGCCAACCGTGTTCCTTGTCTAGCATGTGCGAAAAGGCGATTAATGATACATCGGGTTTTGGGTATGTGATTCAAGTATGCGACGAACTAGTCGAGTGTCACTACTCTCTCACAATTTTCTATTAATCTAGCCCAGTTTTATTTTGGCTTAATGTGGTTAAAGGGACTTGCTGCACTTTTGACTTTGCCCACCCCCTGTTGAGTGTTTTTACATGCGTGATGTTATTTAACAATGTTTACTTAGCACTTATATCTTAGGTTTTCATAATATTCAAGAAAATTTTGAATACACGAAATATAAGGCGTGCACTTAATTAACAACAATGGTATTACTAATGATAAGGCGTAAAAAGCATTTTTTTATATGTATTGTATTCGGACGGTCATTGTTATTTATGATCATCACACAGGTACTATATCAAGGTATCGGGACATAAACTGTAAAAGTTTTCAGTCCATCATTGAAGCCGAAATATTATGCAACACTCCTTTTTCACAGCTTTCCATCCAACCCAGCCCACTGTCCCGTGTTGGTCTGGGACTTAAAAAGAATATCCCAACTGTGGTTCTTGCCTAGCATGTCGTAAAAGGCGACTGTGCAAGTCTGCACTAGCCTTTTATATATTTTAACCTTTTTATACCTTTTTGTCTATGTTTTTGATAACTATTGGTTATGCTTTTTTGATTGCCATATTACACTTTTTGTTTTACTACCAAAAGAACCAGCGCCTTTTATTTCGGTAGTTTAATAGCGACTAATGGTATATCGGGTTTTGGGTGTGTGATTGTGTAGGCGACAGGTTAGCCGCTTGTCACTGCTTTTTCACAGTTTTCCATCTAACCCAGCCCGGCTTTGTTTTTGGCTGAATGTGGTTGAAGGGGCATGCCCCTTTGACTCTGCCTACCCCTTCGGGTAATATGGGCGTGATGTTATGTATGTATGTAAGTATGTACTGCGTAATAAATGTGATCCTTTTGAATCAACAGACTTATTAAGTTCTAGCGTATGATTGTTACCATTAGCTTGACTCATCAGCATACAAATAATTCGTGGTACTCTATTGTCATCCACAAACTGAACTCATCAGGTGTCGTGATGTTCACATTACATCTATTACCATTGTGTTAATGTTTAACATACTTGATGCGTCTGTTTGTCTGTCACTTGCGCAATCAACATGAGATTTTTAGGCGAAGAGTCCTTTGTATGTCTTTTTGTTTAACAACGACGCGCGAATTCATTGCTAATTTCGTGTTTTGAAATTTTTTGGAATAATACCTTACAACCGTTTGGATTTGCAGACTATTGTCTGCACTTTTGCGGAGAATCCGATCTGTTATGTACAGAATTATATTTCGTTAATTCTATTATTTATTAAGTGATAAAAAGTCAACTATTAAAATTCATAAGGTTTAAAACTTTTAGTTATTTATAAGTACGGAACTAATATATCTTTGTTTTCAACACTTATGCTGTATTATATTATATTGTATTGTCTTATATTGTATCACCATCTGTTATTTAAGCTACGGAGCTTTTCCATCTATTCAACAACTTTTATTGTGTCTCTACTAAGTTACAAGTGGACCACATGCCGTGATATTGTTTCTACACCATACATCAATTAATATGATGAAGGGCTTGCTCTCAATATTGGTTAGGTTTCTGGATACAAACCTACATTAAGTCTAGGGCCTAGGCACAAGGAAAGCTAATCGAAACGGGATTGACCTTAAAAAAATCTAGATTAGGCGAATCTAGAATTTCTTTATGCTGTATGGAGATAAAAGGGTTTATGGATCGTCATACGTAACAGAGCCCAACAAATTTGATTACTATCAAATTTGATTACTATCAAATTGATTACTACCAAATTCGTTACACCAAACTGTTATAGTAGACATATGTTTTGATTTATAAGAGTAGTTTGAAACTTTTTCGAATTCATCTAAGCCGTGTTTTGAGCGTGACTTCATTAAGCCAACAGACGTGCGCCGGAGCAGATTACGAACAAACAAACCGCGGAACAATAAAATGGAGTCATTGTTGTAAACCGTTACAACAATGGATGGATTTAGTGGATAATCTCAATTTACACTCGTGTACAGCCTTGGCGAATTGTTTATGGCGATAATGGTACTAACGAACCGTCAAACAATGTCACCACATTGGAATACGAATTAGAAACAATAGATGATAATAAATTAACTACCGCTTGTTAAAATAAGTACGAAGTTATCTATTCACTGATACATATATGTTTAAGCGGAGACAAAACTAATAGAGCTAAGAATAATAAAACTTATTATTTATTAGCATTAGCTGTAGCAGAAAAACATGACTGATATATTGACAGGCCCTATTACTACTAAAAGTGACCTATGTAAGTACGACGCCTCATTCATCAAAATCTGATGAGTAGTTTATGGGCGCCGAGGTGGTACAAATACATAGATACGAAGATTTTAAAATCACCATCCATGGGCCATCCATAAACTACGTCACACGAATTTCATAATTTTTGAGCTCTCAAAATCCTAACCGTAAACCAAATTAGCGTATTTAAAGTTGATATTGTAATGAAACATCATGCCTATATTTATACATCTATAAGGTAGTGGTATCACCAACAAAACTGCATACATAATTGACAGCCAGTGGAAAATAAGTCAGTAGGACAGTCAATATTACAAACACATGTATACGCTAGTTAACAGCGGCGACATGTTTGTTTCCTTTACATATTTTCAATGGAAGACATTTCGTTGGAAGCCGTAAGCTAGCTGGCCGATGAATTATGAAACGGTGAACCAATTTCTGTGGGGGTCTTCCTGTGAGCACATACATACAAACTTAACTTATTTTTGTGTATCTTACGATGTTTTAGATTTACTCAAAACATTGCCTCTGATTTACCTTCAATTACGTGTTAGTGAGAGGTCTCATCATATATGTAGTGTGCAGAATATATTCGCTGTTGACTCACAGCAAATTAAACACGATTCCTGGTACCAACACGTGGTGTATTCTTCTTTTAGCTTCAAAACAATAAAATATTTTCTCCCACACGTCTTTCAACATCCGTCGTCCGCCATTCGTCTCCCATTCCTTTTTTAAATATCATTCCGTTCTACGTATCTGTCATACATCATCTATCAATCCAACATAAACCAATAACGTTTGTATAATACAAGCAAAGATATATATTTTTTTAAATCCATTTTTGGAACGCCTTATGCAGAGTTAATATTATGCCCAACAAAGAATCATCGCCGATATATAATAAACAAAGACATAAAGAATGGGAACATCCGTGTGTGCACACAAACGAACATACAAAAAGCCTTTCACCTTAGCCCATAAACCTTCACAGTTTCTTCGTGAGGTAAAATGATTAATGTCAAGTGTACTCGTGTGAAACAGTCCTTTGAGTATTTTCTTATTCTTCTTATTACATATTCTTAACATTTATTTTATTCTTTCCGAATTTTTAGATTAGTATAGTAACACAAATATACACAAATATTGGGCACGAGTTGGTAGTATAATGTATTAATTTAAAGACTAAAAACACGATAACATTGTTTTTTATAGGATACGCTAGAGTTTATCAATGCAAATAGTGAGTTGATGATAAAAAACACACAATGCGTAATGTGTAGTCCGATATAAACGTAACTTTATTTACGTGTAATATGACACCATACAAAAATAATTTCTATACATGATTAAAATATCATATTATTTGAAAATGAAATCATTAATACATTTCAAATATTTTTTTATTTTAATCGCTTCGAAAGCATTAAATGATTCGTTAATTTTTGATATATTTTGTAAAAAATCTACAAGATTAAGAAAGAGACACAAGACAAGAGAAAGAAAGAGAAGAAGGAAAGATTTCATTTTAAAATAAGAGAAAGATATTTATAATTTTTCGCGGCGTTTATAACACAAATTTAAACATAAAATAAATAATCATAGCTTGTTTGTAGTATAATAATAGGCCTATTACGTATGGCATAGAAAACTTCACTAAAAAGGTGGGCCAGCATTATGTGAGCTTATGGATTTCTAAAAACATCCAATAAACAATCAAGTTATGTAAATATTAAATTTGCAAAGTAAAGACTTAAGCGTGCTTACGATGGCAATCTGTGTGGATCGTTGTTACACAAAACCGATTACCCCTAATGTCTACATTAGCTTCGCAATTACATTGAACATTAAATCTTTACTCGTTTTTATTACATTATACCAACAGGAGCAAACAATGCAAATTGTTTTTCATACGAACGCGATACGTTTATTGAGTCAACATCGCCCAAAATATACGTTACGATCAAAGCATTGTCATATCGAGATAAGCTCGATGGAAATGATGTCATTAATACATGCCATTTCGTGTCTAATAGGCATGATGACTGCGTTAAAAATCTATAATTCTATTTAGTCCGTCTTGCTTCGTCACTATTCAGTAAAAATTGTACGAAAGCGTGACGTCACGCGTAACTTTGTCGATGTTTGTTTGACAAATAAATAAAAAAATACGTGTTCAATATTTTTTGTGATCTAACTGACGGACTAAACATAATTTTTTAGTCACCTTGCCTATTCTGCATCTATGTATAAATATCATAACATGGTAATGCTTATCACAATGTTCCAATGTCTTACTGGCTATATTATACAATTGAGTTGACACCATACTCTAATAATATATTTAAAATAAAACATTATTTAAGACGATTATTCAATGATCGTTTTCAATTCCACTTTTTTAATCGCAATAGTTAGCCAGTTGAGTGTGGCTAGCCGTGGCAAATTTTTAGAAGTATTACGTTTTGACAGTGGATAAAAACTACGTACATAACTTCGATACGATGAAAGGTTTCATCGTCATCATCAGAGGTTATCAAGACCATTCCTGCCAGCCATTTTTCGTATGTCTTCCCTTGACCTAACCTTCGGATGGAAGGTTTGGGTGTTCGATAAAACGCTTCACTATTTTATTTTGAAGCTATTTTGTAAGCATGTTGAAGAAGATGACAGTGAGAAACTAGATCGCGATAGCTCGAAGGCCGCCTCGGGGTTGCATGTTATGAACGAATTTTATTTTAACGTTAAGAGAAAATAATTCTACATCCATTTTGTAGGCTCACTAACTTTGTTTAAGTAATAAATCAAGTATTACCTCTTCGGGGGAAAACGTGCGGCTCCCAGACAGTAAAGACTGATTTACATATTGTGTCAGCTGTATGATATATACGTTTTCGATTGTACATCACTCGATTGAAGAGAGACATATATTTAATTTACATATTAAACAACCATCAGTCGGCTGTGCTATAGATTTTTGTTTCTACATAGACTTTGCGTTGAAAATAAATTAGCCCTGGCCTAGCCCTACCTACATTTCAATTCTATAATAGTAAGGATAAGTAAATTTCTAGACATTGGGACGAACTAGCTAATACAATCAATTGCCATCTGATCTCTCTAATAGATCGAGTTACAAAGCTTAAGTTATTTCATAAATAAGGACTTTTAAATAAGAAAGGTAAGGTGAGGCATTTATTTTATTAAGTTTCACAAGAAACGTCACGTTGGTGACGGAATTACACCGACGACTAAGATAAAAGATATGCGGGTTTTCGCAATTGCCATTGTTCCAAGCGACCTAACTGTGAACCCAGTTTATTGCCCTCATGACTATACTAGAGACTGAATAGACAATTCACATACCTTTTAATATAACTGCATTATACCGTTTCATTTCACGTGACGAAGCTTATCGGATAAAATGCCAGCACCATTAGTAAGACAGAAGGTGAAACAATGTAAAGAGTCAATAATTTAGATAATAATTTAGAAACACTTCAACCAAACTATTGCATAAATACTTTGTAGCTTGCTTGCAATCTGCAACCGCACATATTGTACACACAACATGCTTTTCCTGCGCAATGGATACAGGTTCAGTGATCCCAAAAGGAGCAAATAAAGTTGACCAAGTTGAACCAGAAACGAGAAAACTAGAAGCAACGGGTAAAGCGGTTTTCTCATTGATCTAGAATCCGATCAATCCGGTCATAAAGTATTAAGTTTCAATACGACGTTGCGACACGAAAGTAATGAGAGACATGAAATTCAAAACTTCGAGACAACTAGCAGGGAACCAGATACATAATGTATAGAACGCAGTCACAAGCGCAGTTAAGAATTCAAAACCTGCCGCGGAAATCATAAAACCGAGTAATGAGTAGAGGGACAAAGAATCGATAATGGACGATAGTTCCAAGGAAAACAAGGTAGGGGAAGACAATAAAAAACATGATGTAAGCAGGAAAGCAATATCGTTCGTTCCTGCCGAGGAACAATAAGAATCAGCATACACAGCAGGGAACCTCGTGACGGCAAAATATAATTTCGGAAGTCTTATTGCGTGTAATTACGGGGAAGTCTCCTTTGTTCAGCTCGCGTGAGCGGTTGTTGGCCCAACTGGATTAGCAAGGTTATGGCTCCCGATACAGTAAAACCTTGGGTAATCAATTTGCGCAACCAACTTGCAAAGAATACACTTCCGTTCTCAATATAAATGTGATTAACATATATCCTTGAACTTGTTAAGCTAAAAATCTGTGCTCTAAGACGGAAGAAATAACGATTTCATTGCGAGTTTTATAATCGTTATGAAGAGTCATGCTTAAAAAACTCGTTTTGATAAATTCCACTTCAAAATCACCTTATTCTTAGAGCAAGGGCCATTTCGATCATTTTAGAAATTTCTATTCTGGTTCTTATGTATATGGAATAAGTAGCTTTAATTAGTCACTTTTTCCAACTATTAATATTTTCATGGTGTGAATTAAAATACTAGTTTGGTTACTCAACATATAAAAATGCATGCTATGCTCACTTTATACAACCGTTCCAAGGTTCATTGAACATTTTCCTTTCCTGATCAAAAGTTTAAATATTTATAGATTCTATTTTCAAGGATTGTAAAGTGCTAAATAAAGTACTTATCACAGATACCTATTGTGGGGAGCTACGTGCTTAAGTCCACTTCAATAACTTTACAAAACGACCGTATAATTGCTGAGAAGTCTGCCTTGCCGAGCTTAATGGTCATTGACCTGCGGTGTATAGCAGAACAGTCACCGCTGCAACTTGACTACCGAGTTAATGTATATTAAATAAATGATCGACTTGAGTTAAAAAAAATCATTTATTTTTTAGTGTAAGAAAGTGGGAAACGAAAGGAATGAAATTCACTAGCAAGGGACAAAAGTTTGCCTAGGTAAAACTTTAGGTTACTACTATCAGTTGACATTAGCATATTGGTTTGTGAAATACTATTTGTCCATTGAACAGTGAATAATGTTAGCTCGGTTTGTCTTCCAGCTTGTTTTTGGCCCTTCTTGGTACATAGTTGTAATGAAATGAGGTCAACCACTCTAGCTACTATCGCTTAGCAGATCATGTTCCCGTTAGACGCCGGTTATTCCAGCCAGTTCACATAAGATTTGCCTTTATTTATATATTTGCGCCAAACTTTAGAATATCCGGACTGTATGAGTATTTAGTATTTACCCAACGGCTACACAATCGCAGTACCGCGAAAATATGATTTTCTATCCTGCTCTACAAAATGTAGACTGACAATGGCACACATTAAAATCTTCGCAATAGCATGATACTGTAGCCAAAGCGTTGCAGTAGATTACGACAAAGACAGTAAAGATTTTTCTTTCCAATGAGAGTAGTTTCAATTGGAGTACAATCCGAGAAACGGAAATTAGAACAATAAAAAAAACAAAAAGAACAAAAACACCGGAACAAAGCACGTTCCAGCAAGAGTGTGCATCTGGATTGAGGGCCCAAATTTTAAATCTTTGCAAAACAAAATAAGATTTACATGGAATTTAGTTAAAATTTGGTAAAACTTAGGGTAATATGCCATACATTTCTTAAACGCGAAATAAAGCTGTTATGATGAAATAGGTAGGGCTCTCAATCCTGATGCCTGTATCAATGACATAGCCTGAATCTCAGAAAGTACTGCCTCTGGGCTGATAATTTTTATTTAAGGTTTTAGTTAAGAAATTCTTACAATTCTTAAGAAATTATCAAATATGTAGAATACGCTATTACAGAGTTATTGCGGTTTTACAAGGGCCCTCAGTTCATATATGTTTGTACTGAGGAATCAACAGAACATGGATTTGTCTAAAGAAATACTTAAATACGACTATAATATATTTTACTTAAGCACGTCTGTAAATTAGTAAAAAAGAAATAATGAAGAAAAAGTTAATAGTTAGGATGTAATTGGAATTTGAATTTTCCTAAAACGTCAGAACTGAGGGCCCAATATTTTCTGCAGTATTGGCTAGGATAAGCCTTCTACGCTACCGCACATTATTGTAAGTATTTTAACCAATTTTTAATTGAAATCTAACATAGCGTCTAGTCTTCTAAATGTAATATTTTAAGAGAAAATTGATTTAAAAAAATATATATGAGAAAAATTATGTAGGGTGACCATAATTTTCTATTTAAGTATAAAAAAAGTGTTCGACGTGTTCTTGTAGTATTCCGTAAAGCGCAGACAGAGAATTATATAATTATATACGACTAGCAGTGCTGTGCCCGCACCTACGTAGCGTGAAAAAGTAAGATAAAAACGTGTCGATAATCAATGAAATATTAAACGTAGGTAATTGAATTAACACATTATTGATAATTAATATATTTATAAATATTAGCTTCAATAAACTCTATATAGCTAAAATAAAACAAAGTAATCGACCAGTAGCATGTAATATAGTAAGTAGTCATCGTATTTATGGACTGTTACATCAGAGAATAAATGATATAATAAACAAATAAATGATGTTAATTTAATTAGTTAAAACAAAATAGAGTTAAACATAAGAAACTTAACTTAACTTAACTTAACTTATAGTAGTCTGTTTTTTATGATAAAGCAAAATTTATATGCAAATTCAATGGCCTGATAAACGATCCAAACGATAGGTACATAGGTAACAAGACAGCTAGTATAGCTAGCTGTCCTGTTTGTATATTGCACAATCTGTATCACCCGCAAATTCCCGAGATACATTGGCAAAATAGAAGTGAAGCAAGTAATAGGAAAATATATATATATTTTTTTTTATTCAAAATATAATAAAGCACTCTTGAATTATCCATAAACAGGCATAAAGTCATGATGATGAATCACAAACAACATAAAAATATGTACATGACATGTTATTCTTTAACTATAATTATATAATATCAAAGTGGTCTAGGTACTTACTTCGATATCACAAAACGGAAACACTAATAATAATATTATTAATTGCACTATTTAATTATTGCACCACACAAAACGTAATCGCTTCCGACGGTTCAAGCAACAACTATTCGTTTCAGAAATAGCTTGTATGAGGGTGTTTGGGATTGTTTTAAAATAACACACACAAATTTTTGCACACCATTTTATTAATGTGACAACTTACGTCAATAATCAACCAAAGAGGATTCTTAACAAAGGGGATATGCTGATTAGTCTCAAAAAAGTAACAAAATCATATCTACCCTACATAATTTTTCTCATATATATTTTTTTAAATCAATTTTCTCTTAAAATATTACATTTAGAAGACTAGACGCTATGTTAGATTTCAATTAAAAATTGGTTAAAATACTTACAATAATGTGCGGTAGCGTAGAAGGCTTATCCTAGCCAATACTGCAGAAAATATTGGGCCCTCAGTTCTGACGTTTTAGGAAAATTCAAATTCCAATTACATCTTAACTATTAACTTTTTCTTCATTATTTCTTTTTTACTAATTTACAGACGTGCTTAAGTAAAATATATTATAGTCGTATTTAAGTATTTCTTTAGACAAATCCATGTTCTGTTGATTCCTCAGTACAAACATATATGAACTGAGGGCCCTTGTAAAACCGCAATAACTCTGTAATAGCGTATTCTACATATTTGATAATTTCTTAAGAATTGTAAGAATTTCTTAACTAAAACCTTAAATAAAAATTATCAGCCCAGAGGCAGTAGGTACTTTCTGAGATTCAGGCTATGTCATTGATACAGGCATCAGGATTGAGAGCCCTACCTATTTCATCATAACAGCTTTATTTCGCGTTTAAGAAATGTATGGCATATTACCCTAAGTTTTACCAAATTTTAACTAAATTCCATGTAAATCTTATTTTGTTTTGCAAAGATTTAAAATTTGGGCCCTCAATCCAGATGCACACCCAGCAAGAAGCGCTGTGAGTCGGGTCGTGACGGCCGCAGATAAAGGGAGACCCCGCTCGGCAGTCGCCGGGCCGCGCCGAAGGCCACCGGGGCCCCTTCAATCTTATGGCCGTGAAATTTAAGCATTGTGTTGAAAACACTCTGCTTTAAAGAACGAATTCTTTGACGAAGACAAACTGTGTATCCTGGTTGTATGTAACTGAAACAGATTCGTGGACTTTGGTGCGATTTTGATTTAAAATGTAGGTGATTATTAGAATGCTGCCAGAGAAATACCCGAGAGAGAAACCTGGCCAAGCGTGTGATTTTTACATCTTTTTATACTGTTAAAATTATTATTTTTTACCTAGTATTAATAGTATTAAAAATGCGAATGCGAGTTCTTTTTTTACCCACTTCAAAACTTTGATTGTCTTAATCTTTGTGGTTTTTTGTTAATTGGATCAAGCAATAAATATGTGTCTAGTATTTTTGTATAATCTAACTGACGGACTAAATATAATCATAGTTTTTTAATGCAGTCATCATCCCTATTGTCACCTTTCGTGATGTGTCATGCGTGTTTAAATGCTTTCAACAAATGTTTTTCCTTCTTTCTCCTTTCTGTATTATGTGTCATCAAACAACACATAAAAACAACTTTTCTTTAAAGAATAAACCTGGTTCAGCGGAATAGTTTACACAGCTGGAACTTGTATGTAGGAATTGCAATTCTTCAGCATTTCTTGCTGGATCTAGTACAATCTTAGCTGTTCAGCTAAATTGCTTGATCCGGCATTCCAATTTCTAGTAGGAATTAAAATTCATCGAAATTGAACCAGCACATGTCACTAGATCCAGCACAACTAAAACTGTGCTGGGTCTAGCTGGATTGCTTGATCCAAGATTGCAATGCATGCGCGGCATGCGCACAACGGAGGAGTTGTCGTATAGTCCCGGCAGTGGGGAAGCCGGCTCCTCCGGAACTGCGCCGCGGGAGGCCACATTGGGGTTTTAGTCGGTTCGAGTCCGACACACTACCCTCTGTTTCCCCGAGCAGAGGGTGACGGCTCGTGGAAGTTTCCCTAACAGAAAACAAAAAAAAAAAGATTGCAATGCCTAATTGCATGTCGAGACCCTCTCAAGGGTGTCGCAAATATTTTGTGAAGCCGGCCCATCGTCTTGCACGGATCGGGTCATTACCAAATTCAGCTTTACGTACTACTAACGTTTTGTGATATACAGAGGATTAAAGAATTACCATAATGTGACTTACCGTATTAATCTTGTATCCTTGTTTCGTGAAGTATTTAGACTCTAATGGCGAAAGCTTACGTTAACTGCTTGATCGTTGTTTATATTTTAATTGACAGTGGTGATCCTTTTTTTACAGACCTTCAACAATATGGGATAAAAGTGACTATTTGCATTAATAAAAAACGTGATCAATGATTGGCAGCGTAAAGAGACAAGAGGTTATCAACTAAAATTGACAAACTGTAAACTTTTAAATACGTTAAACAGCTAAAAGCTGGCTCGCTATAGTAATTGAATAAAGCAAATATATAAAAATGACTGAACCACTACACGGCAATCAAAAAACACTATAATTTAAAAAATTACAGATCAAACAGGTCACTCGATTGATGAAGGATAATTGACCAAGTGGTTAGATCATGTCGTGGGCACAGAGTGTGGGTGGGACTGGAATTACTAAAACAAACTATGAGATAAAATCCATTCTAAAGATACAAATAGTGATATTGGAAATCTGAAGGCGTCTCGTTTTTGTTTAAAAGTAAAATACAATACTTCGAGTTAAAGTAAATGCAGAATAGCGCGTTTAAAAACGAGCAGGTGTCGGTTGCATATTTTAAAGAAAAGTGAAATGAAAAACTGCAAAGGCATTGGCAGATAACAGGACCACTATACTAATTAAATGCATCGACCATGAGATGAAGTGGAAGAGGCTTGTTACAACTACCTAGAGCTACAAAAAACGAAATTGTTCACAATAGCAAATCGATTATTTCGCTCCAAACTAAGCAAATATATCTGTGCAATGGATTAGACATACTTAAATAGATTTATAAACAATCATGCCTCGTATATAAACAGGCGTTCATCACATGTACGTTTCCCTATAGCAGGATTGGAACCTGCTAGTTTTTCTAATGTAGCCGAGTCTCCAATCAAGCTATACCAACCAGCCATAATAAACCATTATGATGCACATCATGCAAACACGTACGTATTTACATAAGCTGGGTATTGTACTTACGTCAGATATTATCTAATTGGCAACTTTAATAAATAACGACCATGGAATATTGTAAATAATTCACGGAGCCTTTGTACTATACGCGGCTGTCGATACAAATTACTAGAAAATGAGAGACTATTATATAACTTGTATGTTGTATGTTTTGTTAGGCTTATCAGTATAAATTCAACGATAAAAATATCGATTTTACATATACAATACATTTCAATTCGATACGCGTTACAATAATTCACGTTTGACCGCAAGGATTAAACTGTTTCAACATTAAGTATAACATTACTAATGGAAAATGTGCAATAAACCAATACTAAGGAAAAAACAATTAAAGAAAATTATATCGAAAAGCGCAGAGCACACACAATTGGAGAGACACCTAATTAAAATGTCTGACGAAGTTCCATGTCAACTATACACTTGACAGCTTACCATTAGTTCATTAACATTTTGATTAAACCTTAATCAATAGTAATAAAAAAGAGACATATATTATCCGCATAAACATGTATAATAAACAACATCCTTGTACCGCTAAAAATAGTTAAGACTGGCATCTTATCAGAACAGTTTCATTTTGGAAACAAGTGACTGATGAATTGAATTGTTTTATGTAAGTGCGTTAACTATACTATATAACATATTATTAAATAATAATATACATATATAAAATATGGTAGTTAGGCGCCAGGACCAGTTAATTTTAAAAGGTGAATCGTTTACAAATCAATAAATAATATGTAGAAAAATAAAGTATACACAACAAAATAATGTCCGTTTACTAAAGACATTATTCAATTGTTCACGGCCATGCCATTCAAATTAAAAAAATAACATTTCATACTAAATCAACAACATTAATGTCTGCGATCCTGTCTCCAACAGGCATGGCAAGTTCAAAACTTAAATCTGCATTTACAATACCAATTAAGTTACGTGAACTATTGCAGTTAAAAATTGTAACGTTGAAATGAAAAATATCGTCGACATGAAATCTAGCTAGACTAACAATGAAATCGGTGAGTCTACACCACAGACGGCAAAGGGTATTGATCCGATAAAAGAACGCATTGATACTAATAAGACCCATGTAAATGTTCTTCAAAACCTCAATACGCCAGTAATTGTTAACAATGAAGTATGTCCATACAGTTCATTCAATTTATTGTAACGAAAACAAAAATAAACGTTGGAGTAATGCGACATCAGATACTAGTAATGCAAAAGTAGATTCAAATAAATATTGAACTGCAGATAATGTCTTACGTCATACACACAGATAACCTCCAAATAGATACCACATTAAGAGGATTGACGTACGCCCATGCATCTATGCTATTACATAAATAAGTAGTTGCCATACACGCGCATCTTCAGTGCCGACCAAGAGACAGATCTGCGCGTCAGCCTTTACGGAGACACTTTTATTTATATTTATTAAGTATTTATGCATAAATAAACGTTAAAATGGCCTTCTGTTCCGTAAAATGGGGTGGGAAGAATTCCAGGACATCAAAATTTGAAAAAAGATGGCATAACTTTTCATCGGTAAGTAAAATAAATACCTATTTTATTCTAGACGGAGCTCAAGTTACGACGGTCGAATTTTGAAAGTTGGGAAAAATTTTTTGACAAGGGTCAGCTCGCGTTGATGTCTTATGTCACTACTCCTTTCTTTCATTACCCATTTCACTATTTTTATCCCGTTCTGGCATAGACATGCATAACAAGAGGGTTGTAACTGTGTACGTTTCAGTATGTCGAATCGATATTGTCGATAAAAAATAGAGATTGTCCTAACTCAATTTGCTTTAGATTTCCAAAGGGTCTGAAAGAAAGTCTAAATGGATCAATGCCACATATCGCGGTGATGGATCGTTCCCGAGCAAAAACACCGTCATTTGTTCGAGACATTTTACAGAAGCTAGTTTTCACTATATGAAGGATAGAAGACGAGTAATGGAAACAGCCGTGCCTTCTTTATATTTACCAATGTATGTATTGCCGGCAATGTATATAATCCAGGCATTCCATACAATATTCTATAGTTTCCTTTATTCTATTCTAGTATTCTATATAATAAAATATCATTAACACCAACCACCAAACAATAACATTTGTTTTTTTTTGGTACGGTCTGGTACGTTTTTGAGGCACGGAACCCTAAAAAATCAAATTTATTTATATCTACATATAAAATATAAATAATTATAAAATTTATCGATAAAACTATAGACATTGCACAATACAATTGGACATCACTAGATGAACGAGTGTTACGTCCCCCGCACCCCGTTCCTACCTCCTAAAATTGTGACTTGAACCTAGAACAAAATGGTGAACGTACGGTATCTATTGGAGGTTATCTGTGGTCATACATGAGGTGAAGCTTTATTCAATCACAACGGTTTGCGCCTGACATTTGATAGATTAGGTCTTGCTACCACTAAATAAAGATATATTCACCTAATTTATGACTGCAAATAACCTGGGACAGATATAATAATATCTATACTTATAGCGAATTCGTTGCCGCGGCCAGGGGAGCAGACCGAATTGTATAGTCAACGAAAAAGGCCGCCATGATTGCTTATGGCTCCGAAGCAGCGTAGCAAAAGATACTTCATCTACTTGTCGACGCCAGAATGATGTCATCGTCCTAAGTACAGCAGTTCATGGTTAATCGAATGAGTGTTCGAGTCGTCGTTTTTATGGGTGAATTAATATTATATCAAAATAACCATGTCAGGTAGACGATATAATTAGAGTACAATAATCAAAATACACGATAACTCAGGAGAAATCTTGACAAACACAGCAATCAGCGAGATGTGAATCGAAAATGCTGAATCTTTAAGTGTTTTATTTTGTTTATAGCTTTGATTTACGTTGCTAGTGTCCATAGACTATAGTAACCATTAGATACCACGGCAGTAAATAAAGTGTGGTGACTTGTCTAACTAATAGAAGTCAGCGGGCAGCTTTGTGTTCTGTTATATTTTAGTAATTGTTAGATGAGGTGTAGTTTATATTACGTCATTGGTATTTTGTTTTTGTATGTATACAAATACCTATAAGGATAGGCAGACTATAAATCGTTTTCCTATTTGAATGTTACAAGTCATTTTGTGCTTGCAGGTTTTTCTTGCAAGAATAACGCTTGTCACGGTAACCCTTAGAAATTTTAGATCATATTCAATTTATAATAAAGAATAGAACTACTATGAGAAAGACAGACAGAAGAGACATGACTGCATAAGCCTGTCTGATCTACCGAGTTTCTTGCCGGATTCTTTTCGCTAGAAAAAAACATTCTGAATCGGTGTGGTAGAATCATATTACATATTTAATTAATATTCTGTTGAATAATTTTTAAGTGTTTGTTTTTCTCTAAATAAATAAAGTATATTTCGACTTTGACTTTGTCAGTTTAAATGTTAAGCGGTGTAGCAATAACTTATGTGTTAATACAAGCCATGCCCGCAGTTTCACTCGCGTTAATAGTAATTGTTATATAGTCTATAGCCTTCTTGGATAAATGAGCTATCTAACACTGAAAGATTATTTTTAATCAGACCAGTGTTTCCTGAGAATGGCGCGTTCAAGCGAACAAACAAACTCTTCAGCTTTATAATATAGTAAGTAAGTATAGATTTTATTCTTGAACACACTTTGAATCCTTATAGTGCGCAGTATTCCATCAATCACAGGTACGCGATACTGACGATCATGCGGAATATGTAACTCATTATTTTTTATGGCGTCTACAATTGACTGGTCTGGTTCCATAGACACGTTCAAAGCAACTCGAAGGCCGCGTCCGTAGCTTTTTGTTTAGTTTTCCTTGTGCATTCATATTATTATTACCGTACATAGGAATCGTGGGCAGTCAATAATTTTCTAAGCACAAGCTACAACAGGCTCATCAATTATGAATGACTACAGAAACAATGAGTTTCCTTTGTAGAATAATGTCATTTGTAGTATGTTAAGTATTACCAGTTCTAATATATGCTATGTAGATGGTCGGTAAATTAAAAAAAATGATAAATAAATAAAAACATCAATAGAAGACTACTTTAATCCGATACACGTGTTTGATACATCGGATCTCGCATTTGAAGAATGTGAGTAACAATTTTGAGACTATCAATCTCTCAACAAAGGCATACTTACGTAAACAATTGGTATGGGGAGGATAGTTTTTATTATGTCAAAATCAAGCGATGTTATGTTAGGTCTTATCATATTTTTTACTAGCCATTGCAAACAAAAGATAAAAGTCCTTGAAATATAGATAGGGTGGACCGTGTATGCTTATAATAGTCATTTGGTATTCGGTGGAAATGGAAACCAAAAAAGCAGCAATAATGAAATAGAGCTCTTAACCACTATATGCAGTGGTAAGACTAGTGTTGCCGCTCGATAGGCCAATATCGACTGTATCGATAGCCTATCGATTGTTGAAGACAATCAATAGTATCAATAGTCTATCGATACTGAAAACTGTCGGTGAACAACAATACTACCGATAGTATCGATAATTTCGATCGCTCGAAACTATTGATGCTTTCGATAGTATTGCTGTTTACCGATAGTATTGCTCTAACAGAGATATCGATACTATCCATCGTCCTATCGATCGTATAGATGATTTGGCCGTTAAACTATGTATTGCAAAACTATCGATTTTTGGGCAACACTATCTAGGTAAAACCACGAAGCTGGTAACACTGTCATTGTACAATCTCATTCAGCGTTGCGGTTTGGGATTACTGCAGTAAAGACACATTTTATCCGAACATAACAGTTTTCATAATGTTTGTCCTTCTTTGCTTATATTTGATTCTTATCTTAAATGGGGTTTGCCTTAGGATATTCTTAAAGTGGAACGCCTTTGTTGGAATAAAGAGGTTTTCGCAAATGTTGCTTCATAATCTTGGTACATAGATTCTAAAGAAGAAATAACCTATGATTTTAATAATATTTTTTGCCATATTTCTATATTATTAACGTGAAATAATAAAATGAATGAAGATTAATATTCATACATAGATGAAGAAATGTTAGAAAATTTTGTGATAGTTACAATTTAGGGTTAATTGCTAATCATATTAGAGCAGTAGTAATTTTAATGATATGTTCCTAATCTAATTAATATTGGTTTGGAGAAATATTTATTTAATCACCACATACCAGATAAATTAATCATAACGGTCTACGGTTACGGATATTCATTCACAAATGTGTAAAATCACCAAATAACTTTTTATTTTTATTTTTGTTTTAGAAAATTGCAAAGCGTTACATTAATTCCCAACCAAATGGAAATTGATTTAATTTTCCAAGTAAATAAAAAGTTATACATTTTGTCACAATGTTCCATCTCACCCAGCTGAAATTAATTTCTGGGTAAATGTGCAAAAGAGCTTATGCAGGATGCTATTTGGATTCAACTTGATGACGGTTGACCAGGAAAAGAAAAATACACAACGCTTACACAATTACAAACGCCAGACCTAATACATCACTAGTCTCCTTTTATGACTTGGTGGATAATGATCATAGAAAATTCGTTTTTGAGTCCTTGAAAAATGGGACATACACATCCAGCATTGCAATGTCTAATCAGTACTGGTAATCCAGCAATCCAGCCGGGCCTAGTATAATTTTAGCTGTGCTGGTTCTAGTCACATGTGCTGGTGCAATGCTGCTGGATTTTAACCCTTACTAAGGGTTTGGAATGCTGGATCAAGCAATGCCGCTGAGTCTAGCACAATTTTAGATCCAACAGAAAATGCCGCTGGATTACAATCCCTAACCTACATATATAATGTAACTTTGTATTGTTCCAAAATGAAAGATTTTTATTTATTTCTTATCTAAAAAGGTGTATCAGAACGTTGCAACCGTCGATTGCGCAAGACGGCAGCCTATTAATCTGATATACGTGCGGTATGCCGTCACACACTTGCCCGGCTTCCCCGGCCACGAGAAGCCCCGGCGGATTTGTAACTATCCAATTTCGCCTTGCCACTTGGACACTTTTAATTCTGAAACGCTTGGGAGCTCATTATTCACGGTTAAGGTAATTAGGCCTGTATTATGTGACAGAGAATTGTAATTTATGCGAAATATGATTCCAGAAGAAGTTTGGATTTACTACTTAACATCTTAAGTTTAATGAAAACTGTAACGAGCATTTATTTATGAAAAGAAGGGAGTGTTAGCAATAAACGAATAGATTTTCGAGGTGAAAAAGCGGTAAAGTCTTACTGTACGTAAGCTAGATTCATACAGATTTTATAAGATTTAGGCATTAGAATTTGCCGTAAGTGATTTATTAAACTGTCAGACATTTAAGGATTCTTACTGACTGATCTTACTAATCTTTTGGTTGAAACCATTGCAACATTCAGTAACAAAAAAGTAGTTAAAATTTAAAAACAATTACGGTTACGAAGCAATTTTTTTTTTGATCTTACGATAGCTTATATAATTTAAAATGAAACAAAATATAATGAAGCTAACGTCCAGCGCAATCCGGTTAAGCCACTCGAGCGAATCGGCTTTTTTTCATAATAATAGACAAGACAAGGTAAAACTAGCATTAAATATAGCCAAGTACTTAATGATAAGTGCAAATATCTGCGACAGACGAATAACATTAACGTAGTGGTTGCTGATATCTGACATTCTATGTCAACGGGAGATAACCCTGAACTGCTAATTGGGTTAAATATAGCCCCGTTGTGTCCGCGTCCATCAGACGATGCACTTCACGAGCCAGTGGTTACTCACAATAAACCATGGTTGTGACAAATAGTAATAAATGTTAAGTAAGTACCTTTATTATGGCAAAATTTGTTTTCCATCTAACCTAGCCCAGTTTTACTTTTTGGCTGAATGTGGTTAAGGGGGCTAGCTTCCCTTTTAAAGATTACGGGTGTGATGATATGTAATATATGTGTGTAGAATTGTTTATAAAATTCGTGTAACGAATTTGATGGTTTTAAACCCACCGTTCGTTTTTTATTTACGTGGTTACATTTGTGACCCCTCTCTTCTTGGTATGATGTCAAATGTTTTACAATTTAAATGAAGACTTCCAGGTTTTCGATTATGACTCCAATGCTGATTTACAATTTGATTTAGGTATACAAAAAGCCAAGAAACTGTCTTAAATCAAGCAAGTCTACAATGTTTTATACTCTCCAACTTAACCAGACATGGAAGTTAGAAATCAATACAAAAAGTTAATAGAAAATAAAATAATTAAACACGACATAATAAATATCGCACAGAGGACCAATAAAATGAACAGTCATTAAAAGTGCAATGTCAATTGTTTCGATCAACGTATAATTTCTTCAGAGATAGCGACATCTATTCTATAGATTCTATATATAGATTCTCCGATTCCCTAATACCAAACTATGCTTTTATGCTTGTCCTATGTAAACGGATAGATATACTTAAATACGTTTATATATATATCCATGACTCGAGTACAAATGTTGATGTTCATCGTCACGAAACATTTGCCCCTATGATTAGAACCCGCGACCCTCAATTTTGTGGCCAGGGTATCTGACCACTCGAACGATGGGCCTGTCAAGATATAAATTATGGATTGTCTATTAATCTGTCTAGTGGATTGAAAGAAAGATTATGGATCAATTGATCCATACTCTTTTTCTTTTAAATTAAAACTTACGCTCACGGCACTGAGTCACAGCGTTCTACGGGCTGTTTTGAAAAAGCCAGTCTGATGTTAATGTCGCTTCAACGTACTCTCCATCAGTGCAGTAAGGGGTATCAAGGGTGCGCATCGCTTTCACAGCTCACTGGCTATGCACAACATGGCTGCGCTAATTTACCACTACCGTGCCTACTAGCTCAGCATGTGAATCCAACAATAGCCACATTTGTATAATATCCGTTGAACGAATCCCGTTCTATGGGATGACACGTTCGCCCATCCACATACACTAAACCACAATGGGCAATATATCATGTACAAGTAGCTATTAGGTATTGTCAACTCGACAGTCATACTGTAGGTATGCAACGGTAAACTGATAATTGTGTACTACCTACATGGATATCCAATATTTAAGTATATATTTGTAATACCATTGTTGATTCTGATATTATATAAAGAGCGGTGGTAGCTCAATGGTAAGGACACGCGCCTCTTAACCGAGGAGTGCGGGTACAAACCCGGGCATGTACCTCTAGATTTTAAAAAAAATCTATGTACATATTTATACCACTAGCTCGACGGTGAGGGAAAACATCGTGATGAAACCTGCAAATTCAAACAACTTTGAATTTGTAACCATGATCCAAAAATTGTCTGGTTCCCCTATCTTAGGGTTACAAAGGTCAGATCGGCAGTCGCTTCAATGTAATTACCAGACTCGCTAAATCCTGGATCATGGTCCAAGCGGACCCCGTCTAAGCACGGGACATAACGCTAGGAAGATGATGATGTTGATTCTGATATTCGTAACACAAGTGCTTAAGCTACTTACCTCGGAGTCAGATCAATGTATGTGATGTAGTCTGATATTTATTTATTTCATATGGCAATATTTCCTCGAATGTGTTAGAAATGGTTAAAGTGGCCTGCTGCCCTTTGACTCTGCCTACCCCTTCGGGGATATTGGGCGTGATGTTATGTATGTTATAAACTTAAAATTTCGGCAATGCTAATATACTCGTAATATAATAATGTGTCTTGATAAAGATTCAAAATTAGGAATTTTAATGAAAATCCGAACTGAAAAGCTTCATAAGACTGTTACCTACTTCGCTTGCTTACTGCTTGCTCTCTGCGCTTAACATAGTATGTAATACTCATTATATAAATATGACGGCAGTTAAGAATCTTTACATATGCATTATGAACTCAAATAATCCGAGAAGAAATACCTGGCTAAAATTATCTTGATACTCTTACAATCTAATGCATAAAATACTTCAAAATTCCACTTTATATAAAGTTATTTAATATGATCTACGCACTGCAGTTCTAATCAGATTTTACCGTAGCCTTTTGATTAAATGTTATTACTTCAACTTGTCATTAAAATGCATCTTAATGACGAGCAAGCTGCCCATTCGAGCGAATTATTTTAACCAAGACATCAGAAGCACGAAAAGTTTCGCTCTAACCTAAATGACTGGTCGTATTCAGTAATGATCGTTCTCATGCTACGAAGGAGCGAACATAAGGGTGATATTCCAAGATACCATCAAAGCCGAACTGAAACATTCAGTGTCCCTTGTCGCCAGAGCTGGGTAGGGAGCTGTGTTACGAAGATCATTTGTGGCTTTATTAAAAGGAAATGCTGAGAAGCTATGTCGTGCAGTTGTTTCTAGCATGCTTTAAGCTTCAAGCCCCGTAATTAGGGGTTGTTGCCCAGGCATGCGTATGTCATATCGATGGTAAAATATCATTGAGAAATTACAAATTAAATGGCCGTTTTTTCAACGCAACCAAACCAAAAATTTCTGATCATTATCAGATATTTTTAAACGGACGTGAAATTTTCTTTTTGCCGAATATGCCCATTTATACCGATTTGTTTTTCTTTCTGTACATAACTATCGCACTTTCATACACATATCTCGCAAACAAGAGTCGCACGCCTCTCGCTATCTTTTTCATGAATATTTGTCCCATATAGGTTTGGGAAACAGAAAGAATGTGCCAACTGTGTTCCCGGCCTAGCATGGCGTAAAAAACGACTAATGGTGTACTGGGATTTGGGTTTGTAAGTAGGCGACGAGTTAGACATTACATCACCATGGTTTTCTATCTTACCAAACCGAACCAATCAAATTTCCAGTTAAATGAGGTTTTATTAAGGACCTTATTGCTCCTTGGATTCTATTGAAAAAAAAAAGTATTATAATCCAATAGTATTTCGCCACATCCACATCCAGAACTGTGCCGAACGCAGCTAGGAAATGTAAATGACAAACTAATGGTGAATATTTTCCCTTGCCTTCCACTTTACAGTGCTAGTGGAATCGCAGCCTTAGAGGTCCGAATGCCAAGCACGTACCTAATTGCCTGCTAAGCAACGGCTCTCGACTTGATGTTGCAAGATAACTTGTTAGATAAACTTGGGTGAGTCGCATACATAGGTTATGAAGAGACCGGCGCGCGCAAATGTTATCTTGAATAGTTAACCGAGCCGCGAGGTTGGTTGCTACAACCGCGTATCAAGTGTAAGCCGAATAGAGTACCTATTTAAGTGTAGAGTTTATTCAACATTCGTTGCCTCAGCTAACTCTACAAATAAAAATTCAAATTATAGTGTTCGTTGATACTGTAATTTGAGCAAATAGATGCGGTTTATATTACATAAATATTAAATAATGACAAAAGAATAACAAAAAATAGATTTATAGGTTAATAAAAATAATTAAATTCGAATTTTAAAATATTATTTATTTTTAATGTACCTATATAAAATAATCCCAAATGACAAAATGACACCAATAATAAAGAGTTGACGGGAATAACCAACAAAAAATATCTGTATTATTTACAACGTTATGAGTATACTACATGTGCATTTATTGGAACTTAGGTGGTTTTAAACGTTCTCTTTAAGGAACAATTTACTCTTTAAGATTTTGGATCATAAGAAGAGAGAATTGTGATGAAGCATAGTAAACAGATTTTAATCAGAAAATAAGAACGTGACTACATTTCCCGCTCACATACGCATTAACATGCCAAAGGAACTACTTTACCGTCTTGCACAATGATTACTCGCAAAAAGGGATGGAAGTGAACGCAACGCAATTCGGACAAAGCGTAATAGTTTCGCACGTGTGTGACGTATCGCTAGGGTTGCCAACCGCACTTTATTATAAAGTATTGTACGTTATTAAGGATAATTGTACATACTTTATGAGGAAAATAAAGTAGGTACGCGAAATACTTTACTTCGCACGCTTTGATTTCTCTAGGATTCATTTTACGTATACCCAATATACAAAAGAACGTGGCTGTAAAAAAAAATATTTAAAATAAAACGACAGTTACCGGGGTTGATTAGAAATGATGATAAAGTTGCTAAAAGCAATGCAAAATCCTTTGTTTTATGCAAAATAACAGAGTAAAATAAATCTTACCTTATTTAGATAGTGTACGTTTTTTCCTGCCTTTCATAACCAATATACTTTATTTGTACAAGAAAAAAGGTGGCAACCCTACGTCTCGCACCATTCGATTCGGACATTCACGGTCCAAAAACCGAAATAGCACGCTTCACTTGAAACAATGATTGGTCCGATGCCCGTTAGCTGCATACGAAGGCTCGCCCGGTCAACCAACTCGCCACGGATACAGTACGACGCAGTTTTACATCTACACTCGCCGTAATTGCCTTTGTAATTAAAACATCTTAATTTATTAGAGTAAACGTTGCTGGTGCCGTTGGAAGAATCTCTTGGAATGAATCGATTATAATACAATAGATATTTGGAATTCCGACAATATTTAGGTATCATTATTTCGACGAATCATCATTAGCGCATATTAATAAAGGTTTTTTTTTAAGGTAAATGAAAGCATTGAATATGTTATCGGTAGTTACCAGAAATTGGCAATTCTTAAATGAATCATCGACTAATAAATCAACACCAGTCTTATTTCAAAATAAACTAATTGATTACACGTGTTTTAAGCCCGGTCATAAAAGTAGCTAAATAATTTTTAACGTTATAACTGCTCATCCAAATACATCAATCAATTATACATACATACATAATATCACGCTCATAATTCCCGAAAGGGTAAGCAGTCAAAGAGGAGCAGGCCCCTTTAACCACATTCAGCTAAATATCAATTATGGCCATTTTAAAGATTGTTGGTTAATAAATAATAACCAAAAAAATAATAACAAATTAAAGATCCTGGGTCTAAAAACTAGGTGTAACGTCTTTGTAACAAGGCGGCAAGAATCACTATCCATATTTCAACACATCCATGGAACAGACGTACAAAAGCTATACTATAGATAGATAGTCTATCAATAGCCACCGTTTGAAAGCAGATTCCTAGTAGAACCTTCTGTGTTATAAATAACACGCGACCGAAGCTTCGACCATCGCTTCTAGTATGAATAAACTAGCTGTATCGGTAATTTGGTAATCAAAATGCGAGTATCGCATGTCGGATGTACGAACGCCGTAGCGGGACGGGCAACTGCGCCGGCGGAATAACGATTCGATGACACATTTAGAGAAAGCCGGGGTTGAGCTGTTTAATGAATTAAACACCTTAATCCAGGATTAAGGTGTTTGGTTCATTAAACACCTCAACCCCGGCATCCTCTAAATACCTGTGTTAAGCACGACAGTAAATTTCCTGTGCATGTCAGTGTTTTTATATTACGCAAATGGAAATACAAAGGTGTTTGTGTATCTGATTATTATTTATACGCTTATTAGTGTAGTGTTTGAGCTCCTAATAAAACTATCAATATGATGTCATTGGTTAAAATGAAATGGCAATAAGTACAATAACAATATAGGCATACCTACTTACACAAATAATGTAGATAACTGAATAATTCAAATGAAATAAAGAAAACTAATTTGTTTTTATTTGATGTAACCACCTGTAAAAGTTTGAGGTTGGTTGAGTGAGCCTGAAATGGATGTGTATATTTTTTAACTACTAAAAATACCTGCGTCTCCCCTTTACGTCCCATTATAACTGGATGTAATTATTGTACTCTCCAATGAAGTTTGGCATTGTGTAGGCAGTCATATTTTTACCTACCGCGTTAAACCATTGAAAACGTAAAATATGTAAGCAAATTTTTATTTCCAAACTGTAATTCATATCAAATAATATGTAAGTTATTTTCTTCGGCTTTATTATTGTGCAATTTATGGGACTGGGTTATTAGATTTTCTTAATCATGCAGTCCGTATAAGGAATTCTGAAACTCGTTTCTTGCAGAAAATTAACTCACTGTTAGCAATTTACATACTGGACGGCATACAGATAGAATTTATTAAGTGTTACTCAATGATCATAAATTTACGTAGGTATATGTATAATTTAATTTTATTCCATAAAAAAATATATTCAGTTGTTTTAATAAAAGGGCAGAAATTATATTTGACATGTAACAACACGTGTCTGGGGAAAATAAGATTAATTAAATAATGATTGTTTAACGAAACTAAGTTTCCTATCTCTTCATCGAGTAGTTATATGTCGTCAACTAGTTTCTAGTACGAGTATAACAACTTTGACCTTCGCTATCTCTGCGACTGAGACATCTTTTAAACATTTTAATATCATCCAATGGCTATGCTTCGTATGAAGTACCTATCTTAACATAAAGTAAAATGATTGAAGCGATAATTTTAATAGGCATTGAATCCAAAATCGTACCTACGCTAACAAACAGCGTTAGTCGCAATAAATGTTTTTAGATCATCAATCATTCTAAACCAAGGAGAAAACAAAATGCCATAAAAACATATTATGGTCATTGATTCTGTACCACTGTTCTTAATCTAGATCAAAAAAAAAAAAGAAAAAATTAAACAATAAAGACACGACATCGACGGAGCACGCGGCTTTATAGGTACCATAACCACCGAAGAAATCAACAGAAGGTTGGACCGTACCATCAGTCGGGAAATCCAGGATGAAGTTGTCGCTTGACTCAGTAGAAGAACACACTAGCACTATCTCACTCACACTTCAGTTAGAAAAGTTTATTGACACAGAAAAACTTGAATTACGTGACGTCACAGTCGGAGCGGAGAGACGCACGGCTCTCGCGGGCGTCGGATAGGGACTGATGAACAACAACAAAATGCAATGCTAATAAACGCCTTCCGAGTTTGTTTACAGGAAACTGTACTTTATTTGAACGCGCCAGCGCTTATATTTGTTTGTGTAAACAGATGTGACAGTGAAGGCTTGCGTAGGTAATGCAGGTATGAAGTAGTTTTGCCCACGCCTGGTTGCGTAGTTCACAAGTCATTCATATGTAACTTTCTGAGTGTCGGTAATTACCAAATTTCAAAAAACGAATGTAATAATTATGCTTGTTAAAATAACTTGGTAAATTACGTAATAATATTAAGCTTACTGATTTAAGTTTTAACAAACAGGTCAAGTTAAATAAAATCGTTTTGATTTGACAATGACACATACTCACCCTGTCCATCTTATTTTTTCGGAATTTATTTTTGACAGTTCAAATAGAACGTAACTATTTCGGTTTACAAATAATAAAATGTCTTTAATACGTAGTAATATAAATATATTTACTAAATAATCTTTTTCAATTAGTTTATTTAATACATAAAAAAAGAGATTTAAAAAAGACCGTAAAAGCAGTAGATTTTTCATGATAATTGATAAATCGTTTTGCGTATAAAATATAATTACGTTCTATGGCGACTGGCTTGATGGCGCATTTGGTAATGACCCTGCCCCATGCGCCAAGAGTTGTAGGTTTGATCCCCACCCAGGACAAACATCCGTGTGATGAATACTTGTGTCTGTTCTGTGTCTGGGTGTTAATATCCAATATTTATTTATGTATATATTTGTAATACCACTGTCAAATGTCATATCCGTAACACAAGTGCTTTAGCTACATAGCTCGGAGTCAGATCAATGAATGTGATGTTGTGAGATTTTTATTATTTGTTAAATCTGATTAAGAAAGACTTCCCATATTATATTAATAAGGTTTAATACGTTATTTGAACTGAAAGACAACAATATTATGAAGTTGAAACCAATAAATTGAAATATTAACATTACTATTTTTTTTCTTATACCGATTCCTACGATAATACCTATCTAGGCGTATGGTTTCCATATTAAACAATAAAGAACACACGGATTCATATTTATTCCACTTCAGTAAATTTTTCAAGATAAAATTTAATCTAAATGTATTTAGGTATCTATCGATTATAACGTACGCATTATCGACATACGTACCTACGTATCTAATTCGATTAATATTAATGGTAGAATTGGAATCGTAACACAATCGAGTATCATTCGGACATTACTAACTCATCTGTCACTGAGCTGTTAAAAATAAATTCTTATTATGGTCACAGTTTAGTAGACTAACATTAAACTAAAATTAAAAGCGACGGCAATTTTTGCGTCATTTCGATAAAATCATCAAATAGATAACTTACTGTTAACGTTTCTTAGTAGGTATCTTCATTTAATTTATTTCTGAATCATCATGTGCTATATATAACACGTGGAAAATGTATAACTAATTCGCAATATATAGTACCAAGACGCTGAAATGAGTCGTTATGGTACGGTGATTCATCTAATGCGAATTCACGGCTTAAATTCATTATATTTGTTTAAATTCAATAATAAACAAAATAGGTAGAGAAATCGAATACCAAACACGAGCTCCGTAGGAGTGGAGAAATCAAACCGGTCTGACTCCAATGGTGTGGCCATAAACGGCTAGCGGACATGGGACCGCTGATCTGACGATACGCTGATACGACGGAGGATCCATGCCAAGATGACAACATCACATACATTGATCTGATTCCGAGTTAAGTAACTTATGCACCTGTGTTACGGATATCAGAACCAACAGTAGTATCACAAACGTAAACTTAAATATTAACACCCAGACGTTGAACAAACACAACTCTTGGTGCATTCATCACTACAGAATGTGCACTCGAGCCAGCCAAATATTCATGTTCTCTTTACGAATATTGCCAAATAATTTATGAAGATAGCTTCTGCCCGTGAATTCGTTTAAAATTAAGCCAAATCACCAAAGGAAAATGAGACAAAAATTATATACAATCTTCTCACACTGTTACTATGTGAGAAGTTCGATCACTGCATCTGTATGCCACAATTGAGCTAGATCCGTTTAGTTATAGTTTTTGTCATGAACAATCAAAAACCCTTCCACATTTATAAAGTTACTAGGGTATTCAATGATTTCAATAGTTTATTTAAAGTACCTAATAAACTGTTTGTTTGTTTGGGTTTAGCTCCATGTCTGCAAATTCAAAAAGTTTACTGTCTTTACGAAGTTAATTTTGTATAATTTATATTCGAGACCTAGATCTAGGTATTTCCTAAGTCACTAACCCGAGTAAAACGTAAGGTATCGTGTTTTTGCCCGTGCTTCAGATAACTTTGTAATATTTAACCTTTTTACGGGTCATGCGATGGCGTGACCATCTCAAATAGAGATTCGAGCTAACCAACTTCGACTCGACAAAATCAAATTGTTTTAACACTAGTTACCGTGTGCCGTGACATTCTGTTTGTTTTGCCATGAATTGTACCGAGATAATAATAAATACCAAACTACATCACATACATTGATCTGACTCTGAGGTAAGTACAAATATATACTTAAATATTTGATATTAACACCCAGACACAGAACAAATACAAGTATTCATCACACGAATGTTTGTTTTGGGTGGGGATCGAACCCACAACTCTTAGCGCTTGGGGCAGGGTTACTAGCGAATGCGCTATCGAGACAGTCAAATTAAGGCATAAGGCAGGCATAATTAAGGCAACAGTCAAGGCGTCAAACCATCACGCCCATAATCCCCGAAGGGGCTGGCAGAGTTCAACGGCAGCAGGAGCCTTTAACCACATTCAGCCAAAAGCAAACTGGGCCGGGTTAGATGGAGAATTGTGAAAATGTAGGGACAAATTGTTAGCTACTCGCCTACACAATCACACACCCAAAACCCCATATTCCATTAGTCGCCATTTACGACATGCTAGAAAATAACCACAGTTGGTACATTATTTTTAATTCCCAGACCAACATGGGACAACAGGCTGGGTTAGATGGAAAATTGTGAAAAAGTAGTGACAAATGGCTAGCTCGTCGCCACACAATCACATACCCAAAACACCATATACCATTATTAGTCGCCTTTTACGACATGCTAGGCAAGAACCACAGTTGGCACATTATGTTTAAGTCCCGACCAACATGGGACAAAGTAACTAATAAAATATATAATATATATACAATATAATAAATAAAGCGAAAACAGTCTGCTCAACGTCACTGACAAAATAACCATTAATTTAACAGCATGAATATACTCGTACTATAATTCTATAAATTCGACAATGTATTCCATATTTGTCCTTAGAATAAGCATATCGAAACATAAGACGTCATTTACCCGGATCAGGCAACGATAGAAGTTTACCAGTTTTTTTAAATCGAATGTATTGTTTTTCAGCGTTAGGCTAGGCAATTGAATTATTAAGTTGTTTACGAGAAAATCTTTCCACAAAATTTCCTTGCTTTCCATAAAATATTATTTGTACAAATTTTAGAGTTATACTACAATACATAATATCTTAGATACAACACACAGTGTTATCGGAATCAACTTTTACGACGGTCTGGATGGAGTCTGCGACAGACACAACACGCAGATCATAACGGTGATGACGAATACATTCAGAGTACAAATAAATAATGTTCACACAAAGACTCATAAACTGTTGTATACAATGTCAATAAGTTATAATTATACACATGTGTAGGTACTTAATTTTTTAGTAACTATGCTGTTTAACTATTTTTTTTAAATATAATATTTAGAATGTATTATAATTAAATTACACTGATTTAATCTGTGGACAAGTTGAGTGGGTATTAAATACATTATATTATGTGTTTCTATAACTTACCTTAAATTTAAATATAAATATTAATTATGCTGCTTAATATTAATTTTAGTCTAGTTACTGGAAAACAACTGTTTTAGAGAATGTTGTGTATACCTATAATTGGCGATCATATTTAAACTGTAACCTCTGTTAAACTTTACTATGAATGTGTGTGTGTATTGCTGTTGGTGTACCATTTATAATAAATAAATAAATAAATTAAATACCAAATGTTTGCAGTGCCCAACTGGTCCATAATCTAATGTAATTTATGGAAGCAATAAAATTATTTGATTTGATGTAATAGTTTAGAAATGTCCACACGTTACGTTCCTGTGGGATTCATTGCAGTGCAAATTGTTCCACGGGCCTGCCTTCCCTTCGAGGATTGCGGGTCTGATTATATGTAGACTATAGTCTACACATCTGTGCCCGCGGTTTCACTCGCGTTTATGGTAAATGTTATATAGCCTATAGCCTTCCCCGATAAATGGGCTATATAACACTGAAATAGTTTTTCAATTCGGTCCAGTAGTTCCTGAGATTAGCGCGTTCAAGCAAACAAAATAACTCTTCAGCTTTATAATATTATAAAAAAAAATTCTCGTATAAAAATATTAGACAAATATTTTCCGCTTTATTTAATTAACAAAATATCACAAAGATAAAGAGCATCAAAGTTTTGAAGTGGGGGCTTGCGAGGTCACTATTTAGTAAAAAAATGTACGAATGGGTGACGTCACGCGCAACTTGAATAGATTGTATCTTCGTCAATGTTTTTTTGACAAATAAATAAAAAAATATTTTTTTATAGTCTAACTGACTGAACAGGATTTTTTAGTTATCTTGCCTATATATATTTTATTTCTGGCTGAATTTGGTTAAAGGGGCCTGCTGCCTATTTGACTCTGCCTACCCCTTCGGGGATTATGGGCGTGATGTTATGTATGACAAGCTCAATGGCGCATTTGGTAGTGACCCTGCCCCATGCGCCCAGAGTTGTGGGTTCGATCCCCACCCAGGACAAACATTCGTGTGATGAATACTTGTGTTTGTTCTGTGTCTGGGTATATAAGTATATATTTGTAATACCACTGTTGTTTCTGATATCCGTAACACAAGTGCTTAAGCTACTTACTTCGGAGTCAGATCAATGTATGTGATGTCGTTGAATATTATATTATATTATTTATGTATGTATGTATCTTGCCTATTCACCCACTACCTTACCCGATGCGTCAACATCAAGTTGTCTCTCATTAAAATGCCATTACGTGACATTTACTTACAAACACAGTGTTTGCTCCACATTTCGTTATTTGAAGTGCGCGTTGTATAATTATTATGATGCATAATATTTGGATTCGGATAAAGTCTTATAATTCATTTAATTTAACTTCTATTCAGCCACCGAAACGCACTTATCTTTTATAACAATACTTATACGGTTTTAAATATTAACTAAGGCTTTAGTGTCAGATAAGGACTAAAATAAATTGTGAAGAAAGACTAGTATCGGTTGTAGGCTGTCTGAAAATTTTTGGAGTATATTGGTCCGTTTAGTGTATACGCTGATACTTTAGGTAAAGTAATTATTAATTGCAATGTTTTTGTGAGAATACTTTTTTGGATTATGTATTTAGTGGGGAATCCTAATCACGCTCCGCCAGTCATTTTCATTATGTCTTTGTTTAATTATTTGACTCATACACATAATGATATATGAGTCACATAATTAAACAAAAGACGATTAAACACAATGATTGTATATATATTTTTTTCTTAGTTATTATAAATTTTTATTTTTTTATTTCACACCAGGCCCCCTTTGAAACATGGTTCAAAGTTAAATATGATTCTTACAACTTTGTTAATACTGTTGTTGAAAAGAGTAACTACCGAGTTTCTTGCCGGATTCTTCTCGGTAGATGCAACATTGGACAAGGAGATATGTCTCCTTCAACTGTTTTTGACAATGTATAAGTGTTTCTTTGAAACCTATATAAATAAAGAATATTTTTACTTTGACTTTTGTATTTGTAGGTGCTTCAAATATCAGTACAGCACATTTCAACTGTAAAAAGGTGATAGAGCAATAAAAAAACTCTTTTTCTTTATTCATCATCTTTCTAGTGTGATGTCCCGTACTTAGACGGAGTCCGCTTTGACCATGATCCAAGATTTAGCGAGTCTGGTAATTACATTCGTAACCCTAAGATAGGGGAACCAGAAAATTTTTGGATCACGGTTACAAATCCAAAGTTGTTTGAATTGAATTTGAAGGTATAAATAGTATAAAACTCTTCTTTCTTTATTAGAGGCAGCAAACAGGCTGGCTAGTCACCCGAAAGTAAGTAGTCACAGCCACCCATGGACAAATGCAACACCAGAAGAATAGCTGATGCGTTCCAGACTTTAAATCGCCTAATTTAATAGTTTAGCAAGTTATACAATCAGATCGGATAACTATATTTTATGGTAACATTTATTTTGGCATTGGCAATGGTCTGCGTAAGAATATATAGAGCAATACTTTCTGACCTCTTAGCTAGGCCGTAACTTTCCTTAATCAGATGTAACACTAAACCAGAAAAATAGGGTCAATGCGGCACCCAACCAATCCAAAGGGCAATTACATTACAAAGGAGTAAATAATTAAAACGCAAATCAACCATCAAGATTAAAGAAATTTTTTTTTGGGTTAAGATTATTACATTCATGCTTTAACTCCTACAAGATTAATATTACCTAATTACCTAACTGGGTAAAGAAATCGTTGATGAAAAGACGTGAGCAGAGAGAATACTATATATTTATTTCTTTATTTACTATATATTTTTCCTTAATATAAGCTTAAGCGCTTAACTTAAGTCATTGAAATCCCTTTATTTTACAATAAAACTTAGGCTATAATTCAAGTTTATTTTAAAGTAATGAAAGTTTATGGATATAACCTTGTTAAAGCCTGATAATTATTGTAGTCATGTGTTTATTTTTGAGAAATTACGATAAAAATATAGAGCAATAAGAAGGAACCTTTTAAAACAACGTTATATCCCCAAAAGCGCCTCATACAATAAATAGGCAGATAATGACGTGTGTCTTAAACGAAACTGTAACTCCATCTCCCTTTGACAACGGGATGAACGAATACAACATGGCTTCCGTACGCCCTCGAGCCGTTCGCTAAGCGTATGAACCGCCACCGTCCTTCGGTGAATGGAGTTGTGGTCTAAAAATAGGCCATGTGCAGGGATCAAGCTGAATGGCGCGCCCCCGGAATATAGGCCACTGTGTCACCCGTGACGTAGGCTCTGACGTCACCGACGCATCCCAGGTGAACCCTGGGAATTGGGTCAGAGGGCTTTCGCTGCGCTCCACCGAGATAAGTCTTTAGGAGAATCGGATTTAATTATGCATTATTCAGGAGTGGTGTTTTACCTTTAATACCTTATTTATTTGGTAGATAGTAATAATGTATGTATTTTGAACATTATGAATCATCATGTACTTACCGCCGATACAATCAATGGGTGACCTTGATAGAGTAACGCAGTAATTGTTTATTGTCATTTTCAGTTAAATAAAATGTGTTTTTTATAAGAATCCTATTTTACAAAAATGTGAAATTTCATTTGCTGATATTTTGATGCTTGGATTTTAAGAAGGAAAATAAGAAACTTGTACTAGAATCATGAATATATGATTTTATGCATTTCGACTGGCCCGTTGGTCGAGTGGTCAAAGACCCTGGCAACGAAACAGAGAGTCGCGGGTTCGAATCCCGCTAGGGGCAAATGTTTCGTGTGGTGAACATGGGCATTTGTACTCAAGTCATGGATGTTTATAAACGTATTATCGATGTTTTATCATGGATTATAAGTATGTCTATCCGTTCACCTAGTATCAATAGTACAAGCATAAGCTTAGTTTGGAACTAGGAAATTGGTGTTTCAGTCTGGAGAATAGGCAAGATGACTAAAAAATTCTGTACAGTCCGTCAGTTTCATAAAAAAAAAAAAATAATAAATGCATCCGTTACCATTAATAGGTGATAATACCACAATATGGTATAGTTCGGAGATAGGGAATTGATGGACTAGTCTGAGACATTTGTAATTTAAGAATTTGCGTGTATTTATTACGTTACAGATAGTCAATAGGGAAGATAAGAAATCCATATATAAGAGGAAGTATGAAAGTGGCACCAGTGGTAGATAAGATGAGAGGAAACCGTTTATCTTGGTAAGGGCATGTGATGAGAAGAGAGGAAGAACATGTGACAAAGAGAATGATGAGTATGAATGTTAGTGGATGGAGAGGAAGAGGAAGGCCAAATAAGAGATGGATGGATTGTGTGAAAGATGATATGAGAGAAATGGGAGTGGATAGCTTGATGACGGCTGACCGGGACGTATGGAAAAGGAAGACATGCTGCGCCGACCCCAGATGAACTGGGAGAAGGGCAAGAGGATGATGATAGTCAATAGGGAAGAGTTAATAAGTAACAGGAGTCCTCTTGTGTATTCATGTACTACATAATGCACTGCGTTTAGTTACGTTCGTATTTTTTCTAGTGATAACGCAACCCGAATGTTTAAAATCATACTTAAATCATTACTTTTAGAAAATAAATCGCAAATGCGTTTGAAAAAACCTAAGTTCAAAGTTTCTGTGCAAATCCAATCAGGCGTAGCGAATATCCTTGAAACGTGATTGGGTAGGTAAATCAATCGTGGATGAATGTTGATAAGGCTGTACCCATGTAGACTGTAATAAATGGTGTGGCTGCGAGAAACAAAAAATACGAAACTATCGTTTAAATGCTCCGGTGCAATATTGTAAAAAAACAAACCATATATACGGTCGAATTGAGAACCTCCTCCTTTTTTTGAAGTCGGTTGAAAAGGGTTCCTTGCACAGTGGGACTTCGCGTCTGTTCTGGACCTACTCGGTATGCCACATGTCAAGACCAATACTACGATATCAAGGGCTACAGGTTCGAATCCTGCTTTATTTATGTAATGAACACGGGCGTTTGTATAAGAATCATGGATGTTTAAATAAGTATTAAAGGATGTCTATCCGTTGTCTAACGTCTATAGCATAATATGCTTTGTATTTGTAGTATCCGTATAAAATAAATATGTTTATATTGATAATTACCTTAAATATTCTATTGGGGTCTAAATTATAAATGCATTCTTCAGACTCTTAAAAAAATTGGCTGATTGATTAGTTACTTTGCCACGCTGATGCGCTGACGTCATTTCATACAATGCTATGCATTAATGTGTCTCTACATCACACTGATAAAAAATAAATCCTTTTCCGTCTGGGGATGTGTTAAAATGTTTCGGAAACTTTATTTATTTAGGTTCAACTTGAACACATCAATAAGATCGGAACTAACACTATTTTATTTATTGCAATTTTAACTGAGAGGCAGTTGATTTCTGATTATAAATTAACTACCAAAAAGTCTTTTAAATATTTTTTGTCCGGTTAGACTTCTCGCCTCCAGGGGGAGAGGTGTGTTACACTCCGAGTGAATTTTGCATAAGTACCATATTCATCAGACTGCTCGAATTGTAATTTTGATAATCACCAGGTTTCTCTATTTTCTTACAAGTCAGATAGACCTTTTTACCAGGCAAGATAGGACAATAGGACAGAAGGATTTTCCTTAATGGTCATTAGTGGAAATCCATTGACTGGCGCCAGAGTTCATCAATTAGCTACCACTGATAAGCCAACGGAAACCTATCATTACAACCACCAACGGCGAGCATTCTCGATTTTATTTAAAAAAAAAACGCGTCTAAATTCTTTACCAAGATGTCAGCTAGGCGTCACATGAGAATGATTGCTAAGGCTTTCCCTTAGCGGTTTTAGTGAAAATCCATTGATCAATATCATAGTCCATACAAGACACCCATTAGGTTTCATTGATTAGCTGTCGTAAGCCTATCATAACACCAGTGGTCAGAAAGGCTCGTTACCTGTTTCCAAATCGGCAGCTAGATTGATCATGAGAACAATAGGGACATAAGGTTTTCTCTTAACAGGCTTTAGCGGACATCCAGTAATCAATGCCAGGGTCTATTCAAAACACCTATTAGTAACCATTTTTTTATTTATTTTTTGACGCGGTGAAATGCATACCGCACCTCACCTAACCCGGGGGGCAGGGTGGTGTGTGGGACTCCCGGGAGCCCTTGAGTAGGAGGCCATTGGTAGGAGGATACCCACTAAAACACCGCAATACCCCTCATCGCCTGAGTGGACTCGGCAAAGCCTTCGCTTCCACATTAACCTCCGGCCTATTATCTAGTAACCATAGATTAGCCGATGCCAACCTGTCATTACTTCAATTAGGACCCAGAATTTTACATTTTCTTTTGAAGAAAGCCTCGTGACCTTTTCCCAAGACGGCAGCTAAGCTCCGCACGAGAACACTAGGGCTCCTTTGTCTCGGGCGAGCTCATCCCGCCCGCGGATGTGTGCAGACTCGAGTGGCGCCCCTTTTATAAGACACGGCTAGTGTTGCCATCTTCAAGGTAATAAATGTCGGGAGGAATGGTAAAAATAATCGGGACTTCGGCTTTCTAATCGGGAGAGTAGTTACTACTAAAAAATACAGGTAAAATATGCAATAAATTTTTTCTGACAAAATTGTCTTACAGAGTACTAGACTAGATAAACGGTACATTTGGCGTCCCGATAGATAGAGTAATGCGGGACACTTCATTTGACCTTTCAGAATCGGGACGTCCCGCCCGAATCGGAACTTCTGGCAACACTAGACACGTCGCACGTCGCATTTTCTTTTAGCCTTTTCATAGGTTATGTGGCGTTCCACTTTTTGTTGAGTTGGTTTTTTCTTGGCAGACGGTCTTAAGATGCAGCGACCTATATTTCTTTGGGTAAAGAGCAAAATGATGAGCAAGACGTTTGTGTCGAAAAGGCGTCTGACTAAACGGCAATCTATTTGTGCCTTAAATAAATGTCAGTAGGTTTAGTTAGAAACTTATTAGGAAAAATAAATCTTGTCCAATTGTAAGCATATCACACGAAAGCGTCACCAAGGGTTTGACGAAGGAGGTATTCTAAAAAAAATTGCCTGTAAAAATGAAGGAAAATTTTGAAAAAACGAAGGGGTTTTTTCTTCGATTTCGACGTCTCGATGCAAATTTGCAAAGAGGATAAAAGCATCAGATATCCTTTGATGTTACTGACGCATAGTGCACTCAATGCAGCACTATTCGTACTAATACGTTTGCGTTACTTCAGACGATACCCTTTCCATTTGTACGTACGCCAGTGAAGGCTAATGTAGTGTCAAAAGCGTAAGTTGCAAGCAGCGTTGGCCCAAATAGAATCCAGGTTGTGCCCGGGAGTCTTCGGCGCCTTAGGCCTAGGCGTCTTAGGCGAGATTCGATCCGCCCGGCGGCGCCCTTTATACAATCCCCACATTAAAAATGCGAAAGTAATTTTGACTGTTACATTTACACGCTTATGCTACTTAAACGATTGCGACACAAGTTTAAACCCTGAGAAAGGACATAGGTTAATTTAATCATACTAATATTATAAAGAGGAAAGATTTAATTGTTTGTTTGCATTGAATAGGCTCCGAAACTACTGGACCGATTTGGATAATTCTTTCACCAATAAGAAGCTACTTTATCAGCGAGTAACATAGGCTGTATTTTATCCCCGTATTCCCATGGGAACGGAAGCTACGCGGGTGAAACCGCGGGGCGCTGCTATCACGAATACATTGATCCCAATGGACACACGATCGAGTCTGTCGGAGTCCGAAGTCGTCGCTTCCACTATATTTGTTGACATGAGAACAAAGTCATAAAATTTAAAGGAAAACCAAATGTCCTCAAATAAAGCTCTTAAATATGTTTTATTAAGGCATGATGGGTATTCGAAGATATCCTTAATATGCAGATTATCTAGTCGTTTCCAGATTAAATTCTAGAATTTTAATAAAATAATTACTTACCTAGGTAGTATGGTAAAGCCCAAGATTCATAGACATAAGTAGAGTTAAGTAGAGGTACAGAATAAAGCAATAGAATGCATTATTTGAGTAGTTTGTGGTTCAATTACTTTTAAACAAATTAGCAATACATAATACGATTTTTGTTACCACTATAAAATCTTATAAGTACTTAATAGTAACAAAAAAATATTTTTATTAATAAAAAAAAAAAGCAAAAGAGAAAAACAATAACACAAACCTGTCTAATACAATTGAAATAAAAATTACATATCTGTATCTTATTGGAATATTCTGTTTAGTATTAAATTGAATGAAAACATATGACTGTGTCATAGTTTACATTCTCAATGTATGTAAGCATCTGTGTAAACAACAAATACTTGGGTGCATTATTGCCAGCTGCAGGAAATGAAAACTACAGTATTATACTAGGTACATACATTTTTGTCACATTTGTTTGAATCATCTAAAGTTTTTTTTTAACTTAGAGTAATTTAAGTTATAAGTAAAATATTTATTAGGTAAGTATAAAGTATTTTAATCAAATTAATATTAATTTGGGTAATGCTATGCTAGCTTTAAGTATCTTAATCATGATTAATATTATTTTAGGCTATAATGAATAAATAATTTTGAATATGTACTTGTATGTGGTAGGTACTTAGACTAACGGCACGCAAGTCATAGTAATTTATGTGTATTCAAAAATAAACCTTAACACATAGGTTGCCTAAATTAGAGGTTCGGTCAGAGGGGTTCAATCCAAAAATGTAAACTAGAAATACTATTCCTTCAGATATCCGCTCTTACGGGCTGAAAAATAGTTTAACTTAGTTAATTAATTCCCTAGCTGCGCAACACCGGTCGGGAGTGCGGTAAAACTTGTCTCAAGTTGTTACATAAAACCACCCTAAATATAAATCAATAAAGGACACATCTGTGAGGCGTTCTTCGGCCTATTTTTCCAACTTTCCCATTTCACCGCTACGTTGACATTGGCCTTCCTTTTGAAGGTAAGCCAGCTATCTATTCCACACAATCAATAAAAGGTATAACACACGGTATAGATGTGGAAAATACAGTAAATACTCACATTGATGAAAGGGAAACAGAATAAGACGGCACTGGCACTAGGGAAGTGTAACACAAATTGAAATGAAATACGAGAATTCACTACTGTTTTGGAAAAAAAACTACTGAAATGTTCCGGATTGATCACTAACGTCCGCCCATTTTGTTTTGGTTCTGTCAAAGTTTTTTGTTGCCAACACAAAAAGAAATTGGTAATAAGTAGGTCCGTTCAACAATCTTTGAAAACATGCTAACAACAAAAAATATAATATTTACGTAATGAATATAGCATTATTTATATTGATACAGACACAAAGGCCTAATAATATTATGTTATTAAAAGTTACTTTTACTGCCATCTATCTGTTGTGTAAAATAAAAGAGGAAATGTAGATAGAACCTTCTTTCTACATACAGTAGTTATTTAGCAAGAAATACAGCAACATTTCAAGAGATGGCGCTGTTACGTACATTGTTCATGAGTGCTTTTTAAGAAACCTAAGCACTCGTACATATAACAGAGGGATCTTTCGTTTGTTTTAGCCATAATAATTATTCGTTGTTGTAGCCATATAATAATTAAGCACAATATTAATAAATTGTCCCGTGTTGGTTTGGGACTTAAAAATAATTTGCCAACTGTGTTTCTTGCCTAGCATGTCGTAAAAGGCGGCTAATGGTTTATGGGGTTTTGGGTATGTGATTGTGTAGACGACGAGCTAGCCACTTGTCACTACTTTTCCACAATTTTCCATCTAACCCAGCCTACTTTTCTTTTTGGCTGAATGTTGTTAAAGGGGCCTGCTCAGTAGCGGATTTACAGTCCTGGCCGCCCCAGGCCCCAGGCCATTATTCTCAGTACTAAAGCGTCATCACTTAATTTTTATTACGATTGGCCGCCTCTAATATCTGGCCGCCCTAGGCCCGGGCGTACTTGGCCTTAGGGTAAATCCGCCACTGGGCCTGCTGTCCCTTTGACTCTGCCCACGCCTTCGGGGATTATAGGCGTGATGTTATGATGATTATGTTGATATTAATAAACAAATAAATAAACATCCGACAAAATCACATACCTATAATAATCTGACTCCAAAGTAAGCTTATGCACTTGTGTTACGTATATCAGAAGCAACAGTGATATTAAAAATATGTACTTAAATATTAAATATTAACACCCAGGCACAGACAGAACAAACACAAATATTCATCACATGAATGTTTGTCCTGGGTGGGGATCGAATCCACAACTCTTGACGCATAAGGCAGGGTCACTACCAAATGCGCCATCGAGCCAGCCAATATCTGTCAACTATGATTACTGCGTCGTTGTGCTCATTAACTTCAGTGTGTTGCAGTCCAGCGAAACTTGCGCCGCTTATATTATTATCATTTAAAGAGTCAGAGCAATGAGCTTCACCTACGTTACTGGATTGGAAACATTTTTGAAATAAGCTGCTAGAGTCTAGCAGCTTAAGCATGAAAACAAGACAACCACAAAACCGCAAAGCGTTTAATCGGCGCGCAAGTTAAGCGTCACATTCGGGAAGATGTACAGCTTGGCGACGTCGAAGCGGCGCGCGGCGCAGAACGCGTCGTACTGCTCGTACGCGAGCTTCGAGCCGACGAACGAGACGGCGAACACGCAGACGAGCAGCAGTGCGCACGCGACCGGGCACAGCACCGCGCCCAGCCGGCTAGCGCGCGCGCCGCGCGCCGACCCCGCCTCGGAGTCGGTGCCGCTGTGCCTGTCTGAATCCTTGCTCATAGCTGGGGAAGACAATTTAGACAAAAATAATTGACAATCACAAAGAAAACTATGCCCGTTTGAATTCTTGCTTATAGCTGAGGAGCCCCAGAAAAAATATCAGCGTTGGATTTAGGCTAGAGCAATTGGCTGTAGGTATATGTTTTAAACAGTCATAGTCATAACTCCAATAGGTGTACATGAACTTGATCATCACACTAATATTTGTCTTTAGCGACAGGCGTTCGACCTCTTGATCAATTCAAATAAATGTGACAAATCAAAGAAAAAATAGTAACTTGATAGCAAGGACAACAGCATAATGCGGTATAGATTCAAATCTGGGTTCTTCAAATCTAAGCATTCTGTTCTGTCTTAGACCACACTAGTTCGGTGAAGAGGGAAAATATCGGGAGGTAATCCTCTCAAAACCTTCAAATAAACATAAGTGTGGGAAAATTATGATGGTTCTTCTTCAGTACATACGGCTTCATTACAAAAATAGTAATACTTACTTACCTTTTTTTAATCACGTTTTTGTAACAGTTTTTGGTTCACGCTTATTAGATTATTTTCTTTAAAGTTTTATAAACATTTTCTTTACATTAATCAACAGTACAAAAGTCAATGTCAATGAGAAAGTAGATCCTGCCTGATCCTGTCTATGAAATTATGCTTGTTCGATGAAGTTTGTTGTTCCATCCAAATAGAATTTTTTGAGAATGTCGTTAGAGTGGTTCTAAACTTGCTGTTTATTCAGTTGGGTACCAGATTGTCACACAAACGTCCTATCAAAATTTCTAACTTTTGTGGTGGATTTTTCCATATATTTTTCTTTCATATAAACTCTATGCTGTCAATCTTAAACGCAACTACATATTATTTTGTAGTTCTCTCTTTCATTTGCGAATCTCTCGTATCGAGATCGTATTTAGTTTTAAATCTAAGGCCTTCCTTCAGGAACTGTACGTTCCAAACCAGTGAATAGAATTTTCGCATTTTTAAATCATACTACGCCCAAACCAGCTTGGCTTGGATTAAGAAAGAGTGGCATAAGTATGAACTGTTTCTAAAATGTAGGGTAAAGTTTCAAATTCATGAAATATCAATTGACAAAATTTTTAATTTTCAGAGGGAACTATTAATTTAAAGATTACATAACATAACATCACGCGCATAATCCCCGGAGGGGTAGGCAGAGTCAAAGGAGCAGCAGGCCCCTTTAACCAGATTCACCCAAAAATAAAACTGGGCTGGGTTAGATGGAAAATTGTGAAAAGGTAGTGACAAGTGGCTAGCTCGTCGCCTACAGAATCATATACCCAAAACCCCATATACCATTAGTCGCCTTTTACGACATGCTAGGCAAGAAACACAGTTGGCACATTCTTTTTAAGTCCCAGAGCAACATAGGACAATGGGCTGGGTTAGATGAAAAATTGTAAAAAAAGTATAGTGACAAGTGGCTAGCTTGACGTCTAAACAGTCATATACCCAAAACCCCCTAGACCATTAGTCGCCTTTTACAACATGCTAGGTAAGAAACACAGTTGGCATATAATTTTATGTCCCAGACCAACTTATTTCTGAAGGATTCTAAAAAGTCTTATCTGTTGGGTATCTAGAAATTGGGAAATACTATTGAGGAAACATAAGGCATAGATATTATAAGTTTGAACAAGAATCAAACTTGTATTACTTAAGACTCCTATTATTGAGCAAAATCATAGATCTCTGTTAATTCATAGAAAAATGCACAGCATGCGTAGAGGGTTAGTGTTTATTTCAGCTGTGAACAGTAAATAAATTATTTGTGTTATGTCAAAAATAGTCAAAATGACAAGCTCTTCTTGTAAATTTCTACAAAGAAAATTGATATTCATTTCTATTCAGGGATTGTAAGCAGAATCTTACTGAGCCAATGGTTTCGAGATTTAAAGTATTCGTCACGTCTTTTTCATTGGTGGTGATAGTGCTGTTTGCAGTGTTTTGGTATTTGATGAGCAATATTGATCCAGCATCATCAGAGGTACTATTTTACACAAAACTACGATGCTGAAACATGCTCTTGTTATGTGAAGAGCTTCATAATTTTGTCATGTTCATATGGAACTTAAAAAGAATATACTTACTACGGACTAGTAAAAAAGGACTCCACATCATACTATAGCGTGAAGCCACTTTTATGTATCAGTGAGTGAGATCTGAGTGAGAGGATATCTGTCATTTGGAGCGCTTATAAAGTCAATGTGTGGAGTAAGTTGCGTGTCAAGTTGGAGCACCTGAGGAGCTTCAATGTCTAGTTAGTGGCGCGGCGTCCTTCTTTTTTTACGTCCGTAATATCTGCCAACCATTATTATCCCAGCTTAGCGTCACCTAACAGTTACTTTGTCACAATTTTCAACCTAAGCCACCTAATTATCTATATTTTTCTAAAAGTGGTTAAATAGACTTAGGTACAGCTTCTTAGAATGTTTACATATAAATGAACCAACAAAATCCGTTCTTCCTTTATACTTTATCACAGCATCACGGCTGCAATCCACGAAGGGGTAGGCAGTATCCAAAAACAATAACCTTCCTAAACATTTATAAACGTATTTAATTATGTCTATCCGTTCACCTAGTATCCATAGCACAAGCTTATAAGCTTAGTTTGGGACTAGGGAATTGGTGTGCCAGTCTGAAAAATGTATTTTATTTATTTAAACACAATCAGCAAAAAAAGACAAAACTTTGGGTTCGGTAGTTTCTCTTCTTTATAATGTTAACATAAAATATTTATTTTAATTATTTATTCGGACCATCCATATGATTTTTTTTTATATTTGTTCAAAGTTTATAGTTATTTTATTTTTATAGGAGCAACCAGTCCCGCCCGCCCCCTCATCTGTGGGACTAAAATCCGGGAACGACATATCCTACGGGTTAGAGCGTCATTCCGGGAATGAGTCGGCCTTGCGGCTGCTGTCCGCCGAGACGGCCAGCGTGCTCGACTTCTACCGCACCCTCAAGCTGCAGGGCGCCTTCGTGGAGGACCCCCTCGTCGTCGACGTGTCGCCCCCCAATTACTCTCCCCCAACTTACACTCCCCCTGTTTACTCGACCCCTGCTTACTCGACCCTCAATTCGGCTTTGCGAAGCAGTAATTTATCTGTCAGTTTATAGTGAGATTATACAAGTATAGTGATTGCGTAAAATTGAGAAAGTCTTTTTTTTAATACTATCGGACCTGCAATTCTCGAAGAGTCTCAGGATCTCAGGCGCAATAACCTCCTTAAAACACATTTAGTCAAGATATGATCTAGTTGTGAAAAGTGGACTACCACGTTGTTTGCATCACAATGCCAATATATCATCCTTAGTCGCCTTGTAACTAAACATTGGCAGAAACATTATGCTATGTAGAAATCTCATAGAGTATAGACGTACCTAGTTTCAAACTTCAAACAACCCATGGTACACTCGCGTAACTTAACAAAACATCATCTTCCTAGCGTTATATGTCCCGTGCTTAGACGGGGTCCGTTTGGACTATGACCCAGGATTTAGCGAGTCTGGTAATTACATTGAAGCGACTGCCGATCTGACCTTCGAAACCCTAAGATAGGGGAACCAGACAATTTTTGGATCATGGTTACAAATTCAAAGTTGTTTGAATTTGCAGGTTTCATCACGATGTTTTCCCTCACCGTCGAGCTAGTGGTATAAATATGTACATAGATTTGAAAAATCTAGAGGTACATGCCCGGGTTTGAAACCGCGCTCCTCGGTTAAGAGGCGCGTGTCCTTACCATTGAGCTACCACTGCTAACTTAACAAAACCTATTGTGTTTTCTCCGCTGACCTGCAAGTATGCAATAAATGAACATAGTAATTAACACTAAGTCTGCTTTAAAAATTATTGAAAAATATTCTTCACAAAAGAATTCTTTGCCAATTTACATATTTTAATTGCATTTACATTTGACGTTAAAAGGCGTACTCTTGCATTTTCTATGAAAAAATGGCGAGCGCTATGAATTCCAGCATTGTTATGAAAATTTCAGTAGCTCAGCGATTTTAGCTCAGACCCGGGGTGACGGTAAGGACCTCGCTTTCTGCTTTATTTTTGAATAAAATAACAGTGTACCATTTTGCCTGTAAGACGTTTTTAACGGAGATTTTATTCTTTTAAAACAACATTTTGACAAGCTCAATGGCGCATTCGGTAGTGACCCTGCCCCATGCGCCAAGAACAACTCTTAATGTATTTCCCGTCCACAAGGACTACTTACTATTCTACGATTTTAAACTTTCGCGTTGCATTATCACTAGAAATAATACTGACGGGACTAAACGCGATATGCATTATGTAGTACATGAGTACTTACAGCTTGACGTTTCGGCCGTGTTGCAACGACCGTGGTCACAAGCACATCTGCTGGACATAGGTGTCAACCACTGGATGGAGCTGCACGATCCAAAAATCCTCTCCACCGATCATCACTATCACACCAGGATGGTACGAGAAGCGATTGAAATTAAAAAACATAAAAATTTCAATCGGGAGGATGGATTTAAACTATCGTCAGCATGGAATCCAGTTATAAATACATACAAACCGCGCGAATTGCCGTTCAAAACAAACCCGGATACTGTGAGTGTAGTGTGTCGGAGTGATTTCACTGACTGTGTTTTTACTGTGGACTCAATAAAAGACAATTCGGGGGTAGAAGATGAATTAACTCGCCCAAACGAACGAAAACGTCGCGCACCCCCAGTCCGCTTGTGACCACGGTCGTTGCAACACGGCCGAAACGTCAGGCTGTAAGTACTCATGTACTACATAATGCATATCGCGTTTAGTCCCGTCAGTATTATTTCTACTTACTATTCTACTGTCACCTAACTACGAAACATTTTAAGTGTAAAATAATAATATCAGATATATCAGACTACATCACGTATTGATCTGACTCCGAGCTAAGTAGCTTAAGCACTTGTGTTACGGATATCAGAAACAACATGGCATTACAAATAAATACTTAAATATTGGATATTAACACCCAGACACAGAACAAACACAAGTATTCATCACACGAATGTTTGTCCTGGGTGGGGATAGAGCCCACAACTCTTGGCGCATAGGACAGGGTAACTACCAAATACGCCATCGAGCTTGTCTAAATAAAATAAGTCTAGTAAAAATAATAAATAGATACTAAAATAAATATGACTCCTTGGTTTAATCTTAAAATCAACGCATAGCGCGCAGACGCTAGTTCTACTAACAAATAAATTTGTGTCACACATGACTATTTTCGTATCAAATTAACGTGTTCCATTAGATATATAAATAAATTTAACCTTGACTGAGCAATAAAATACCATATTTGCAGACTTTCGTATTAACATTGCATGTTCAATGTTATTACAATTACCTAAAGGATCGTCCCGCGCATAACGGTGTTTCGTCACAAAACGCATCGTAAAACATATTCGGTATCCATCCTCTTACTTTCATCTCAAGGGGAGTGAGGTCAAGCGTCTGCGCGAGCGCAGTCACGTTCTCTTACAAAATGGCTACAGACTGCAGTAGATTCTGTAAGGACTATAAGTAAATTTATACTTTTGGTAGAAGGGTGTTGGATTTTAGATGATTTAGATGATTTTTTATGATGCAATGTCCGTTCAAAGTCGAGGTATGCTTTGATTACGATCCTTGTTTAAATCTGATAATGACATCGATGTTGACCTTGACCAATCGCTTGGAGATTAGGGAACTTGGCTACAAACAAAAGACTGCAGAAAGGTTTCAATGTCACTAGAGAGCATTAAATCTTTTATGAGGGGTTATACAGAATTGTTAAATATGTTCCACGTCAAGATCGACAAGCTCGATGGCGCATGCGGTAGTGACCCTGCCCCATGCGCCAAGAGTTGTGGGTTCGATCTCCACCCATGACAAACATTCGTGTGATGAATACTTGTGTTTGTTCTGTGTCTGGTTAATATCCAATATTTAAGTATATATTTGTAATACCACTGTTGATTCTGATATCCGTAACACAAGTGCTCAAGCTACTTACCTCGGAGTCAGATCAATGTATGTGATGTAGTCGGAAATTTATATTTATATTTATTTATATTTAATTAGCATAAAGCTAAGGGGGGTTCTGACCCCAAAACCGGGGAGAGGGGGCTTATAGTAGGTAAATGCATCTACTTCAATGTTAGTTGCAGTTGCACAGATTAGAAAGGCAATCAGCGATGCGATGTCCAAACCAATAGGTATGACATATTTAGAACATTTGCTAGTTATCGACAGATTTTATTTATTGTACAGAACGTTTATGTACTGTTGCGTTTTATGTTACTTTAACATTTTATTTATTGTTACGAGCTAACGTTGTTATTACATTATGTGAGTAACTGAAGTAAAATACTTAAAGTAAACGTTAATTTGTGTTAGGTACGTCGGAGTAAGTAAGTAATGCAAAACGATCTATATAACAATATATCTATTGTAGGTATTATTATTAATATGGTTGCTATATTAAATGCTAGAAAGCCAGTTTAGCTCCTATTGAGTTGAGTCCAGTTTTATTCTCCGTTGAGAGTGTTGCAGACTAGTAAGGGCTGAACTAAACTATTGTTATAGCTTTTCACTTCGTAATGCAACTATGTATATGTTGCTGTAATAGCTCGAACTATGGTAAATTCTAAGATTTTTCAGTAAAACCTAAGATTTACCAACTCTTAACGGTAAAAGTCCAAACAGGTGTACAATTCGAACTTTTATTACCATTTACTTAGTAAATCTAAAGATTCTTTACTTGGAAAATTTTATCTAATCAAACCTAACTAAGATTAGGTTATATTAAAGGTTAGGTTAGGTAAGGTTTTTTTAATCATGTTAAAAAACCTAACCTAACTAACCCATAATATAACCTAACCTGGAAATGTTTACATTTACCAACTGATGTCGATAAATCCTAAGATTTACTAGTAAAACCTAAGATTAACCAATATATGGGCTTTTTCAGTAACATATATACATATGAACCCTCATGCCTGAAATCCCCAAAGGGCTAAGTAGAGTCCTAGGAGTGATAAGCTACTTGAACTACATTCAAATAAAAATAAAATAAAAATCCTTCAAATTGTTGCTAAACAGGTGTACACAGTTAAAAAGGATAGCGTGATTTAAACGCGTTTCGCATAAATGACAGCTGGCGTTTATCACACCATGTGCCTCTTATTTATATGTAACATTATTGATATTACGGAGTGCATGGTCTGTCGATACTATGTCTGTGTCTGCACACGGCGGTATAGGTCGGCGAGCGGCGCGGGCGCGCCGAGAGAGCGGCTGCCTTGAACGACCTTGCGCTGCTGCGCGTGCGCACCAATATGGTGCACCCTCCCGTGCCGGAATAGTTGTAATGCTTTCATAAATTTTACATAAAAGGAAAAGAAATCATGATCTTTTATTTAAAACAGCGGGAACTACTAACCTTTTTGTCTTTACATACATTATATAAACATACGTACATATTATAAGCGTGAGCTAGCATTCTCAGAAGGGGTGGGCAGAGTCCAAGAAGCTCCTTAATACACATTGTGTTGGGTTAAATGAAAATTGTAATAAAATAATAACAAGTGGCAAGCTTGTCGCCTACATGGTTACAAACCCAAAAACCAATACGCCATTAGTGTCTTTTACAGTCAGACAATGAACACAGTTGGCTCATCTTTTCATTATGGTGGAAAGTGAACTCTATTACTATATTTCTGGAGGATGAAAGGTAACCCACTCATAATTATACGTTTGCAGCGTAATCTACAGAACGCGGTGTATAGGTGCGCGGGCGCGTGGAAAATAACACGGCGACCCCGTTTCTTTGTTCAAATTCTTTCGCCGCGGCGCGATTTATACCCGATGGTGGCGTTTTAATATGGTTCGAGTTTGTGGCGTGTACCCGATGATCAACAGTGGACGGATAAAGAAGCGATGCCTGGAAAATGTAGTCAGGTGGATAAGGATTGGATAATAGAATTCGTTCAATTGTTTGAGCGGAGGAACTACTTTTTGGTCGTGCTTTCATCTTATGGCATTATTGATGTGGTCAATAAAGGTTTAAACTCTGTGACTGAAATAACATGGAGGTCATGTTTCTCTTTGATTCGCCTCACGAAGCAGTGCAGAACATATCGTGGATGTTTGATTTAGGATGATTACAGGAACTTAGAATAATATGAGGCCCCCCAGGACCAGAGCTCCCCGGTTAGTCTGCCACTGATATGTGCTGTGGGGCTAACAATCTCTGAGACCCTAACGCATCATGAGCATAGGATAAGTTAGTGATGGAAAGTGTCCGTAGCCAGTAGAATAGCCCTTATAGAACTAACTACGCCACTGATATTAAGATCTTATTAAGCCATTCTCGTACTAGTCTTCCGTAGGATACGGAAATAAAAATACATGTCGGCACGATAACAACAATGCAATGCATTTTTTGTACGCCTAATTATCCTTTCAAGTTTAATAACACCAGACCGATATAACAGGCTATTGTCTCGCTTATAAGCTGTCAGATGACTTGTATTAATTTTAGCACTTGATAATAAACATATTGTTTTGTTCGAGTCTATTATGCACGCTACGCAGTTTAACGTTGCTACAAATAGATTGGTGAGGAAGTTGTGTATTTTACGATAACACATTGCATTCTTTGGTTGCCATAGGCACACGGTTTTATAATGCGCAAATTGTTGTAATAGTTTCTGGTATAATGCAAATTCTATATGTGTATGTTACAATGGTTGCAGATTTGGTACAGACGTATTTTATTACGGTTTTAGCTGTACCTATTTATTGAGTGAAGTAAATTGAGTGAAATAATATTCGATATTTAAATAAAATAGAACATAATTCTATATTACCGAGAGAAAATAATGATATATTTAAATGAAAACATTGAAAAGTAGAGAAATTCGTAATTGTTGAAAAAGTATTTTATGAAAGTTCTTACATCTACACAATTTGGATGTTGTCGTTGATATTATCTGTGTTAAGAAGTAGATAAATATGTAATAACTTATTACGAGTAAGTAGATATAAATAATACCTTAAAAAGTGCTTTAATGGTATCCAGATAGATAGATATACTTTATTGCACTAAAAACAAATTCAGATAATTTTCATACAGACAATTATAGTACGATTTGGCGGATACCAAATACCTAGATATAAAAAATCAAATAGTTATACACTAAATATTCAACCAAAATAATTAAAAATGTTGTGTCCAGAGGTAAAATCTTTCTTGACTAAAGCTAAAAAAATATTTATGAATATTAATAATTTCGTGTTATTTATGGCTAATAAGCAGATATCGGCCCGATTTTCTGCCAAAAACTTTTAATGACATTCCAATAACTTCAGCGAAAAAAAAGTTCCGCGAAGCTTGGAATAATTGCGGGTGAACTAGGGCGGCGGTGGTTTGTTTAAAAACAAATTAATTAATTAAATACCTACTCGGAAACCCCGGACGACCCTCGGGAAATTAAATAGAAGTGCCCGAATTGCCAACTTTTTGTCTGAGTGGTGAAATTCAATTATGATTTTTCGTTTTTATTGCAGCGTTGTACGTCCTTGTATAACACACGACGGCACTTCGGGCTAAACACTGCGGAGTCTTATATCGTTGTGATAAGGGCTGTTCCGCAACAAAAATGTATAGCCTGTTATGTTGTTGTCAGGACTAGCAAGGGCAGAAGCTATAGCAACAAAACTTAAACGTTTTCAAAGTTTTAGATATGTTTTCATCGTTCAATATGTTTTCAGACAAATACATAACATATATATGTTACTGAACAAGCCCGTATATTGGTCAATCTTAGGTTTTACTAGTAAATCTTAGGATTTACCGACATGAGTTGGTAAATGTAAACATTACTAGGTTAGGTTATATTATGGGTTAGTTAGGTTAGGTTTTTTAACCTGATTAAAAAAAACCTTACCTTGCCTAACCTATAATATAACCTAATCTTAGTTAGGTTTCGTTAGGTTAAATTTTCCAAGTAAAGAATCCTAAGATTTACTAAGTAAATGGTGGTAAAAGTTCGAATTGTACACCTGTTCGGACTTTTACCGTTAAGAGTTGGTAAATTTTAGGTTTTACTGGAAAATCTTAGAATTTACCATAGTTCGAGCTATTACAGCAACATATACATAGATCATCACGCCCAAACATATATCATTAATCATGGGTAGGCAGAGTCAAAGAGGCAAATAAAATTTGCAAATGTTAACTGGAGGATGACGTGGTGTGTGGGACTCCCAGGGCCCTCTAAAACGGAGGACCCCTATCCAACCAAGATCGAGTGGCCGGAGTATACCCACTTAACCCACCCTTCATCGCCAGAGTGGTGATGCTGATCTGATTAATACCTGTATGGGCTAATAAAGGGAAAGCCGCTTCTGTAAACTAATTTTATGCGTTTGGTTATGGAAGCTTGTTAAGTTGTTGACTGATGTTACTGCAAATAATCCATCTAAACTCTAAATGGTAGTTCATAAATCTTGACATTAGTTTAGTTTTGAAAATGGTATTCCGTATGGATAAGCTTTTCGCTCTCTTGTCAATTGATGATTACTAGACTTCTATATACCTTCAACGAATATCTTCTCGGCAATATTACCATCGACAGGCCCGTCGGTCGAGTGGTCAGAGACCCTGGCCACGAAACCAAGACGTGGATGTTTATAAAGTATTTAAGTATGTCTATCTATTCACCTAGTATCCATAGCACAAGCTTATAAGCTTAGTTTGAAACTAGGGAATTGGTGTGTCTGGAGAAGTTATTATTTATTTATTTATATGTATACTGCATCCGCGCTTCTCCGTCTGCAGTAGTTTCAATGTTTTGATAACGCTAGGAAAACCACGGACTAGTAAAAAAAGAAGGACAACGCGCCACTAACTGGACGTTTAGGCATCTGCGGAACTCCAACAAAGGAAAGAAAAATCCTTTTTTCACAGCTTTCCATCCAACCCATTCCACTGTCCCATATTGGTCTGGGACTTAAAAAAGAATGTGCGAACTGTGGTTCTTGCCTAGCATGTTGTAAAAGCCGAGTAATGGTATATCAGGTTTTGGGTGTGTGATTGTGTAGGCGACAAGTTAGCCGCTTGTCACTGCTTTTTCACAATTTTCCATCTAACCCAGGCCGGCTTTATTTTTGGCTGAAAGTGGTTGAAGGGGCATGCTGCCCCTTCGACTCTGCCTACCCCTTCGGGGACTATGGGCGTGATGTTATGTAAGAAAAATGTTTATTAAGTACTTACATGCATAATACATTGACATAAGTTCTCCAAATATCCGTTAACTGGTATCTGTAATTCTTATCCACGCATGCATAAGGGTGGCTTCACGCTGCAGTATGACACTCTAGACAGTGCCTTTTTACTATATGTAGGAGAAATACGTATATTGCAGCGTGCTTCAAAACAGAACAAACTTTAAACAAATAACAACTAAAGATCTACCGACAAATAATCTTTACACAAAATCGATTACGCAATAAATGTAACAAAGGATCTATTTTTGGATCTAAGCAACCGTAGGAAATGTGCGTAGTAGATGGTAGCTAAAATATGGGCTTGTTAGCCGTCAGTAGCAAATCTGCGAAGGAGTGTCGAGGGATGAGCCGTGGGCGGTGCGTGGGCGCCTCGAATCAGTCCCAGGGCTACCTAATAATTGTTATGGATATAAGGGTAACTTTTGGGTTCCAAAAGTAAAAGGTTAGGTATAGAATGGATGGGGTAATAAAGACTTCCTTCACTTCTTTCACAAGATGTCCTTCACTGTAGCTCTGTCTCTGGCTAACATGACGGTTTAGTCCGTACACGTCGGAAATATCTTGTTTTGCTCCTGCTGTGACGGACGGAAATTTGAAGAAATAGCCCCATGTCAAAAAGGGTAAGTGGGACTGAATAAGTCATGTGTACAGAATGAACGCAAGCCGCAAGTATATTTTTTATTTGGTTCGCAAACAGTTTATCAGGAGCAAAGAGTTAGCTGATTTTACAACGCCTTTTTTTTTTTTTTTTTTTTTTTTTTGTTGGGGAAACTCCCACGAGCCGTCACCCTCCACTCGGGGAAGCAGAGGGCGGTGTGTCGGACTCGAACCAACTAAAACCCCAACGTGGCCTCCAGCGGCGCAGTCCCGGAGGAGCCTGTATCCCCACTGTCGGGACTATACGACAGCTCCTCCGGTGATGCGCGTGACGCGCTACGCGGCCCACCTCGCGCGACGGTGGTCGATGCTGTGCAGCCCACGACAACAGTCGTCGGATGCACAGCACCGAGCACGCGCGCGCGTCGAGACATGCCAGGCCACCCAGCATGTCTCAACCACTCCACCCAGGATTCAGATGCCGATCATCCTCGTGACCGGCGTCGTGGGCCCACTCTCACGCTGTGCCCTCTGCTGAGCCAGAGGGGCACGCGGAGAGCGTCTCGCCAAAGGGGCCGCCTTCCGCCCGGCGACCCAAATTGAGGGCAGAGCCCTGTCGTCGCAAAGAGAGAGCGTCGAGACGCTCAATCCCTCTGCGACCCACCACGACGCGACCCAGCGCGCCCCTGTCGGGTTGCCGAGGATAGGGAGGCGAGCAACGACAACACTCAGCTCCTCCTCTTCCTCGGCAACCCTGGTCCGGCCGCAGTGGGCTACAGCCGGACCGCCGCAACTGCCCGGTAGCAAGTCGTGCAGTTGCGGCTCACCTCGGGGTCCTTCTTCGCTTCAGCCCTGTCATGTCAGGGCCTACTAAGCCCCCCCGGTACGACAAACCGAGGACCCCGGCGGGGGGGGATATTACAACGCCTGGGAGCTTACCCTAAACTGATAGGTTTAGAAAGTATTGGTGGAGACACGTTCCTATAGTAATGACGATATATAAAAATCTACAACAGTTTTATAGACGTACAACATAGACAATTTTTTTTATACAATTAAACAAAAATGAGGATATTGTAGCCACTTGTCACTCCTTTTTTCACAGCTTTCCATCCAACCCAGCCCACTGTCCCATGTTGGTCTGGGACTTAAAAAAAATATGCCAACTGTGGTTCATGCCTAGCATGTCGTAAGAGGCGACTAATGGTATATCGGGTTTTGGGTGTGTGATTGTGTAGGCGACAGGTTATCCGCTTGTCACTGCTTTTTCACTATTTTCCATCTAACCCAGCCCGGTTTTATTTTTGGCTGAACGTGGTTGAAGGGGCATACTGCCCCTTTGACTCTGCCTACCCCTTCGGGGATTGTGGGCGTGATGTTATGTATGTAAGATATTATAATAAAAAAAAAAATTACAACCGGTTTATGTCGTACATTGACAAATTATATTTTTATACAAGTAAAGCCAGCTTTAATGCCACTATATAAAAGTGTCAAACATTCTGATGTTAAATATCTCTTTCTATATTCAAAGGTTAAATACCCATTCTGCGCAGGCACAACCCTGGCAGGTGGCAACTTTTTCAATTTTCCGGTGCGCCGGGCGGCGGCGGATCGCGGTCGCGCCTCGCATTTTCCACGTCGCAACCTTCGGTAACACTGAGCGGGCGCGAAGGGCTCGGCGCCCTTCGTTAGCGGATGGGTCTGTGGTGTCACTGTTCATATTTCAGGTCACCGCGGCGCCGAGTGGAAGTAATCGAATCAATAGGGTAGTTCACACAACTAGTCATTGACACGGACTAGTAAAAAAAGAAGCGCTTCACGCTCTGTCACACTACAGCGTGAAGCCACGTTTATGCATGTGTGAGTAAGATATTGTTCCTTATTGATGAAATATTTGTTAATTTTAATACAATTAATTAATAACGTACATAGGTACTTTTACAAAACGCGATAAATGATTGTTACTTTAAAATAATGTTTTAATTACTGTCCTATATTAGTGTAGGACTTAAAAAGAATGTGCCAACTGTGTTTATTACCTACCATGTCGTAAAATGGTATATGAGGTTTTGGCTATGTGATTGTGTAGGCCTAGCCACTTGTTACAAATTTTTCACAATTTTCTATCTAACCCAGCCCAGTTTTATTTATGGCTGAATGTGGTTAAAGGGGCCTGCAGCCCCTTTGACTCTGCCTACCCCTTCGGGGATTATGGGCGTGATGTTATGTACGTATGTTACAATTACAGTAAAACGATCCTTTTATTAGAAGTCCATATGTGTTGTTCATTAAAAAGATGGTAATTGGATACCCCAAAAAAATATTTTTTAAAAACAGTTAGTGTTGCTTACCTACTAGGTAACCAGGTATATTATCAGTTTGTTTTGAGGCTCGTTGACCGGCGATAAGGGGCGATACGGGCGATAGGTGGCGATAGGCCAGCACAGCGGGCAGGTTCAGTCGATGCTCCCAGATAGCAGCTGTTTTCAAATCTTATCTCGCATGCAGCTCAACTATAACCTTGTTTACGCTCTAGGCGGCAGAGTTCATTATTGTAATGCCTGCGTCATGTTTGGTGCGCGCTTAAGAGATCTCTGTCTGAAATTGTGCTTAACTATTCGAAGTTGTTGCCTAAGGTAATAGTTTAGACAGCTTGTTCTGGAAGTAGCGTATAAGTGCATACAAGAAAAGCAAACATAGGTGTTACGTTCCAAGATTTGATAATATATCAGACCTTGGTCTCCTATATTTCCCTATATTATAAGTATATAGTACTGGAGGGTTCGGTTTTTGTACGTATTTTCAGAGCGGCGAGGATAAATCAAAGTCATGGGTTTAAACTTAGATAACAGATTGTTCTCTAATCTGAGGGTGTAAAGTTAAACACGCACTGTAGTCTTGACAAATTTGTGATGGCGTATTAAGTATATCGCCATAGTATTCGTCACGTCGATAGACAAGATGGCGACATTACATATTACATCTACAATCTTTGAAGGGGTAAGCAGAGTCCAAGAAGCGATGAGTTACTTATACTACATTTAGTAAAAGAATCCGGTTGGGTTAGAAGAGGAGAAGAAGGAAAAAGAAGAGAAATTGTGAATAGTAGCGGATTGCTATCATTTTTAAAGTTGTTCCGTTCGGTATTTGAATCATCACCATCTCAAATCTGCATTTGAGTATTATTAAAACGAAGAGATGATTTAAATACCGAATAAAGATGATAGCGATCCGCTATACTATTCACAACTTTTTAACTAAACCAACTCGATTTATTGATAGAGATAACAATCAGATATTTGTTTAAACAGTTGGCGTTCAAAGGTAAAATATCAAGTGACATTCGCCTACGAGCCACTAATAAAATTTATAATACGGAAGCTCTGCGCCGCTCGCTTCGGGAGGCTCGTTGAGTCGTTGTCCGCTTTCGCTAGATCGCAGTCATTAAGTGTGGCTTACGTCCCGCCCGATTGCTGAGCAGCCATTAAACGGCGATAGCTTTTTAAATTAGGTATCATGTTTGCAGGAGCCTTCACCAATGCCGGTGAAGCAAGGCTTAACATTTTATGCAAAGGGCGGAATTTCGATCTAGTCGTTTAACACACGGTTCGTGTTGATGTGTTATGGCATCTTCGTTGATTCTAAATTTCCATACCCAAGACAGATTACAGAAGTCTAGGTATAGTAGTAGTAAGTCTAGATGGTAAAATCTACGTGCTTATATCTGTTGTTGAAAGATTTTGAAGGTCAAATAATAGTCTCTTTAATAATGTTATATAGTACCTTTATATTTATGATTGTGGATATATCGGACACAGCTAGGAACGTATAATAAAAGCTAAGAAGAAGGTGAAAATAAATAATAAGAAATTGTAAGAATACCGGCAACTCCGGTGGGCTGTTAATTAAGGTCTCGTGTTAGACTTGTAACAAACTAGTTTATTGCCCATAATAAATGTATCTGAGAAATTATAAGCCAAAGGTTATCTTGACCAGGAAAATCATTTAGAAATCAAAATAACTAATATAATTATGAATCACTAGTCACTACATAGTACTGAAAGATTTCAGGAACACAATTATCTATTTCTATTTTACAAGAAATTTCTGATCGCAAATGCCTCTTATCTCTCGATTAAATTTGAATACTTAAAGCATATTTCCCATTTGGTTTAAAATACAAATCAATCTTCGCCTCCCTATACTCCTACTATTGCACATCCCTCGATTTATACATCGATTCCAATATCAGCATTGTCATATTTAAATTTGGTGTCCTCTTTCATGCATCCAAATAGATCAAAGTCAGATTTACGACGACGAAAGATTTACGAATTTCCTTTACGACGTTCACATATTTTTTCATTCTTTTGGTTCCTATAAAATATTGTGAAAAGCCATCAAGCGTCAAGAAGGCTAATTAACTGATAATATGCCATTTGGGTAATAAGAACAATCTAGTTAAGTGATTAATCTTATTTTTACGTTGAAAGAGAATGCTTGACTGGACCGGGAACGATACTTCTGAAAATCTGAACTATGTTCGTGTAACATTTTGGCAAGTTTTTCAACGCTAACAATCGGTCATAGTGCATATACTATACATAAATGTCGGTATATAACTATGTATTATTTTATACTAGGTACATAATTGTTTAGACATCAAGACAAACGTGGGTTTCATCCTCGCACCGGGACAAATCAAAGTTAAACAAAGACAAATTAAGTTATAATGTATATATTTAAGAGATATTTCAAATAAAGATATACCAAGAATTAAGATTACCTATGCCTCGAACTATCAAATTGAAATTCAATACTAACATGTATTTTCGAGAATATGCATTGCAGAGTATGACGTCCATGACATCTTTAAGTACCTAACATGTATATCCTCAAGAACAACAATTGTGCAATACAACACAATACCTTCTTAGATCAGGGTTTTCCTCAAATTTTTATCAATCAAAATACCCACCTGGAACGCCTCACCTGATTTTGCAATTTTTCTCAGACTCCATTAATAGTTTTATTTGCAACAGTTCCCAAAAATGGCTATTGGCAGCTCGCTAATTTCAGGAGCAAATATTCGACTTGCCGTTTAGAACTTTTCGGCACGAACGTGTTACTATTACCTAAAGAATCGATGACATCATCTGCATAATATCTTTTTCTACAAATACGCAAGTATTTAATATGTTATTCATGAATCGATAGATGTTTATTTAAATTATGAAGGCATCTAAGTTTATGCAACAACGTGGTTATTGGTTTATTATGCCAACAATGAACACACTAATAACACTACCGTGTTGGAAGATTTGAAACTTGTGAAGAGTGACAGAAAAATGTATGAGCTATTTTTTAATTTTTTATTTGTTTAAAAGGCTACTTGGTTGAGTGGTAAAACTAAAAGTAGTGGGTTCGAATGCTGATAGGGATATACTAGTATGTTCGTGTGATTTTATTCATTATTTTTTATTTAAATTGTAGTATCAAAGCTAAGAACTTGGAAACTAAATTTCGCGCTAAGATATTGGCGTAGCAATCCTGATATTTTTTGTTAACTAATTATGTCGGTTTCTCCACTCGTATCCCAGGGCATGTGCAGACAAGAATACTTCTTCGAAATAAAAAGTAGCCTGTCTTCTAGATTCCTTTTTAGAGTTCAATCTGTCTTCAGTCAGTTAGTACATAGTTTATTCGTATAAACATAACAAACAGATTGTACGTGTATAACCTTCCCATGTAAATCTAGTCAGATCAGACATAACTTGATCGATTTCGATTGCAATAACCTCTGTTACCGAGCACCCCATGTAAGCGATACAAATAGTCCAGTGACCCAACGCTATCGTGCTGAGCTCACCGCTAAACATATATATGATATATATAGACCTATTATGTGTATATGTACCGAGGTGCCCGGTGGTATTGATAACAACTAAGTGCATTCGGGTGCAAGGTCGTTGTCAAAAATTACTAATTGGTGTGCATTGAGCTATTATTACTACGTATAGAGAAGCTATGTCAAACAAAAATATTATCACGAAGCATGGACTGAGCGTGTTTCAGTATTTGCAGCGCTAAAACTAACAATTGCTATTAAAACACGCAGCGCTAGATCGCTCATAGAGTACATTTTTCTCGCGACCAAAACGTCGTAAACGCCGTGAATTTCATGGCGCTTACGCGTGAACGTAGGCGAGTGACTAAACGAGTTGTTGCCAATCGGCAACAACGCACGGCGCAAAAAACTTGTTCGCTGCGTCGGTTCCATACGCTAGTAATAATAGTTCAATGTTTGTGTGCTTAGCTTTCATTTCAGAATGCGCGATGTCTGTCATCGTCCTAAATGCTGGTTAAAAAGATTCGAAAACCATTTGGACCACAAGCATTAAATACAAAATATCTTTATTTATATAGGCTGCAAGAAAGCATAAATTATAAAATTATTGCCTATTAAATACTAGCTTCTGCCCGCGGCTTTGCTCGCGTGGTCGATAAAACATAGCCTATATGTTATTCGGATGTAAAAGCTACATTATTCTAAAGTTTAATTAAAATCTTTTGCACTTATAATATTTGTAGGATGTCTTGTCTATAGATACATATTAAATGACATGCATAAATGTCCACGACTCCAGTACAAATGACCATGTTTACAGAGACGAACTTGCTATCTTTGTAAAGTAGCTCTAGGTCTTGGATACAGGGTCGATCCTAGACGAAGCGGCTCGACAAACAATCAAACAAAACAAAAGTTAAAGATAGCAACCCTGGTATTAATGTAGGTATAATAAATAAATAAATAAATTCTCCAGACTGACACACCAATTCCCTAGTCCCAAACTAAGCTTTTGCTTGTGCTAGGGATAATAGGTGAACGGATAGACATTCTTAAATGCGTTTATAAACATCCATGACTCGAGCACAAATATCCATGTTCATCACACGAAATATTTGCCCCTAGCGGGATTCGAACCCGCGACCCTTTGTGATTGTGTCCTTGATTTCGTGGCCAGGGTCTGTGACCACTCGACCAACGGGCCAGTCACAAAGTCAAAGTCAAAGTCAAAATAATATTTATTTATATAGGTTTCAAAGAAACACTTATAAATCGACCAGCTATGTACATGGTGGTAAACATTTGCGTGTCATGTTACCCCAGTACAGTTACGGAACATCTGGAGCACAAGCCCTGTTTATTTGGCGAACATTGAACCTGAACTAGATAGCCTCATGGCATAATGCATGAGCGGCGGTAACGATTCGGCGCATGTTTATGCAACGTGCCGGTAACGGTACATGGAAATGGGACAAGCAGATGTCCCGATTACTGTTTTGTCAATGTGTATTTGGGCGGTCGCTAATGTCAACAACAGTAGCGCAGTTTTGGGTGCAATATAAATGCACAAAATTTATTTGGTCTTGAATTTTATTTGTACAACGTAATAGACGCAGATCTGATTTGATATTACTCATGCTATCGGCACGGTTATATTGTAATATAACCGTGCCGATAGCATTAATAATTAATAATTATCTATCAGTATTGTAACTCAGCGCTATCTTTGAAATAAATGCCTACAGCCGCGCGGTACATACAAATAGCGCGCGAGTTGAATGCAGAGCTCAGGTAGGTCTCGTCTCAGGCCCCGACTGCATTCAACTCGCGCGCAATCTGTACGTAAATACGCGAAAGGGCTTACCCAACCACAGTATTTTAATTACATCTGCCTACTTTGAGTTTCTATCTAGTCTTATAAAAGTATTTTGTGATTGTAAATATTATATATTTTTTTAAACAAATAACATACTTTGTGAATGAAATAGAATGTTTGCAATAAAAATGTATGTATTTTTTTGATTAGTAGATTTAATTAAAAGACCATGCTTATGTTTGATTTAAGATTTAATATCAAATCAGTCTTATAAATTTGCGAGCGAAAAATATTAGCGCGTCGACTGAGATGTACGAAATGTTTTAATTTAAATATATATTATATTATATTGTATATACTATTAAATTATCGAGCTTGTCAAGCTTGTAAAGCTTAATTAAAAATGTTTTTGGAAACATGGACAAGGGGGAGAAAAAGGGATATATTTTATCTTTTACTTGGTTATAGATACCTGCAGCTATATTACAATTGATATGTATGGTAACTGTTTTACTTTTACTTGTTTTGTTAAAAAATGTATATACTCGTAGTGAATCTGGCTATTACACTATCACCTGACGTTTGGAATTTTATGATAGTTACTTGAATGTGCAGGATTCCTCATGATATTTTCGGTTACTGTTAAGACGTACGTGCGTACGTATACGTACTTAAATTTGAAATAATGTGTAGATTGGAAATATCCGAAATGTACGTGCCTGGGTTTGAATCAATACCCCATTGAATGAGGGATGTGACTTTCAACAATAGTTTTCCTTACTCAATTTATAAAAGTACTAGTTGAGCATCTAGCATCCGAGAGTGGTTGTAGTTGAGTCAGTACACCTATCAATTTAGATTATCTAAAAATATTGAATACGTATTTTATGTTATAACTAATACTCGAAAAAATTACAAAGATACAGCGCTTCAAAAATCTGGGGCGTTTTACGTCACTTGGACGCAAAAATATTACGCACCTAGTGACGTCACGCGGTATTTAACGCGCTGTATCTTCATAATTTTTAAATTGCTGAACAAAATAAAAAATACGTAAGCAATATTTTTTTGTAATCTCCATAGTGGACTATAATTTTTTTTGAGTTGTATAGCCTATTGCCCTATTGCATCTGCGCACACTGGCTTTTAGCTGACCTGTCAAATTAATGACGTCTCTAATCACTAAACAAATCCGATAACTATGTCAAAAAAAATACTTCCTTGGACCTTTTCTTCCTGGTCCAATTATTGTACCCAAATTCAAATATTATCATACACGATCCTTAGAATTAATAATATGTACGTATTTAGATTTTAATAATCTAGGTAGTCCGAGAATGCCAGATTTTTTACTTTGAAATAAAAAGAAAATATTTTTATAAAGCTACGGTGTCCCCTGGTTCCACTTCACTTGTTCGGTGGGAAAGGAAACATGCATATTCAAATAAAAAAAATAGTTCAATCAGGGGAGACGTGCTACAGCGGTAGCTAAAATAAATAATCGAATAAATATTATATATAGGTATATATATCGACAGAGAGAATTAAATTATATAAAACTAGCTTTTGTCCGGAGCAGCGGACAAAAGCTAGTTTTATATAATTTAATTCCTGCATGAAATTTCGTTCATTACAATGACGTTATTATGCGTGCTGAGGGATATATACATATTACCCATAAAAATTACCTTCTTACGGATCAAAATAACATGGTTTTTGTCTTTTGGTGCCTACATTGCATTATATCGTCATTACAACCGCTGAGAGTTAGTTATAGGTGTAAGAATAGACAGACAGACAGAACTACATTCGTATTTATAATATTAGTGAGTAAGGATTAATATAAAGCAACAGGATCGTATTCGGGTCAAACAACAGTTATTCTCCGGGACCGCCGCATATTAACGAATAGACCAACTTCTGACGTCATCGCGCTTATAGGGCATTCTGACTTGGCTATAAATTGTGATAAACTCCGAGACAGATGCTTGGAAAATTTATAAGGAATATTTGGTTATATCTATAGGACACTATTCGGGGTAATAGGTATTTTTTATTGACTGCTTCGTTGGTCTAGTGGTAGCATGCGCCACCTAAGGACTACGAGGTCCCGGGTTCAAATCCCGAGAAATCTGTGGCTGATTTTTTTAATATTGAAATTACCTAGTAACAGTCCGGAGTCAGGAAGTATGCGGTATAATCATCCCCGTGCCTCGGAAAGCACATTAGGTAAGCCGTTGGTCCTGCGCCTGACCTCTGGAGATAGGTCAGGCGCAGGCAATTCGACATGACCGGAGGGTCACATACCCAAAACCCGATATACCATTAGTCACCTCTTACGACATGCTAGGCAGACAACACAGTTGGCACATTATTTTTAAGTCTCAGCCCAACATGGTACAGAATCATTTTTCTCTATATCATCGGGATATAGGGAAATAAAATTGTATGTTTCTGAAATACCGCGTAAGTAGGTTTTGCTGTATGGTAACTTAGATGCAAATACAAAACTTATCTATTAGGTATTGTTATCCCCGGCAATATGTAATAAGGTAGTTGTTTATACATACTTAGTACAAAATCGTACTTACATATTGAAGATGATGAAGTCAGATCTCTCTCTCTTTCTCTCTCTCAGCCTTAATCCCATTATTTGGGGTCGGCTCTTCTAATTATTCTTCGCCAGGGCAGAAGTTAGATGTTGCACGATACCTATATTTTTTATTTTGAGAGTAAAAGAAGAAAGTTGTTGTTTCGTGTTGTTTTTGTTAGTTAATTATTTTTCCAACTAATAACTGCAGCTATCCTCTTCTAACCATTTCTTGTCACTTTGTCACTTCATGCAATTTTACTGCAAATCGTTATTCAATCAAGGCAGGACTATTAGGCCGCGTTCGGAGACGCGGGTCGTCAGGCGGCGCGGGCTGCCGAAAACAAACATATGGTGGAAGTATTGAGCGTTCACGGAGAAGCGTTTTTTCACGTGTTTGTTAGAATTATAAGCGTCGTCTTAGTGTAGATTTTGCACTATCTACATCAAATAATTTGGGCCAAAATAGTATTTTAGTGTATCTATAATCGCTTGTAAGGAAATGCTTAATATCTAAGATAAATGTTGGTCCAAAGTAGGTAATATGTACTTAACACTATTAAAATACATTGAACTACCCGCATTTAGCGGTTGTTTATTGTGTGTTCGTATGAAATTGTCATTAATATTAATATTTTAAATGTACGTATATTAAAAAAGTATGAGCTGCCTGAATAAACAAATTAAGAATTCTTGAAGTGCAGTCAAATTAGAACTAATTTTCTTCGAACGTTAAATTTTAGTAATGGTAACTAAATTGCAGTTTCATATTTTTTTCAAAATATACATATTTTGTAGGTATATGGCATGTTCGTGTATTCTATTTTCAAGATTGTATACGCATTTTTCTTCTTAATGAATATCTTATTTGGTGTTTATATGTATATTAGGATGAAAAAATAAAAGACAAAAGTTCATTGTTTATCACTTTTTTATAATTTATTTTCACAACATTTTTATTTAATTTTCTGTAAAATTTACAATAGCTTAAAACTCCTCACAAATATATAGTAATCATTATGTACCGCAACAACATCATCTGCGCTTCGTGTTCCACGAAACAGGCAACTTGGAAGAGAAAATAATAGCTACGATGTAAATATACTTGATAAACCTAACAGTAAGCTTATACAACGTAAGGCGTACGAACTATCAATCCTTAAGCTAGAGAGTCTGTAAGCGCCGGGCCCTCAACAAAGTCACATATGAAATACACAATCAGTAATCAGTTTTACAATTTGTATTTTCAACGACTGATACTAAGTTCGTTAAATGACGTTGCAGGCCCGAAGAAAATCATACCATGGAACAATCAGCTTTTTCTATTCAATATGGAAGCCAACTGTTTTGTTTTTTTTTTTTATCAGTAGCTTATTTACGTGCAAACTGATTCGTTTTTTGGAGTTGGTTCCACAGAGAATTCAACATATAGTATTGATTTTCCACAGGCTTGTGCATTTGCCTTATAGTTTATGTACTATATTAATATAATTGAAATTAAATTTCATATTTAACTTTGTTAGGAGGGGCCGGCGGTATGTCGGCGTCTCGCTTGTAACATATGAGCGAGCGAGCCGAGCGGCGTCGCTCCGCGAACCGAAGGCCTGCCAAATAAACAGCTGGGCGGCAAACAATAATCGCACCTAAGTACTGACAGAGAAGGCTGATTTAGAAAAAAGCTAAATTTGAATCAGTTACACAGATTTCTATTCTCAGAAGAAATTGTCGAACTAATGTTGACGTTACTGACGATTCAACACTTCGTTTATATTTTTGGTAAAAAACAATTTTACGTAGTTAGGACCTCTTGAAGACTTAGTAGACATTTTTTCAGGCCCATAAAAAAGAATAAATTTCGAATAAAAAGTTCAAGTCACATCAACGTTATTAACTTTTACACATAGTTCTGTTAAATATTGATCGAAAGAACGATAACTATTACTTAGAAATAAATCTACAAGCAGCAAATAGAAACACAAATAAATGAAGTAGCGTCGCACATTCACTATTTCATAATACGCATTAATATGTTACTTGTAACATGTAATATAAAATGATTTATGTGCGACGATACATTTGGCATCCACCTGTGATTGATCGTATCTGCGTTTTACAGTCACGTGCAAATACACGAATTTCTTCCAGTTTATGTCAACGTATGATAACGTATTCACTGTTGATAAAGTTTGCACGAGAGTGTATCTCCAGCCTTGTAGATACAAAATTGGCATTTATTAGTTTAGGAATAACATCGCATGATCAATATTATTACTTAATCAGTTTTTACATAAATATCTATGAACTTATGGAGTAATAACCGATCTTTTAAATTTATGGTCAGTGCTGTTTGCCGTCAAACTGTTGTCAATGTTCAGCCCAGGTTCTTTGGAGCCACGCTTAATCTGGCGCTTGCGTACATCTTCGCATGAATCAGCTCCATCATACAAACTAAATACTATTCTGACTTGATTTACCGCTCATCCATATATAAACAAACTAACTGGCAAGACAAATTCGAATTTCGTAATCCTAATATGTCTTTACGCTAGTTTTGCATCGTGAGAAAAATAATGTTCTTCAATAAATGCGTCAAGTGTCTGCAAATCATTGTTACGAAACGTTCAGCTTACATTATTCACTACACTTTCGCCGATTGCGCAACAAATAAAATATTCATGACATTGAATTATCGCGTCATCGATTTACAATCCACAATTTCATTTGCTGATATACAATTAAAACAGATAAGTTGAAAGGAGATAATTGGGTTGTTTACATTGACATGGAACTGCAAGCCTGTTTTACTTGAAATTATCATTCAAACACAATTTTGTTTTATGTAGAACATTACAATCGGACTAGTCACATTAACATGAATGTGTGACATTTCGCTTTAAGTATGAAATGTAAGTTCGAAAGAGCATAGAGATTCAGATTTCAGACACTAAAATTTCTCAATATTTTTTTTCAGTCAGAACCAACTTTCTTAGATCTCAAAACATCTTCTCTAACCATTTTCGCTAATCGACTACAAAGTTTTCTTAAATTTTTTTAATACCTTTTTTTTCGAGAAGATATCTTCAGTCTATGCAGAAATCACACTCTCTTTCCTCTAGTACAATTAGTACAATATATACATATTTCACCACTAGTAACAACGCAAGCGCCTGAACCAGTGCTCGATAATAGTTTAAAATTAACCATTACAAAATAAGGCTAGCAGAAAACTGATGGTAACTTTAGAAAAAAAAAAACTATACTATGTTGCAATGTCTCTCATGTAAAACACTAATTTCAAACGTTATTTAGACCGTTTACTGGAAGCAAAATTCGTTACAAAGATTTTTGTCTGTATTTCTGGAAGAGCTCTGTAATTTGACACAAGCAATAACATACGGCGATTCTCATCATCGTTCAATCATTGGTCTATTGTATGCTCATTTAAGTGCTAAGACGGTGAATGTTGTACAGTCAATGAAATACTAGTCGTTTTAATCATGCGTTAATACGTTATTGAAGATGATGAGATAAAGCCTGTGCAACATGCCCGCAATTCAGGTGATCAGATACCGTCCCCATTACAATTCGTTCCATTGAAACATATATTAGATCACCTGAGTACGGACGCTAGATACCATAACATAATAAAATAGAAATCACAAAAACCCATAAATCTGAATACCTAATCATGCCGGGAGGTAGTTTGCCAATAGCCGATCTACTTCATAGTGTAACAATCACAATTATGACATTAATAAAGATGACGATAAAATACCTGTCAAAAGACTACAATCACAACTTAGACGCCTGTCTCGATATAGCGAGAAGTAACACTAGTGATAATTAACTTACATTCACTCTTATAACAAATTAATGGAATATACTTTAGATTCCGTTAGCTATATTATGTACTTCATTTATCTCTAAGTACAGACGACTGAGAACTATGACTAATTAGGGCTATACTGTTCGAAAGGCACTGCGTTTCGTTTCGCCCATGTTAGTGTGTTACGCCCTAAGTAACTATATTTATCAATTATCAATTTATACTTTGTGGAGATGACTTACGGTTGGTTTTCGTTCGAGCCGCCGCGATCGTGGAGCGCATCGTGTAGCAACGGACAGGTGCATATTTTGATGACTGACGAAATATTATTTGCTTGTTAGGCTCGTTGGTTTGCAACTTCCGCTGCGCTACGTACTTTCAATATTTCAGGTTGCATCAATTGTTACATTTGCATTCCAGAATTAATATTATTAACATACACACATATATAATTAATAACATGCGCTTATCTATAACAAACAAATTAAATCGTCGCATCATTAGCTGTGAAATGTAATTATCGAATTTTTGGCCGTTATCTACCTCATAAAAATAAACATTCGGAATCCGGTAATTATATTATATATATGTAGGTACCGAATTTTATTGACCTTTTAATGTTATTTATTATCAATTTCTTGCGATTACTATGTACTAGTCACAGTGAACTACTCGATCGATCGAAAACCACACCGTGAGCTCCCAGCGTTATTTTAATTTAACATACTACAATACATTTTGAGAACCTCCGATCGAAATGTTAAAGGCATCTGATATGCACGGGTGTCTAAATTAACGCGTTAGCATTCAAGCCACCAAGAACTCATGGGAGGAACGAAGCAATGCCCTTTTGTCTCGCGTCAGACCGGCGTCACCTCGGAACCGTTTACTTGACATTTGCTACAGCCGAGCGGCAATATTGTACGGCAACGCGTGGCCAGTTAAGCCGCGGCATGCTCGTTGTATTTACATATAATTGCGACCATTTGTTGCTGGCAAATTGGTGCTGTGAAAGGCTTCGAAACGAGCTATAATTTACAGAAACGTGCGACCGAGCGATGTTTTCGTATACTGAACGGTCGTGTGCTCGACAATAAAAGATCTTATTGCCTTGTAGTTACTTGTATTATCTAATACGGAAACGACCAGTGATGACGCATTAATAAGGTCGAATTGTTTATTTAAACGCATAGTTGCCATTGTTGCCGCTCGATATATTGCCGTGAAATATCTTGGTTCTCGGAGTACCAGGCCGACGCGAGCTGAAAACGCGTGCCTACAAGATCCTTACTATCGCGTAAAATTTCCATGGAGTTAATAAAAAAATGAGATCTTAAATTTTGGTTCGATAGTGAGCAAGTCGGAAATTCGTTCATTAAAGTCGTTAAAGATTGTTCCGAAGTATACTTTAATAATTAGTTTAATTAATCTAGAAGCGAATTGTACTTGATTACTCCGGATGTTTCAACTACTCGAAAAGACTACAAACTGCTTACTTCAAGCCCTATAAGTATTTCATGCAATATACTTTGTATACATATATTATATTTAGTTTGAATATGCATTGGCAAATTATCTAAAAACATGCACATATTGGCCGGACAATGTTTACACCTCGTTCATATATCTATCTCATTAAAATACAACAATAATAGTAAATCTCTCTATTGGATTTAATCTACATAATAATGTAAGTATGTATATAATATTCTTCGACAACAGGTTAAATCTACAACAATTAAATCACATTTTTTCATACCATCTACTGCTTTATTATAAACTGTAATTGAATGAGGAGTAAATAAGTAAAAAAACAATGTTCATAAGTACTCTGTTACTATCATGACTGCTACAAGTAAATGTTCTTAAAATATTTATATAGCTTTTAATTATTATTACAAAATGAGTGAACTTTAATATTGTACACACCTTAGTACTATATTTTTTTGGGTTTTATATATTTTTTTTAATGTTTATATTTATCTTAATTTGTTACTTCGTATGCCAAGCCGTATACAATACTAGAGCGATCACGAAAGAGAAGTGTATACATACATCATTTCAGATTCAATAAATACGTAGTAAAATAGTTCTTTAATATATGCCGAGTAGGAACAGAGTTTCGGTGTGAGAGGTACTGCGCGGACCCTCGCTGCTGACTCCTATTCCTTGAGCAAACGCGACCACCACAGGCAATCACGTTTGCAATTAAAAATAGAACGGAATTTCTCGTGTTAAAGGCCATCGGACAAGGCCGGACTTGTTCATTCACTTTTAAAATGTCGCTTGCAAAAATATACATAATCTTCCATTTTAATTCTCAATAGCGCGTTATGCTGTCAGCCCAGTGCACGGCGCGAGCCAATCGAATACGCATGCAATCCATAGCCCGGGTTCGAATCCATGGACGGGCCAACCGTAACCCATATGGTATGATTTTGACTGCGAGAGACATGCCACTACTTTTATGGAGACATTTTTATTTATTAATAATAAAAAAAGCTTAAAAATAACTAACTAGTCTTTTTTATAGGCAGACCATCGACTCGGACTTACTCTCTAATGACGCGTCCGTATAATTCCTAATTATTTATACTTCGTGAATAATAATTTTCGTACTGCTAACATATTAAGTTATCAACACGAAAGGAGTACGACTAGAAATTATTTCACGTTTCGGCGTCGGCGGCGCCCTAGCGAGAGACGGGCCGACCGACGCGGAGCATGACCGGCGAATGACCGAACGAGTGAACGCGCAGGCGGCGCGGCTACCGAGTCGACGTCGACCGGCGACAAAATTGACGTGCAAAATTGATCTGTGTAAAGGTGAGCAATGCGAATTGACTGAGCGTCGTACCCCAGATTGGTGATCGTCCGTCGCGCCCCACCGCGTCCGCTCAGAAACGTAAAACGGGCCGCGAGAGAGACGCGCGCGGGGCATTCCGAGCGCCCGGCGCCCCGCAGCGCGAGAAGCGTTACTCAGAAACGAGATTGTACATACATATAGAAGGTATATTTTTTAATCGTATTATATACATTTGGCACTAAATTCATCGTCGATCGATAAGGAGCGCTTGGGGGCGCGTGGGGGGTCACGCGGGGCACAGCGCGGGGCGGCAGCAGTCGCAGTAGGCGGGCGCGGCGGCGGCGGCGCAGGCGGGACAGGCGGCGCAGGCCGCGCAGGCGCACACGCCGCACAGCGTGCCGCACACCACGTAGCCGGGCACGAGGAGCGCGGCGCGCGCGCACAGCTCGCGGCACGCCAGCGCCTCGATCAGCGCCAGCGTCTGCCGCCGCTCGTGCCCCATCAGGCACACGGTCGACTCCCGGACCACGCCGTGCAGAAGTGTCAGGTACCTGGAACGGAGCGGGACTGGTTACTTCGTGATCGACTCGTATGAAGCTGAAAGGAATTGACAACAATGCGACGGTAGCGGTAACCTACTGTTGGCCAGTGCGGTAACAAGTCTTTAGTGCCACCTGAGCTAGCTTTTATAACTGCGTCTATGCATGACCCAGAACATGGTGCTGATCAGGTCCTCCCTATGCCTTGGAACTATTATTCTAGCTAACACTGACCTTGTTGCAACATCAGACAGACGATTAAAGTTCTCTAACGTCTATATTTTCTAAGTGCAATACACGCAGCTTATAAGACATTATGGATACAGCAGTGGAACAAAACTTTGTTTTCCTACACGCTAGCTGATATTAAGCACACAGGAAGTTGATGATAGATTAACGCGCTTTAATAAAGGCACATTAAAGCCCCCCGTAAGCCTTCAAAATTAATCTATTTAATGACACCAAAGACCAACTATTCTTATATATTAATATCAATAATTAATCTCGTAGATAACCAAATCGATATAGCCAAAAATAGGTTGATATGTTCATTGGTGCGATAAGAATCTTCAGTAGTTAATATGCGACGCAAAAATATTAATCATTGCGAATGTTTCTCGAACGAATAATTCCGTGACTAAGACCAAATTCAATTTATGATAAGATTCCAACAATTTGTAAACCCATGATATCATAAGAAATAGAACTTATTTTAATTGATATGGAAAAATAATGTGTTCATTCTCACCTGTGCTTGAGCGCCTCTTCCTCCCGGCCGACGAAGTGATTCCGTAAGTAGGCTTCGAGTTTGGCGCGCTGTTGGCCCAGCTCCGGGAAGTCGATGAAGAACCTCGAGCACATGTACCGCTCGAGCGTCTTGATCTTGTCCGGCCGCGCCGGGCGGTAGGCTTTAGCGAGCAACGCGCAGTACTTCAGCAGGCCACCGCCGCGGATCTCCTCGGGCTGCCGCGTCGCGATCAGCTTCTCCGACAGATGCAGCAGCGCCTCTCCGAAGTCCCCATAAACGGACTCGCCCACCACCGTCGGGTAAAAGTTCTCGCCGATCGGCAGCTGCGCGCACTCGTGGAACGCGAGCAGCGAGTCCAGCGCGATCTGGAACGAGTCCACCGAGAACTCGAACTGGCGGCGCATAGTGTCGACGAACTTCAGCTCGACCGACTTGTGGGCGCGCGAGCTGCCGAGAGAGATCAGGGACCAGCGGTCGCCGTCGGAGTTGACGCGGACCATCTTGGAAACGTAGGCTTCTTTGAGGCCAGCGGGGCTGGCGCGGCGGCGCGGGGTAGCCGGCGGGAGAAGTGTGGCGAGGTGGCCGAGCACGGCGGCCTTGACGCGGTCGCAGTGGCGGTGGGTGGGCAGCTCCGCAGTAAAGATGAGGTCGATGTCGGAGTAGGGCTGGGGGCGATCGGCGAGGACGTGGCTGGCTGCGCCACCGTTGAGGCGCACGTCGCGGACGGCGACGCCAGCGCCGCCGACGGCAGGCGAGGCCTCGAGGCGCGCGCGCACGCCAGCCACCAGCTCGCGCAGGCGCACGTGCAGCGTGGGGAAGTTTCCGCGCCCGTGGATGGGCACCACCTCATCCATCACGTCGTTCAGCCGCCGCACCTGCTCGAAGCTGAGCACCGCATGCCGCTCGCCGCCACCGCACCCCTCTTCTGACGAGGTGTAGCTCGACTCGCTCTACAAGAGGAAAAAAACAATAATTAGAATGTTTTTTTATTCCCGTAAACGATACGATATTATAGTAAACGTACTAAAATGTGTAGGGCTTAAAAGACTAACTAACTCATACACAACATGAAGACGATATAGAAAACTAATTGTCTATGGACTGGGAATCACACTTCCAACCTCCCATATATCAGACGAACATTATTGCATCACTGAGGTCGTCCAAAGCTTAGTAGGTAAGTCATCTCCAGAGCTATGCGTTGCGCAAGAGATTTGTTTCGTTTATCGATAAGTGTAATTATCTCACAAATAACTTTGATTCGCAATCCGTGCCTCATTAAACTTGGCACACAATTCAGTGGGTACGACTCAGACGATGACGCTAACTCTTTTGTTCAGACGGCGTTAGGCAACCGGAAAGTCTGTGAAACTTTAGGTCTCATAGTATTGCCGACAGGAGGTTACAATATTGGCTTAGAACAATGGCAAATGAGCGATTCCTTCGTCTTTACAAATCCGAAAAACCGATTTGTCATCGATGTTTATAAACAGGGAATTCGTTGCGGTTGTTGGTTTAGCCGTATAGGCTATAAGAATCGAGGCTGGTGTTGGTTAGAGGAATAATTTGAAGAGGTTTTATCTATTTCTGAGCTTTACACTAAAGGCTGGTTTCTGTTCAAACCGTTTACGTTCTTTGAGGTACTGATTTACAAGTTACTTTAACCGTAGCTAAATCAGTTTCGACTAAATTTGTTGTTTCTATTTCAAAAAGCGAAAGGTTTAGAATGTGTATTGGATGCATTACTTTTTTTTTAATTATCAATTTCTAAGTACACTCTATAAAGATCACATGACAAAAATATAGTAAAAACGAATTAAAATAAAACTAATAGCAAGCTCGGATCTAATCTTCAGAAATGGTTGTAGGCACCGCTATCCGAAAATCAAATTTGAAAGACTAGTACAAGTCAGACTACCGCCTTAGGCTGCGTTTCACAAACAAGTAGCCAATAGAATCGCTTAATTAACCAGCTTCAAGCAAGGCTAAATAAATAAAGCGATTCTATTGGATCTTAACAAGCACATCCCTCGCTACACATCTCAGGTGGAAACGCAGCTTTACTAGTATCGTGTACCTATTGAGCCACATCTATAAAATAATGACGCTCCAGCTAAGAGCTTCTTAATACATAGATCCTAGTGAACTGCTCGTATGTACTTAGAAAAGAGTTAAGGTTGTGGGCATACCTATAGTAGCCATGACGGTGGATCCGCGTTTGACTACTAACCATAGCAAATAATCCATTACCTCACTTGTACTTCAAATAAAGGCCTCTAAACCTCCTAACAAGTCCTCGCCTCGAGACGGCGTATGACAGACGATTGTTTATTAAATTCGTGATATTAGTGAGTGCCAGTATGCCAAGGCCCGCTAATTCGCACCCCGGACGACAAACGCTCGATCGACGCGCAATGTAAGCGCATCCAACCAACACTTGACCCGAGTATTTCGCGAGGTTATCTAATAGTTTCTTCGTGAGTGCTGATATTACAACGCCTGGGAGCTTACCCTAAACTGATAGGTTAAGAAAGAATTGGTGGAGACACATTCCTATAGTAATGACGATATATAAAAATCTACAACAGTTTTATAGACGTACAACATAGACAATTTTTTTATACAATTAAACAGAAATGAGGATATTGTAGCCACTTGTCACTCCTTTTTTCACAGCTTTCCATCCAATCCAGCACCTGTGTGCTGGATTGGATGGGACTGTTCCCATGTTGGTCTGGGACTTAAAAAGAATATGCCAACTGTGGTTCTTGCCTAGCATGTCGTAAAAGGAGACTAATGGTATATCGGGTTTTGGGTGTGTGATTGTGCAGGTGACAGGTTAGCCGCTTGTTACTGCTTTTTCACAATTTTCCATTTGACCCAGCCCGGCTTGTGGTTGAAGGGGCATGCTGCCACTTTGACTCTGCCTACCCCTTCCGGGATTATGGGCGTGATGTTATGTATGTATGTATGTAAGTTTGTACCTGAGTACTGTTGTAAATGTTAAGTTTGGATAGATATTTAGTACTCAATAACGCATATTTATTACAGAGAAAATGTACATATGTACCTCGCGGCACGTACGCATTTTTGTAACAAATTGAATTCTACACGTGTATGAATTCTGCAATTGAATTCTAGCAAAAGCTAGTTGAAATATAAACGGTTAGGAACGGATGTTACACCACATTTAGCAGTTATTATATCCATTATATTAAAATATTTCCTATGCTTTGGAACGTGCCTTCTTAACCATGTTGCCCTAAGAGTTACCGTAAGATTGCATATTTAAAACAAGTCATAACAGAAGACGTGATGGCTTTAAAGTATCTTTGGCAAAAAAAGTAAATCAATTGAAGGCCATAATAGAAAAAAAGAGGAAAAATACATCAACAGCAAAATGCCTCCTGTATTGCTTTACGTGTCTCGTGAGACGGCGAAGAGGGAAACGTGCCTGTCATTCCATCACAGTCATTACTTCGTGATGGGACAAGTAGGTATTGTTTGCTTAGCGAGGTGAGGACTACACGCCAGAACGGAAATATGTGATAGGTAATAATGAATGAGTCACCAGACTCATTCATTATTATTGAGAACCATCTCATGTTTGTAAATTACAATTTCTGATATTTTTTCTTACTTTGTGGACGTAGGTACGTATGTCCTACACTATAATCCTGGACTTAGCGGTTCTAATTATTGTAGCTGTTATATAACCTTTGTAATAACGGTGGTAGCTCAATGATAAGGACTCTTAACCGAAGAGTGCGGGTTCAAACCCGGGCACGTATCTCTGGATTGTTCAAATCTATGTACGTATTTATACCACTAGCTCGACGGTGAGGGAAAAAATCGTGATGAAACCTGAAAATTTAAACCACTTAGGATTTGTAACCATGATCCAAAAATTTTCTGGTTCGCCAATCTTAGAGTTACGAAGGTCAGATTGCCAGTCGTTTCAATGTAATTACCAGACTCGCTAAATCCTGGTCTAAGTGGACTTCGTCTAACCACGGGACATAACGCTAGGAAGATGATAAAGATGAATAATGGTTGAAACCTTATCGCATTTAAGACTATAATGACTCTAAGACTTGACAAGACTAAGTTGTGACTAACTTAATGACAAAAGACATGACACTATACTACATAGGTATTGATATTCTAATAGACGTCCTTAGTATTCGTTATCAGATGCTTAGGGAAGGCCCCAGTCCAGTAGATAATAATTGAAGAACATTCTCTGATGTGTGTACCTACGCATATTTTATAATAGTAATCGACTTACATAATGTACTCATACGCTAATAAGTTTTTTGCTGACCAATGTACTGAAATAAACCATGTCATAGCGAGAAACTTCAACGTTGCACAATAGGGATGATGACTGCATTAAAAAACTATAATTCTATTTAGTCCGTCAGTTAGATTTTATAAAAATACTAGACACATATTTTTCGCTTTATTAAATTAACAAAAGATCACAAAGATAAAGAGCATCAAAGTTTTGGAGTAGGGGCTTGCGACGTCACTATTTAGTACAAATTGTACGAAAGCGTGACGTCACGCGCAACTTGAATGCATTGTATCTTCGTCAATTTTTGTTTGACAAATAAATAAAAAAATACGTGTTCAATGTTTTTTTATAATCGGACTGACGGACTAAACAGAATTTTTTAGTCATCTAGCCCATTGAAAATACACCGTTGATCTTTGCTTTGCAAATCAAAGTCACCTTACAAAAAGGTGAATAAATAAAATTCAATCGAAGTATTACAGAATTAAGCGCTTGTTTGTCCGTATAATAACAAACTACTTCTGAAAATAAGAAGTTACGAAAAAGTCGATTAAGATTAATGCCTTTGCTGAATAATTGGCGATTGACGTCGATATGTTTCTATTAAGATAAAGTAAAACAAATTAACTTCTTTCACGAATTCGTTATTGCTGACAGAATGCCTAACTTTTTCTAATCAATAAAGATAGGTAAAGCCATAGTTCGTATGTAGGCTTGCACTAAATTAACGTTGTTTTATGTTTCATGAAATAACTTTTGTCAGCTAGTATGTATGTGCATGTATTGAAATGGAATACAGTTCAAAATGACTTAAGTCTTTAAGTAAGTTTTATTATTATCATTACGTATATTTAAATATGTCTGATTCTATTATTTGAATATATCAATATCAATATTCGGTACCAACAATATTTGAGTTAAGTAAGTTTAAATTCCAACAACTTATAATCTGACAATACATAATTAAACTTAAAGTTTACATTTATAATGATAATCCACAACACAAATCGTTGTTTAGTTATCAAAAAGCGCTAAATTATAAATGCATCAGTGTGTCGATAAAATGAAAGTAAAAAAAGCGCCACAAAACGTTATCAAAAATGCTTTCATCAATGTCAACCTTCGCGAAATGCAAACGGAATGAATCGAGATTGGAATACGAGAGCAGTTAAGTGGAAATTTAAATAAAACGCCATTGAAATGTTGACACGTTGTTCAATCTTAATTTCAAAGCTAAGTCAGAGATCTTGAAAGTACCTTAAAAGCTGACATAAGATAAACTTATTCAAATTGTTCATGAAAGTACACAATTTGGCTGCAAATAAAGCTTAAATGCTTGTCCTATGGATACTATACAATAGCGTATACTTAAATACGTTTATAAAAATCCACGAGTAGAGTACAAATCGCACTTTTGTAAGGGATGAATGTAGCCTATTTGTTGAGTCATTGTGCCCTAGTGTTGCCAAAGGTGCGAAATAATCATCGCAGGGACATAATTATGCTCATAGTGGGATTTGAACAAAGTATCAACAGAATTCGGCAGAAATAAATTTTGCAGCGTTAATTTTTATTTATGTGCAAATAATGCATGTTTATTAAAACAAAAATGATATGCACACTTAATCACTGCACAAAAGTTATCGCGTCCTGTGTGGGGGTCCGCTTTTCGAGTGCTTAAAATACATTTATCGTGTCAGAATGTTAGAACGATATGTCATTTAATCGCGAATATTTATTAAACAACAACTGGAATGTTACTTTATAAAATTAAGTGCGAAGTTTTGAATTGCAGATAGCACAAAAACGAAAACGTGTATTTTCGGACTTTATGATAATTATGGTGGTATTTTTGTTGGAGGGGAATCTAAATATTTTAAAAGTTGGTTCACTACAAGCACTGTAGAAATGCGGACCCCATTTCTGAATTTTAGGCATTTTCCTTGTATGTAATATCATTTGTTTTTGCGTTTTTCAGAGCTTTATATTGTATTGTAATCTATATTGACAGATTTTATCTAACCACAACCAAACTCAACTGATAAACCACAATGAATAAATAAGCATGTTTAATATCCTAACTGAAATTTAACAAGTGGACGTTGTTAGCAATGATAAATTATTTCCCGACTTACATCAACCTCTGTAGTTAAGGCCAACTTTTCTAATCATGTCACTCACATAGCCATACACACAATCTCACCTCACTCACTCTTTGCTCAAGTGACCGCTCCGCGTGCGTGGGCGTCGCCTGATGTCATAATAACGCGGCGCGTAGGGTCGTCGGCTGCGGTTCGCCTTGAACGTAGCGTGTCCTTGTGTATTTTATGGTTTTGAACCGATTTCGCTCTAGGAAACACATACCAGGTTATTTAGAGCAGGGCTACCAAAATGACCGGATTAGTATGTGTGCTGGAACGATCCATAAAAGATAAACTGGCCAAGTGTGAATCGGACTTGCATACGAAGGGATCTGTAATTAGCATTTTATTTTGAAAAAAAAAGCCAATCACGCTTTTCTAATCTAATTAAAATCTAATACTTGATGTAGTAATAGTCATAGCGGCATTAGAAACACGCTTTAAATAATTGTGATAAACAGATAGCAAAATCCTATCCACGAAAGTCAACTATTATAATACTGCAAGATCTCAAATTAAAACCAAACCCTTTTAGACTTCGAAGGTCAAAAGACCTTGAGGGTAATCGGAAAATTAGGAGCTGCAAAAAACATCATAATTTGCATACTCATATTCGGTGAATGATAATTGACACGTGATATTTTTATTGTAAACACGTGCCGGGTTCTATTTAATAAAAAACCTGTTCGTTAATAATAATAGATTTTTGTTTAATAATATCCAAAGTAGGCCCACAATGATGGCATAAATGCGTCGCCATTATTAATATTTCGAGACAATTATTTACATTGGGATGCATATGTAGGTACTATTCGCAATGTTCTCTAACCAATGCCCTTATATAATGCCTAGTGTTTGAACTACCTGCATAGATCAGATTATTCTCTCAAAAACCGTTTTGATTGTCTAGGTCTGACTCTTGATGTTTAAGGGCTGATTTTTTAATGATCAGATAAGAATTAACTTACTGATAAAGTATAAAGTCACCAATATGCGGATGTCATTGTCATACGGTATTTTACTTAGGAAACAGGAATGGCATTTTACAATTATCTGGATTTATTTTTCCAGGTTTTGTTTTTGGCTGAACGTGGTTAAAGGGGCCTGCTGCCCCTTTGGACTCTGCCTACCCCTTCGGGGATTATGGCTGTTGAAAAATCACCCCTAAGTACAATATTAACTGTTACATGGTTGATACTAGTATCAACAACCCATACACATACATATATATAGTTGAAGGTTCCGATATTGTTGGTCTATTACTACTAATTAAAAAGAAACGTAAAAAAATATTTAATTAATCACATTAATTGCCTATTAGAGGAAGTGAAACGTGATTAATATCCATATCAGTCGAACACGCTTGATTTGAGCGGTAGGCTCAAGAATGACGTTTAAAGTTGTGATTCAATATTGCCAACCCTATACCAGACTTAGCAATTTGCGAGCGAGCCTTTATCAGCCTAGGTCCGGTTCACTTCTACGCGGACCTAATTCAATTATTGGACCCAGATACGTCCTGGTGTTTGTTATTGACCTAACTTCCTCGTTATAAGAGCTAGCTTCATTTGGATACCACAATTAGACAGCGCAAATATTTAAACAAACTTCTGTATTACCAGAGACGTAATTGGTCTTAATCCGACTTCCTACTTAGATTTAGATCAAGAAGTCATTAGGAACTATTAAAGCCTAATGGACATATTAAGATTGCGACTAGATCTATCGAAATGCGTTTATCTCTGAAATCTAAATATAATTTAATTTTAAATAAAATCTCATTGATTTGTTTTGCTATAGGTATGAATTGTTAATGGTTAGTATATATAACATGTTACCGTATCAATACTATTATTACTTATCAATATTTTATTAGTTGTAGAAATAACACACTGACCTAAGATTGACATTAAGAAACTAACATAATCACTATTAAGTATGATGTTGTATTTCACATAGCTTATCTTACATCCATTTTGATACATCTATTTACATTTTTGATTTGACAGAAGTGACACGATCTCTTACATAGTCTATGGTGACTTCGCGCCTTTTTCGTAATAAGGTCTCAACTCTTTTGTCTATCGTACATCGAAATTTGAACATCGCTAGTATTCTATTGTAACTTTACAATTTAAATCAAGATAGGACTGTTAGTTATAGAATGCCGAGGTTTTCCACATTCCTCACATCACCTCGACTGCTATCTCGATACCCATCTCTAATTGGGGATACAATAAATTTGGTATTTCCACAGACGCAATAACAACGTTATAGACTTCCTTCTACTGTATCTGCAATCACTAAAACTATATATAAGATTGGTATGATTATGATTATTAAAATTACATGTATTTCATTTAACCTATTTTCAATACATAATAATTTGACTATTGCAACTATTATTACTGTCCGTCCTGTTTTTAATCTGAATTGTCCCGGTATTTCCAACAAACAAATCCAAGTTTTTTTAATTTGGGGTTGGCAGCACTACATTAAACGCCTTTTACGACATAATAGTAAAAGAAAACACGTGGCACATTTATTTTTAGTCCCAAAGTAGCATAGAATAAGTGTTGTACAGTTAGTAATATTGCATCTTTTGATTAAAGGTTATATGCAGCTTAAAACATAAAATATATATATATATACATATATAATCAATCATCAAGCTTTAAAAATAGACAAATAAATGATATTAGTCTATTTTTAAAGCATGTGCATAACAACACATTTAATGATAAATTTATTGTCCATTATAAAATCGATTGCGATTAATAGTAAAACAAAAATATGCACGAAGTTTTTATTATACAAATTAACATCGCTAATTTGCATTATATATAACCAAAACTGGTTAACTAACTCATTTGAGTAATTAAATTAATTTGTTCAAAAGGTCGTTCAACTAGTTAGACTAGTAAATTCGTTAAGCACGAACATAAAAGTAAGTATGATTCTAATTTATTATACATAGCAGCGCCCCAAGGTTTCACCCGAGTAGTTCCCGTTCCCGTGGGAATACGGGGATAAAATATAGCCTATGTTACTCGCTAATAAAGTAGCTTTCCATTGGTGAAAGAATTCTTAAAATCGGTCCAGTAGTTTCGGAGCCTATTCGATACAAACAAACAAATAATCAAATATTTCCTCTTTATAATATTAGTAATTATAAATTACTGATTCGGAATTGATCTAAGGAGATGAATTTACTTAGATAAATTTATACATAAGTTTAAGTCTATTATACACTAGCTCTTATTGGAAGTTAAGTTATGTGGACAGATGATCGTTAAATATAAAAAAATATAATTTAAATTGGTTCCCAACATAGTATCCAAATCAGCTAGTTAATAAACTACAATATTTTATATTCCTAATATATAATTATTTTACTATGGCTGGAAGTTTATATTTTAATTGTTTTTTTTTTGTTTAAACCCAGAAAGATAAATATGCAACCGCATATTATATACATTTTATTGGTATACTGGATTCAAATTGAGAACAAATAGGTTCATTTGTTTGAAAGGTCATCCAATAAATTGCATGAGGAAATTTGTTTGTCCGGTCGTTAACTACCATAATGGAGTCGTAATTTGGAATGATCTAAAAAGCTTTATGCGTATAAGACAAGCACTCGTATGTGCAAATTAAAAACAAACGCTTTTGGTAAAGAAGTCGTTCAGCTAATTGGGTTATACTATTTTGGCAAACTCTATTAGTTTGTATTCCAACTAAAAATGCAATAGGTATATATTATCATTGATAAAATTTTGACTTAAATGTAACGAATCATTAGAAATACTAGGAGATGCAACTGTCATGAACTTGGATCTATGTTTACGATTTAAAAAAATTACATGCTGTTATGCAACCATAAGTATTCTTCCTATGCATAATACATATAACTGTAACAACAGTCAACTAAAAAACGATTAAGTAATTAACTCACAGATCACATTTTTAATTACAAATTCATTATAGTTCGGCAATTGATCACCGATTTAATCTGAAGTCTTTTGAGTCTCATTGGTTGAATATTTTAGATATTGTACAAAAAAGTATAGGTACAAACAATTGTAAGTATTAGTTTTATTCAAGAATTAAACCGCATTTTATTTGAGGTTAAGAATTCCAGGACTGGAAAAAAATCGCACCAAATTTTTTTTTAACCCTCTATTGTAATAAAACCCACAGCCGTTAAATATGTCAATAGTGGACTAAGTATTTTATCTATTACAGTGTGGTCAACCACTAACAACAAAATTTTATCATATGTTTTTTAGCCACAATATAAACACATAAAAAATAAAATGTACATAAATTGTACTACTTTGTATTGTATTTGTTTGTATCCCTATTTCTGTATCTGTTTTTCGTGCAATCTATACTTATAATAAATCTGTAGAGAGGTCAATTCTGTACATGAAATATATTTTCAAAATAACTATCAGGGGGTGATTAGTGATCGATACTGATGCCAAAAATGCAATCAGTAAAATTTTTGTCTGTCTGTCTGTATGTTCCTTATAGAAACAAAAACTACTCGACGGATTTTAACGAAACTTGGTACAATTATTCTTCATACTCCTGGGCAGGTTATAGTATACTTTTCATCACGCTACAATCAATAGGAGCAGAGTAGTGAAGGGAAATGTTGGAAATACGGGAGAAGTTACTCCATTTTTTAAGCTTCCGTCGCGTGTGCAGCCTTAATGGTTAAAGTTACATAGAAATCATGTATGACGGAAATAGTCTTTATAATATTAACCATAAACGCGGGTGACACCGCTGGCACAGCTAGTAAAGAATATATCTATCTATCTACTTTATGCACAATCGCAAAAAGGCAGTCATCATGTTACACAGACCACAACTACTACTTACTAGTGGAACAAAAAACTAAAGTTACGCGATTTTAAAAATACAACTATAAATAATAAATAAACTAAATTAAACTTCACGCCACTTCCCTAGCGGGGTAGGCAGAGCGAACCGAACGCCATATGGCACGATCATTACACACCTCACTCGCCTCTTCAACATTCATAATCCGTTTTCCTTTTCATAATAAATAAATAAATAAATAAATTTTCTAGACTGACACACTAATTCGCTAGTTCCAAACTAAGCGTAAGCTTGTGCTATGGATACTAGGCGAACGGATAGAAATACTTAAATACGTTTATAAACATCCATGACTCAAGTACAAATGTCCATGTTCATCACACGAAACATTTGCCCCTAGCGGGATTCGAACCCTTAGTTTCATGGCCAGGGTGTCTGACTACTCGACTAACGGGCCTGTCACTATAAATATTAATTGCTTATTAGAGGAAGTGAAACGTAATTAAAATCTATATCAGTCGAACACGCTTGATCTACCGCTCAAGATTGACACGTCGAAGTGTCAAAACGGCTCGTGTCACAAGCGTCAGTGTCATTGTCACGGCGCGGCCTTCGCTCGTCGATTATGACCAAAGCATTGTTTTCCTCGTTGATTCCGATTCGAAATCGGTCGCAGAGGCCGATCGCGCAATCGAGACGAACGCTCGCTCTCATGCTTTTTTACGGTGACGTAGAAATCAGCTGTTCGCCAAGGTCAGGTGTTGCGTGCCATGTTTTTTACCGCATTATACTTATGCAGATTGTGGAGTACAACTGGAGCGTGCGGAAACGATCTACTTCGCGGTGCAGAATGAATAATAGCGCAAGTTTTAGACGGCAATTTCTTTGGTTCTGTTCTGTCTAACGACCTTAGCGTCTACTAAATAGACTTCAGATTGCAACACTTTTGATATCGTCTGATAATGAACCGGAGGTGCAACAAAAACCAATTCAGAATCGATTTATAAAATTACACTTACAACAACATTTTCCAGCTAATTTAATTCGATTTTTAATTTTACATGGATCGCAAAAAACATCGGATCGAAATTCTAATCCCTTTAAAATAAAAGTTGAACAAAAACGAAATCGAAGTTCTGGTGGAGCTTTACATTTATAACGAATTTCCAAGCGTGGGTTTCGAATCCTTAAAACTTTATGTAAATTTTATTTACACGTGCGAAATGTAATGGGTACCTCACGAATGCTAGATGAGTTTGTTATAATCCGTGAGTGACCTAGGCTGTAAGGTAAGTAGTGTCGGCAAGGTCATCGCACTGATCTTTTATTTCTGTTACATTGCATCATTACATTTCGACTGTAAATACATGCCTAAGTACATAGTCATTATTCTACGACAAATGAAAAAACTGGGCAATCGGATGATGATTTTGCATCAGCGATTTGGCGTTGCACTTTTTGCGTCTATTACCTGCAACTTGACATTGGCCACTGTGCAGTATCGCAAGAAATTATTTGCGGAAATCTGTTAATTGGCGGGACAAAAAAATCACTTTGCCGAGGACACGAAATCCGTGTGTCAATTTTATTTGGGTAATAAGAAACTTCGGTGGATAGTGCGGGCGTCGGCAAGCGTGAGTCGGTCGGCACGCGATGTGGCAATGGGTACATATGTACTGATGTTAAACAGTTTACATGTACAAATCGTCAATGAAGTACTTTTAGTTACTAGTAGTACAAGCTTTTATCGCAATTTAATAAAGGAAATGGACTTGCTTTGACCAAACAAAAAGGAGAAAGCTAACCACTGCCACTGCGCATATTTCAAATATTGTACAAAATTGTGTATTCCTAACAAAGCTATTCACTATTTTAAATAAATAAATATCAGACTACATTACATACATTGATCTGACTCCGAGGTAAGTAGCTTAAGCACTTGCATTACGGATATCAGAATCAACAGTGGTATTACAAAATTTAGACTTAAATATTGGATATTAATATCCAGACACAGAACGAACATAAGTATTCATCATACGAATATTTGTCCTGGGTGGGGATCGAATCCACAACTATTGGCGCATGAAGCAGGGTCACTACCGAATGCGCCATCGAGCCAGTCAATTATAAATAGGTATTGGTTTTGCTATTTAATAACAAAATATTTACTTAAGCAATATAACTCAAGTTCCACTTTGCTGAGGAAATATTCTAATACGTACTCGTTCAATCCCAGTGGCAAAATTTCAAAAGTATTCAACTACTATTAATAACATTTAACAACTATTCATAGGGAAAATCATTACGAAGATGATAATGTATGTACAACAACTTAAAAGTTATGATGAAAGAATATTTAAAAAGAAAACATTTACCACGCCGGAAGAGGTACATAGCACAAATAAAAGAAGTAGATATATACTTACTATATATTACAATATCTCTGATATATATCAACTACTATCTTACCGCACAAATTAAATTTGTTTAAGTAATTTCCGTTCTTTAAATATCTTCCTGGGAGTGTATCAACATATTCAATTGATCGGATCGATTAATTTTTTAATTACGCAAACCTCATCTGCGCGGGTAAGCAGCAAATGTTGGCAATTTCGAGTTAGTTGATGTCATCATGGCATTATGAAACATTATGTATATGTGCACAGAAATTTTACATATCTGATTATTCAAGCTAAGAGTATTTCGTGTTTCCTCCAATTGAATATTGGAAGTTTTTAAGTACTTATCTGTTTGGACAGAGTAAAAAAACAGTGCGTTAGGTGTACTTTAATCATGATTGCCTATCAGGGGCGTGAGATAAGGTTTACTAAAAATTAAACCTGCTTTGTAAGAATGAAGTTAAATACCACTCTTTACGAGTAACACTGGCCGAAAATTTCCGATTTGTTCGAATGTTCAACATCGATGTTTCAATTGAAAAATCGAATGCCGATGTCGCGCAATTCAAAGTAAAGAAACAGCAGACTGCTATCAAGTCACGTGTTACGTAACTATGATTCTTCGCCAAACCGATCACATCACGTTTGTATGTGTGTTCTTATCTGTGTTTTGTTTGTTTTATTTGAATTATATGCTAATGGGACGCCGGAACCGGTTTAAAACTACGCCGGTGAACTTGGCATATTTTAAAGATCACATTCAAGGAATTAGATATTTTACATGGTAGTTATTTAGTGTTTATTGAAGGCTTTTTAACATACGAAAATTATTTACAATTGGTAAGTTCTTCCACTGTCCAAATGTCTTATACAAATAGTGTACCGTAAACATTAGAGTTATTTATTAATTATAAGAAGTCTTCTAAGGCATTTTTAAACACAAAAATACTATTAATCAAATCAAGATAATCTAAAATTCAGGTCAGACATCCGGACGATCTTTTAGACAATATCATTTATGATGTATATTGCTAATGAGCTAATCACGCCAAAGTGAGTGCCATTAATCCGCCAGGGTTACGCCGCGGATTCCAATACAATTGCTGTGATGCAACGGTGCCTGGCTACACTCGAATGTTCAACAATCATCTAGGAATGCACAAATTGCCAGCCTTGCACTCTTTCTGCAACCTTGGGCTTTTTCTCAATTTCGAAACTGCATAATGAATATATTTTGGACGAACTATTGTCTAACGCTAATGTATGGCAAGAGTGTTTTTAAAGTTTTTATTTTGTTGTTAACAGTGGAATACATTGATTCCAGTAATTAAATACGGTCAATGACCAGTTTGGGTATTGTTGACCATTGTTCACATACATAACGTATTCCATGGTTACGATTGGATGAACAAAGTTCATGACTAGACGTGATTACTCGCATAAAATTTAAAAGGCTATAAGGTAGAGCAATGTTTATTTAATAAACTAAATTAATAAAACCTATAAGCATTTTTTGCTGTTAATCGATCGTATATAAATAAATTGTTAGATTGTAGACAGCATTTTTTTTTATTGATTAAATATCACAAAGTTTTTTTTCTCTCATTATTAAGATATATAATAAATATGGGGTCTGTTTAACTATAATAGCATTACTGTCATAACAACACGCATTAGGTATGCCTGTTCTATATTTAAATTACGATAACGAAAATGAACAGATCCGATGTCACAGAATATAAATGAAGTAGGTACCTATCTTTACCACTATTTGATATATAATTAGCCGATATTTTAAAATAAAAAAATTTCAACTTCAAAGAGATTACAAAACGTAAACAATTTGCTCCTAAGAAAAAGCTGATTTTTTTATACATCCATCCACGCTTCATTAACCGAAGACAATTTATCATGAAGCCGTCTCGTCCACAAAGAGCATTCGAGATGCACTATTTGAATAAGAAGCCGGTGAAATGCGTCAATTTATACCGGCCTTTCTAGATAGAAATAGATATACAGCACATACGTTTAAGTCTACTATTATATACGTCCTCGCAGGCGAAAACATGGCGGCGACAAACGAAACAGCTGTTCGCAGGCAAACAAAGCGGCCGCCATTAAAAAATAATTTCGAGTCGATGATGTTAATGATTTTATCCATTTACGTTCCAAAATCGGCATCTCATTAAAAGCTGTTTTTTTTAAATGTCAATAGTAGTAAAGTACGATCCGAATGAATTGGAAATACATTGTTTTCATAAATAGGCCTAAGAGGGTATTAAGTAAGTAACCAAGGACTGTGTTCTGTTAGAAAAACTACTTTAAAGTAGCTAGTATCTAAACTGGATTACTTTTTCATCGGATTAACTAAAGCTACCTATTTACGTTGCATTGCTTCCTCATTTACTAAATGTACTGAATGTATAAACGTATAACATTACACATTTGCATCAGCGCCTGAATATTGCATTTATGGAATCGAATCTGACTTTTAAAACAGAATCAAAATGGGTGCCAGTTGTAAAACCCCAGAGGTTAAACTGTAAACAGGCTGTTTTCAACCTAACAAATATTGACGTAGTAAATCACAGGAAAAGTGATAAGCGGAACGATTAGTTGCTTTAAACATTTTCCTGTTATCTACAAAGGTTTTCACTCTGCAAAACATTATCAGCGGAAGTGATGGGGGAGGGGGAGGCAGCAACGCAATTGTTTGACGTCACAGCGTCACGACCCACGCACAATGCCCCATACAAACTGGACTAACATTGAACAAGTGGTCTTACAATGTCCCGGCCGCACCAGTCACGCTTTTCGCATTTCTCGGTCATTATCATCGGCATTCACAGTCGGATATACGAAAACGAAATCACTAAACTATAGTAGCAAAATACTTATGTTAATACGGAATATATTAATGAGCTGCTTATGTTAAATCATGCGAGGAGCGATCGCGTCACGCTCCGCGCGCCCGAACCGAAGTCGCCGCTTTTCGAAACGATTGACATTCCAAAGGATTTATCGATACGCCTTTGCTTCTAAATCTAGCGAAAAAGATTTGCGACAGCCTTGAATCCATTATATTATGCTCAAACCCAATTTAAAAAAGAATATTACGTAATAAATTAGTTCGGAAATCCGCAATTAAGGTCGTCGTTCACATATTGAATTCGCGTTCAACTCTTGATGGATGCTTTCGATTTCAACACGATTGCATTAGCATTCGATTCGTGGTCGCCGTCGACTAGAATATCGATGAGAAAGGTCAGTTTCATATTTCAGAACGTTCCCTTTGTAACAGATATCTTTGCTGTTCGATAATGTGATTCGAATAGGACAAATCAATTAGGGCATCCGGGTTTTGCGACACTAGGGCGAGGGGCCTTGTGGGAGTGGATCGACATTGTTATTTGATATTAATAAACAAATATTTTTTCGTAAAATGTTTAAAGAAGCAAGTTATGTTAAAAGTTAACAGATTTTCTATATTTGCCAGCCTAGTCTCTATGACTACTATAAGCTTTGGCAATGAAGACAAAGGTTATATTGAATATAGTCATTTGTACTCCAGTCATAAATGCTTATAAACGCATTAAAATAAATATTTAAGGTTCAGTGTCTGTATATCTAGCACATTGTGCTTCGTTTTTCTGCTAAGGAATTTTAACATCAAAACTTTACGATTGATAACCGACTTCTATCATGCCAAGTGAAAAATTACCGACACATGGCAGGCTGAAAATGGTTTGCTCCCATTCATAGATAAATTATAATCAAACGAAGAGCGCACCACTTCGAAATTGGGTTAGGCGCGTTCCTTTATACGCTCGCAGCCGTCATCTAGACAAGCGCGAGTACTTACTTTCGATTTCGTGAGGCCAGTAATTAGCATGGCCTCGGCATACGTGTGCTGCGTAACACGGAACGGAACTGGCCGCGCTCGGGATCGCAGTCGCGTTTCTGAACGTTACCGCGCGGGAAGGAAGCCATTTTCACTTTCTTTTAATTTATTTCGCGCTCCGTTCTAAATTTGAATTAGCTGATTAATAATGCTCGCGACATTATAATATTGCGTCAAACGATTAAACTACAAAAATCACGTTCTAGATATTTGTCATTAGTCATTACGCATATTCAAAACCGCATATAAAAGCTATATAATCCAATGGTTCATCAAATGTTTATATGGTACTATATAAACATTTCTATTAGTATTAAAAATATTTATAAAATATAGTGACGAATATACAGTTAGTAAAATATTAATACAAATAAAAAATAGTAATAAAAACATCATAAATGTAACCGTATAAAATTATATTATATTAAACAGTACTGTTTGCTAACAGGTCCAAAAAGGAATTATTAGTTACATAATAATATTAAATATTTACTGCCATAACTTACTAACGTTCATTTTATTCCATTACAATATGGTATTTTAATCGAACATGCTTTTTAAACTGTTATAAATAAATTCGAGACAGTTGTTATCAGCGTGGATAATTTATTGATAACTGTTTTAAAACTGACCTAAAAAATATTACATTAAACTTTTCGAAAAAGCGTTCGGAAGCATATAGAATTTATTTTAACATAAGCGTGGAAATGTTGTTCGCTTTTTTCCCTTCGGGAGCAAGCCGGCCTGTATTGTCTATACAGGCTTATTCAGCATTGTGTGTGAAATTTAATTGATTCTTAGGGAAATCAAGGAATGTTTCTAATCAGGGAGCAAATTCTATTTTGTATCTAATATATAATGTAGTGGAAATGGTATATATAAGCACATTTATTTGATTATTCACGCACTGTGTAATTGCGAAAAACACACTTAAGTCTGAATTTTTTTTAATGGGAAACGTTTAAAAATTTAACAATTACTGAAAAATGTCCTGTCCTTCTAATTAAACTAAAAAAAAAATGCGCAGAAATCATTTAGCATCCAACATATTATTGATCGTGCAGTATAAGTATTTACTTTATTAACAGTTTCACTTAAACGCGGCATACATTACAACGAAATAAGTACGCATACTATAAATAATGTTTTTACATAGAACAATGTATTTTACCTACATATTTCATTGCATTGCATGAAGGTTATTACATTAAAAAAAGTAATAAGTACTTCTGGGAAATCGGAATTCATTTAAAAGTCGTCAATGTACTTGAAATACTTCTGGTATTGTTTTCTATCGCCATGGGCGTATAGTACTCTGCTCGCAACACTTTGCAACAATCACATATTTTGTCAAGCCACAGAGGAGCGTGCGATCGGCCACTCAGGACAGGTAGGTCAGATGTGGCCAAACTAGTCTAACTACTATAACAACTCATACGCAGGCATGCACGCCTAGGGTTGCCATCTGTCTGGCATTAGCCGGACATAAATATAAGAAATAAATAAATATCAGACTAACATGGTTTTTTGTAATCGTGTCCAGCTAAATATTTATATGTCCGGTCTGTTCGACTTTTGTTGAGCTGTTTGTTAGTGTTCCGCGGTGCACGCAACGAGTTTTAATAAAAAAAAACTTTTTTTTTTATCATAAAGTTGATGTCCAAAATTAAAAACGTACGTTCGGCTTTTTGCAAGTGACCAAACTTCACAAGGTAATATCCGACCGGAATTTTAGATTAAAATGTCTGACTCTATAGCGTAGATTCCGGCTTTTTTTATTCTAGCAGATGCCGACCCTATGACCGCTAGTCTTACATGTAAAAAAGAGACGCAAAACAACTAGTTTATATTTTTGTTTGCACACCGACCATCATCTATTGCATACGTTTAACGAGTGGAGTAATTTTATGTCCAAGGCAATTATATATAGAGTAAGTTGTAATCTACTTTTAATAGCTGGGAGTGCGTTTTCAAAATAAAATTACACTTTATTATTATTGGCGAATGTTTTTTTCATTGTCATCTTCGAGTTTATGCGTTAGCAACGACTATTATTATGAGACATCAAATTCTCGGGCTTGATGATTAACGCATCATCGTAAAATAAGGTTGTATTAATGAATAAGCGTTTATATTCAATAGGATGATGATGTGTTTTGATAGAAAAAAAATATCTTATCTATTTTTAAACAAACGTTGGGAATACATAATATATGCTTTATGGACATAATATAGGCATAATCAATCACAAATAATGCACTAAAATGCAAAATACGCTGGGAAAAATATATACCGTCACGTCAAGTAGGCAAATGAAGATTGATATAGCTCAAAGCGGGCTGAATAACTTATGATCTTTGCGTGTCTAACTGTGTGAATATGAGAACGACACGCTGTCACTACCGCTCACCTTTTGTGTAACTGTTAACCCGACTGTTTAATCCATTGTTTCGATATGCAACAATTACATTTTTGCTAACGCACATATTGAATTTCCCGCTTTGTCCGCCCACTGGGTGTCAGTAACCCGGCCTCTTTTGTCGACGGGTTATTTTTTTTTTAATCTCTCGTGTCACGGCCAGTGCGATCACCGATGCGATAACATCGGAAAAAAGATTTGACCGATTGCGAAAAATGTTTGTGAATTCTAATTTTTTATTGTGTTAGTTACGAAACTATTACGTTTATTTGTCCACAATGATACTAAACGATTATTAGTAATCGTTAAATATTATTGCGATTATTATAACATTTTGTAATACATTCGTTGAGTATTTCTGTAAAATGTACAAGTGTTACTTTATTTCGAATCGAATGTATGTGATGTTGTTTAATATTCGGTTCGTATGTATAATTTTATACGAATATTTCTTAATCAATTTATCCCGATTGGAATAAGCAATCCACTTTGTAAACTCGATTAAAGTTAATCTTGCGTGTTCCCGAATGAAACTTCGCACCATGACGTTTCGGGAACTTTGTTAAGTTGTTGAATAAGTGTTTTTTACATGATTACTGAACGTTATAGCATTTCGTTGACGTTTTCCTTTAAAATGCAAGTGTTGCTTGGAGCTTACTTAAATTAACATTAAAGTAATGTAAAATGTCACTTCTGGCTTCTGCTTGCTATTTTTTATAATAAATATAACATTGCTTTTTAAAAATACATAGTACATAATCATAAAACCCAATACCCAGTACGCCATTAATCATCTTTTACGACATGCTAGGCGATGCTTTTAAAAATTCCTCGTAGGTATTAATTACCTACGTGTTTATTTTAAACAAAATTATGTAAATAGCAAATATACCTACTTAAATATTACTTATTTCGATAAAGATTTCTTATTTTGAGTTTAAGTTTAAGTTTATTTATTTTGAGACACAACTTTGTTATAATCGCAATTACAAATCACTTAGTGATAGCTAATCGCCCGATTATTATTCACGATTCTCTACTTGTTTGGGCATTTGTGGAAAATTGATTGTTTTGATATTAGTTATCAAGAAAGTTCCTGTTATCGCCTGTTATAGATAACGGGGTGCTCAAGGCCATACCAACATGGCGGCTTGGTTTGATTAAACTCTATTTTAAATGTATGTATCTAGTTAATGAGTATACTGAATTAATTTGTATTATGCCTCAAAGTACGATAAAAAGTCCCATGTTGGTCTGGGACTTTAAAAATGTGCCAATTGTGTTTCTTGCCTAGCATATCGTAAAATGCGACTAATGGTGTATGGGGTTTTGGTTATATGATTGTGTTGGCGACGAGCTAGCCACTTGTCACTACTTTTTCACAATTTTACGTCACCTTTATTTTTAGCTGAATGTAGTTAAAGGGGCCCCTTTTGCTTATGTCTACCCCTTCGGTGATAATGGGCGTGATGTTATGTATGTATGTACGGTAAATAACTTCAGATTGGAATTAATTATGTGTACCTAAGTCTTAGACCAACGTGGGACTAAAATGTTTGACTAGTAAACTTATATTCGTTTCTTTCAACTTTTATGATGTAAAATTACTTTTATTCTTCACGTAATAAGGTCTTGTACACTTGCCATCACCACGTAGACGTATGTGCCGCACTCCAAATGCCAAAGATGGCGGTTAAAATCGGCCTTTTTGATGAAAAAAAAAAATCAGGTCCTCCTACACAAGACCTCATCGGAACAAGTCCTTCCATTCTAGATCAAGGGCCAGATAGCAAGGAAAATTGTCCATTATCGGGCGCGTCGAGTGCCACCGCGCGATGCGCGCGCGCATACCAACGACGTCCTAGCGCTCCCCAGGTGAGGCAACTTGGCACCGGCGGGCCGTATGTCAATTGTGCGTAGTTTAAGGATATACTTTACATAGCATTTTGTTTTGTATTACATTTTCAAGGTTTTGGCTTATTTTCTCTTAATGCTACATGGTTGCTAATGTGAGCCGTATTTGGTCTTACCAGAGGGTTAAACAACACACCATCAGCACTAAACACCGCTTAAAGGTCATATAAATAACACCACTATAGAAATGGCACCGCTATCATAGAAATGTCACCGTTTTCAAATTACGAAAAGATATAAACCATTGATCATAATAACGTGTTTATTTAAATGTGTCAAATGTGCTTTACTAAATGCAACCTTGATGGTGTCCATCAATTAAAATAACCCTCCACAACGGACAATAGTGACTTTTCAAAACCAAATAAACTTAAGCTTAACGATAACCGTCTATTAACAGCCAACGGTATAATCTGATCTAACAGATAAAAGCCTATAACTAGTTGTAATGTAATGTTAACACTGCTAATCTACTTAACGCCATTTCTCCATTTTCCGCTTGTTAATTAAACAGTACGTGACATCTGACAACACAAACAGAATCTGATTGTGATAAAAACCCTTCATATTATTATGATATAGATATCGCTTTATCTACATATCTATCTATCTATTGCAAATCTTTCAGATATTATCGAAAATGAAATATTTTTCGAATCTAATTGAAGGTGTTGCAAAAGAGAACGCAATCTTTCAGTATTTGTTTTATTGGCCTCTAAAAATAGTCTGCTAGCTGATATTATCTTATCTGGAATGAAAATTAGTCTCTGCCCAGGACCGGACCGTGAGTTTAGAGGGCCCTGGGCTAATACTACTTAGGGGCCCACCTAATTACTAAAAGTATAAGACGTAGACTTGAATTAGGTAAATGAATTGAATAGGTTTGATTAATCGCAGGATTCACAGGGCTGCAAACCGTACGATCTGTTTGAATTAATAAAATTATGGATTTTTTCGCTTTCTCGTCTATTTTTGATTTTGACTTGACTTAGCTGGGGGCCCTTGAATCCACGGGGTCTAGGCTAAAGCCCAAAAAGCCATATGGTAGATCCGGTCCTGTCTGCCTATGCTATAAACACTGTTTCTATGCCAAATTCTATCGATATCTATATCTATACACAGCTGTAATGTTAGTGTAATCAACAATTCTTTGTTTATTGCAGCAAAAATAAAAGAAAAATACCCGCCAAGTTGTGTTTGTATAGGTGTGCGCGACGGCCGGCGTAACACGCAATTGAATTCAAATTCTATGTAAGTACAGCAATGTGGCTTGATTACGTTCAAGAACAATTGCTTGTGATTTCTTTACAACAGTGTACTAGGAAATAAAAAAAGAAAGAGAGTAAGTTATCTGTTGATCGTACTTATGTTGAACTAAAGGGCAATCAAGGAAGTGAGCGGTGAAAAATTACCACAGTCGCTGTGAATCTTCCGATCGTACTAAACAGCCTGCAGTCATTCGATAATGACATGATTCCGAATGCCACCCCCGGCAACTCGATGACACATTACTGTTGTAAATGTCTGTTAACTATATTAACAGCTTACGTTCAGGCAGGTTGCAAGCATGTATGCCACCTTTATTGGTTTAAACAAAAAAAAAAAACAGCCGGCATAATTGATGGAAAAAAGTAGTTCTTCGCTATATTCGCTAATAGCGAAGCGAAGCGAAGCTATATGACTAGCTCGATGGCTCTTTCGGTAGTGACCCTGCCACATGCGCCAAGAGTTGTGGGTTCGATTCCCGCCCAGGACAAACATTCGTATGATGAATACTTGTGTTTGTTCTGTGTCTGGGTGTTAAATATTTAAGTATAATATATTTGTAATACCACTGTTGATTCTGATATCCGTTACACAAGCGCTTAAGCTACTTCCCTAGGGAGTCAAATCAATGTATGTGATCTAGTGTGATATTTATTTGTTTATTCTTCGATTATCTTATATGCAAGTTATTCCGCAAAATGTAATGTTCTCAATGTATTTTTTTCGGTATTCTAGTCTCAATATAACAAGTTGAATGATCCGAAACATTGTATTTTGGAATGATAAAGGCATCTTTGCATTACAATCGTATTTCACAATGTTTGTTTACTATCATTCCACACAGATAACCATCATGCGACCGTCTATTATATAACGCACAGGAATGTCAGATAACGAGGGCAAAACATTTTTGCTCTTATTATCTGTCAGAGAAAGCTGTGGCGGTCACCTTGACACAGATTATCGCATATCAGCTGTGCGGTAACCTAAATGGCACAGTGAACGTCGCACGGTCATTGGGGAAAAATCAACCATTACACGTATCCGACATGTAATGTAAGTTATTTTTTCAATGGTCAAAAAAACAGTTGGTAAAACGACTTATTTTAAAACGTGTCTTGGTTGTTGTGCTTATGAAATAGACAATGTCACATCAGATTGCAACGTATAGTAGGTACTTTATTAATTTAATTTGACTATTGAGAAACTGGTGTTATTATAATATCAATATTATAATATTAAATAAATAAATAAAATATTTTTAAAGAGATGAATTGGAGGGGATAATATTTATGTAAAACGAATTATGTGATGCGTTTTTAATAAGCTAATTTAATAATTGAAACCACTACATATAAATGAATTAGTTTCATTCATTTAAAAAAGGTTAACAATTTTATTGACTCGACACGATTTCCAACGCCCTATATTTTAAAAGTACAAAAAAAAGAAAGTATTTCCTCATTCAAAAAAGGAAAACGACACGTGTTTAAAATTGGAACTCGGCATCAACAAATGACGATGACAAGATGCGATCGCCGTTGAAGCCAGACGCTTTTCGCTCAGTCCGGATATTTCCGGTGCCCGGGCGACGCTCATACCGAATTCCGTTTCGGCCCGTACCGAGCGGCGCCCTGATATAATATTCAGCAGTTTTCGCGAGTATTCCTCGCACGCGCAGACGAGTTACGGCGAGGAAGAGACATTCCTTTTCATAATCGTGTGTACTCGCGCCGCGCATAATAGTCGGCGGGTACATTATAAATGCGTTATTAATATAGGCGCAAAGTGCTGCGCTGACAGTAATTTAGATCCGTGATGTTACAGATTTATCAACTGTCGACACTAATTTATCATGCATGTACTGCATATTAAAAATAGTCGAAAAATACTGGAACTTATAAAATTCTGCAATTGTAATTTGGAAGTCTCTCCTTTATATTAATTTATTACTTAATTTCATTTACACATTGTAGCTAAGGAGTCATTAGTGTAACATGCTTGATTCAAATTTCAAATTAAAGTATTTGAATGTTTAAATTGGTACAAATCAGTTGACGTAGACGTAAACAAAAAAAAAAAACGTTCTGTGCCGAATCGTCAGATTTTTTTGGTGACAATAATATTGTTATTTTCATTCATCAGTGCCAAGTTTGATAACGGTGTATGCATTAATTAACGTTTAATAAGACAAAACAAAGATTATCTGAACTACTCCAAGTGTAAACAGATTTTGTTGTTCTTAATAGCCTTCTTTGGGTTTTTGAATATTAAAAAATTACCTATTTGTGCTACATATGTCTATGGTTCCTAGTACAGGTTAGAGGATACACAGAAACATATAGTTCAAGCATCTAAAATTTTTTCACAAAGATTTTCTGCACCAATATTTTTACTACTCAACAATTAACAGTAAACGATTGGGCCAATAACATTTGCCTATTGCGCGAGAGAGACGGCAACATTGTTTGTTCCGCTCGCACGAAGGGTGGACGCGCGCGAGGCTGCCGCGCGACATTGAGCGGTTACCAAACGCATCGTGCGTTCCATATACCGGGCGCATCCGCCACGCGCAATACTGAGAGCGGCAGTATGACAACAGGTACGACATACAGAGAGGACAAACTAGATTTTGGTTAGTTACAGATACTTTATCGAGCATCCGGGATGTGTATATATGTATACGGAAAATCCATACATGTTAATCACCGCAATAAGCTTTAATGTGAGTGATCTGTATGCCAAATGTCATTCCAATAGGTTTTGTGAGATTGAGTACTTAACCATTAATCTGTGACTAAACATCCAGGCTTACAGACATCTTAACGACGACTGACTGGCTGGTATGGTAAAAACTGCCACACATTCAACTATGTATAATGTTTAAATTAAATTTTCCTAAAACGATGGAATTTAATGATCACTATATGCAAGTATTAAGTTCCATTCACATTATATACTCAAGCATAGTATATATCAGTAATACAAAAACTTATTCATAGCATATTTTTATTTAAACAAGATCTCATTATTGTATTTTAGTATTATCTACGCAAATATATTTCTTTAGAGTCTGATCACATTTACTAAATCTCGCGGCACAAATTCTCCGAGGCCAGCGCAGTTGCCTCACTGCCGGCGGCCACGCTGTGGCCACGTGCACAGTAGAAAATGCTACACTTGTTAATATCAAGGATAACACAATCACGAGCCGACTGCTCCGAGTAAATTGGACTATAAATTAACGCTACATAATGGTCGTATTAAATTTTAAGACCGCGCATAAATAAAAGATTAGCGTTGAATCGTTGCGCGGTTCTGCGACGTGTGTCGCCGGCCAAGTAAGTGTTAATTGATATTCTTAGGCGATTTCGTGGTCGATTTGCCGATCAGCATTGGTCTTATGCGCGTGTTAATGCGTTCGAGGCAGTTTTAGAACGTTTAGGTCGCCGTTCCAAAAATGGTAAAAAAGGTACTCTTAAGATTTGTATCTGGTATCTATTCGTCTATATAGCGTTAAGTCACATCTGTTTTTATCAGCCACTACTGATGCTAAAGACTTTATTTAATTCAACTGCCTATCTATATATATCTACATAAATACATTTTAAGAGCGCGCATGAATAAAATACTAGCGTTAAATTGTTACACGGTTTTGCATCGAATGTTGCCAGCTGCGTAAGTGATAATAAAAATTGATGATCTTGGACATTTTTTGTATCGAATTTTACGATCGGGTCGGCGCGTGAGTTTATGCACAGTTTGAGACAGTTTAAGATAGTAAGTATTTTGTTTTTACGAACCCATTCTGTATTTAGTAATTGATATGACAGCTCAAAAACGGAACAAGTCGTAAATGTTAAATAAAACTTTAAGATCTTTAAAATCATAAATAAATGTATTTAATTTTGGTATTAAACAACTGGTTTAGACGAATTTCGCTTCAGCAAAGTATAGCTTCGTGCTGTGGACACATTATAAAGACTTTTAGTCATAATAATATACACAAAATGTTTACATAAATCTGAATTAATTCCTTAAACTTTTTTTTACCCTCCATAAAATCTATCACGATTTATTATTTATCGTTTGAATAGCGGTACCAAAATTACAAATACATTTCTTAATTGTCTACATCTTAGCCTAACTATAGCAATGATAGCAACAAAAAAATAACAAACCCAATTATTACGAGACCTCATGAATAAAATTAACTTATTAAACAGAAGTTTGTAAAAGCAAACTTTGTTGCAACGGCTGTTATTATTACAATTAATCTAAGCTCGAGTTTTAATTTAAATATTTAATTGGGCGGCAGGATAGGCTTTATAGTAAATGCGTAGAACAATGATTTAAAAACAACATTCTAACCGAGGTCTGAGAATAGCGGCTATACAGCCAGCAATGTAAGTCGCAAGGTCATTCGGACGACGAGAACAAAAAAGAAAAACATCTGTGCCACAAAGAAATAATATTTTAATAGATATAAATACATATTCTATTTACAACTCGTATTATTTTTCGAATGCAAATGACACAATACCGATCGATATTTTTAGATGACAATTATGTACTTTTTCTTTAATAAATCATGTAGCGATATTGACATAAGGACATTGACGTCATTATATTCTTTAACAGCTGTCAAATCATTAGTCATATTTCATATATTAACTAATTTAGTAATGACGTATAAGCAACTTGTATTTAAAAGAGATTGAGCAGTGTTAAAAGGAAATACTTTTTAATTGATATAGTGATTTTATGATAAAATAAAAAAAGGTAATAAAAACTGGATTTATTCGGATTGAATAGGTCATTTATTATTAACTTTGTCAACACTAGCCTTGATTGTATTGTAAAAAACAAGTTATACTGGAAACAAAGTGATAACCTGATAAGAGATAAAATTAAAGCTTGCACATAATATGTAACTCATTATTTAAAACTGTGTTATAGAAAATATAGACGTTTATGGTCAGATAAGAAGGAGTGATCATTAAAATTGCCTGAATCACACCACGTTTTTCCACACCAATCGAAACCAACAACATCAAGATCCAAGTACTGTTCTCAATCAAATGAATCATTAAGCCGTGTAAAACAAAGAAATAACAACAGTAACGAAATACGATACATAATACGAGGTATTTCCTTGCCAGAAGCGATCGCGCCGTCTCGTTACTAAAAAGGAAAAGTCTGTTGAAAACATTCCGCTGAATTGAACAAATTTCCTTCTGTTGAGGTTGGCTATGTGCTGAGACGTAGGTAAAAATTTTGTTGTTCAGTCATCCTCGTTCACGCAACATGTCAATTAAGAGTTAATTAGTTGCATATAATAATAAAGACAATACAAGAAAATACCTATTGTTTTTTTTTACATTGAGAATGTGTACAACTGTCTTTGAAATTGTATTTGCTAGACTGAGTAATTAATTAGTTTTGACGGTGTTCAAAATTTAAGACAATGCATACCGTTTAATTGTTATGGATTAATCTATCCTATACTAATATTATAAAACTGAAGAGTAATTTTGTTTGCTTGAACGCGCTAATCTCAGGAACTACTGGTCCGATTTGAAAAATTATTTCAGTGTTATATAGCCCAATTATCGTGGAAGGATAGCCTGTAGGCTATAATAACATTAACCAAAAACGCGGGTGAAGCCGCGGGCATACTTCATTATGTTTGAAGCTTCGTGAAGAAACATTTAGATGACAATGACACAATGACACCTGTCAAATAAATTTAAAGAGTATTTCACGAACAGTGTAAAGCAAAAGTTGCGTACGAAAATTAATGTTTCACATTTATTTTACTCCTTCTTTTACCTGCCTAACAAATTTATTGATTTATAACCCGTTTAAAATTTAATAACAACTGAGTTTTGCAACCGAACCATAGTCTTTGATAATGTCAGGTGCTTAGTGGTCCATAATGGTGAACTTTCAAGTTATTTCATCATTTACGAGTCAGTTAGATGCAAGGCCTTCTCTAAAACATAGAAAGTTTTGACCACTTGGGTCACGGCTTGGTCTATACTATGCTTGGACTATATTCGATTTTGGGAGTCCTGTTATTAAGGATATCGAGAAATATCTTTTGTGCTTTAAAATGAGATTTTATATGTAGGCAATGTATAAAACTAAAATATACTTTAGATACAATTTAACAATTGAAATATAAAAAAAATATGTGGGTTGACAAAAACCACATATAAGTATCTACCTACTAAGTTTTTGAAGCAGAATGCTTTTTATTCATATATCAGTACACAAAGATTTCTAATAAATATTTAAATTACATAAGTAGGCATATACATTAATGTAGGTAGGTAGTAAATACAACTACTGCGCTGGAATTTTTTTCAAAAACCTGACGTTATCGCGACTAGAAGACTAATTGTATCTAATGTACGAATATTTTAATAAAAATTAGATATACATTTAAATACGACATACCTATTTTATTTACCTCCGCAATACGAATGTGTAGGTAATGTTGTTTAAAACTTAGCCAATGAACTTAGTATTGACAATTCTAAATCTGAGTTTACCATGTGTTTATACAAGATAGCAGCGCCCAGCGGTTTCATCAGCGTAGTGCCCCTTCCCGTGGGAATACGGGGATAAAATATAGCCAATATTATACGTTGATAAAGTAGTTTTCCATAGGTGAAAAGATTATTCAAATTAGTCCAGTAGTTTCGGAGCCTATTCAATACAAACGATCAAATCTCTCCTCTTTGTAATATTAGGAAGTAAGTATGAGTTGTTTATCATACTTTATGAGTGTATTGTATTAATAACATGTTTTATTTGTTACAACAAAAATGGCGTTGTTGACATATTTATAATTTGAAATTTGTTTTTACGATTTTAGTTTTCGGTGTTTACAATTTTTTCTCCAGTACCTACATTCAAGTTTCGGACATTAATGTTAGTGTACAATATATGTAGATTCGTTAGATAATATATCTTCGACGTAAAACTAAGGTTCATTCTTTTGTTGCACGGTCCAAATGATTATTATTTTCTAAAAGATCCCGACAATATCTTATTATGATTTTTATTGTATTAAACATTGAGTCATGTTATTTGTTTGCGTTATACATACATATACAGAAGCGGAGTGTTTTATTATTTGTCAACATAACTTTTTCTCGTGTTGGTCTAGGACTTAAGAAGGTGATCAATGGTGTACTGGGTTAAACTGGGTATGTCATTATGTAGGCGACTAGGCGACAAGTTATAAATATGTCACTACTTTTTCACAATTGTCCATATAACTTAACACAATTTTTATTTTGGCTCAAAATGCTTGCTGCCTTTAACTCTGTCAACTCCTTCAGGGATAACGATCGTGATGGTATATGGACGTAGCGTTCAATTACTTGTTTATATATCTTGTATCTCTATGGTCTCTCCTATAGCCATTTCGACCATCTGGTCTTTCTGGCCGAAACGCGAGCGATGCGCGCGGACATTGCGCGTCCAAAAGACATATTATTATCTATGAATTTCCTTTATCGTCCCGTATAAATCCATGTGCCAATACGGCCCGTACAAATTGTGACGATCTTACACAAGCTGCAACGAGCCGCGATCGCTGCGCGGCCGCAGGCCGAGCGGCGCGCATGCGCGGCGCGCGTGCTCCCGAGCGAAAACATCGCGTGCGCGCGCCCGACATTTATCCGCTAATGCATTCCTGCCTTTACGCATATCATCATCATTGTTACTACGTACGGATTTTTTCCGACGTGCAACTTTCTGATTGATTTTGAAAAGCAATCTCTTGTCTAAAACTCAGTTAGAACTTTAGTTAATAAGATTGCGTTATAGGTATGCCCTTCTCCTTCTAACCATAGATGCGCTGAGTAATAAATTGGCATTATCAAATAATTATTATGGCAAACGAATCCTTTACATGTTAATGGAAGTCATTTTGTAGTTTAATTTATTAACAAAAAAACCGATCGACTTATTACACTAGAATAAATTATAAATAAATATCCTACAACATAACATTCATTGATCTGACTCCGAGCTAAGTAGCTTAAGCACTTGTGTTACGGATATCAGATTCAACAGTGGTATTACAAATTAAATATTAAATATTTACACCCAGACACAGAAGAAACATAAGTATTCATCACTCGAATGTTTGTCCTGCTTGGGATCGAACCCACAACTCTTGGCGCATAGGGCAGGTCAGTCGAATGCGCCATCGAGCTAGTCAATAATTAGGTACTGATGTGTAACCACAAACATATTTTCTCTGGTTTACCCTTTATAAGGAATACGACGGTTACATGGCGGTAGGTCTATTTGGTGGAATAAGCAGACTAGCCGCGCTAGCTGACTAGGAAAATGTAAAATTATGGAAAACCACAAACGTCATCATTCGATTTAATTCCAATATCATTACTTTCAACATCGTAGATAAGGTCTTTCGAAGTGTCAGACACTGTGAGGTAGGTTTAACTTATCGCCGTACTACTTAATAAATATTGCGATTATTAAAGTCTTAATTAAATTGCTTGCTCAACTGTGAAGGAAAACACGAGAACCTGCGCACTAGCAAATGGCAATAAACTAGCGGGAAAGAGACAAAATTACAGACATTTATTATCCATCGTCTCTTGTGAACATGAAAGACTGTGCCGTAATTAGGGTATTGCCAGCGCTAGCTAGGCAGAGGGCTGACCCCGAATAAACGAAACGAAACTAAACTAAACTTCACGCCACTTCCCTAGCGGGGTAGGCAGGAACCGAATGCCATAAGACGCCGAATAGGCGCAAGAAAGTCCTGGTTTTGGTAATGCGTAGGCGCAGTTACAGAAGATTTTTTTTAATACATCGTTTTCTTACATCACTATCTGGAAATTGGGAATCAGTGTAAGAATCGTAAACACGTACGTATCGTAAACAGTTAAAGTCGCCCGAGTTCATCTAAACACACTCGCGAAACTAGCATCAAACACATATTTAACAGTGCGTGGGTACAAATACATTGCGTCACTCTAAACTGCAAGCAATAGACGTCCGCTACATCTCGAGCAATGCAACGAGACGTAACAGCGTTATTGCGATGAATCACTTGGATACGTGGGAACTGGACGCGAAGACGGGCCTAATCGCGCGACAACAGACACACGACTTGCCGAGAAACAAATAAATGCGCGAATATACGACAACATGTGAGTTGCATCATCAGATCACAATTTTGATCTGAGCTATCATACAGCAGCCAGAATTCGCGATAATACATTGTAGTGATTGCTAACCCGATCTTCGTAGTCATTTAAAAAATGAAACAGAGAAATTGCATCACGAGACATCCGAATGTGAACGGTCTACACAACGCCAGGCGAGGTAAGGTTTCTGTAATCCAGAGGTTAGCGAGTTACAGTTTCACACGTACCTACGTGAGACGGCGGCGTCTATCACCAGGCCAGCAATGCTCCATCGGATCCCAATTATCGTGTGCTTAAAATAATGTGAGCGTTCTCACGTAGCGAACCCGTCCGCGGTGAGGCAATCATGTCACAAACAACTGATAAGGGCACCGCTTCCGTTGACCGCGGCGATACGGCGAGTTTTCACCGCGGGTAGAAAACGCGCCATCTGCATAGCGACACGGCACTCACACTCGCCGTACACCGAATTCCATCGCGTAAAAGCGCATAACTAAAGCGAGAATTTGCGCGAACAACCGACCGACAGCACTACGCCCACGCGCACCAATTTTAACTTTACGTTTTTCCACTAATACGGAACTGCGTTTGGACGGGCGCCATCCCGAGTTCGGCGTCACATGATGCCGGCGGCACTTACCTTCATATCGTCGAGCATGTCGCAGGCAGAGATGAGGGATGCGGTGTCCGGGGTCACTTCTATAACGCCCATCGTGGTATCTTTAAGTGCAGTGTGTCACAGCCGCAGACGTCCGTCGCAGGAGTTCGATCGCACGGAGGACCGAGCGGGCCGTTTGCGTGCGTCTACTTGATCCCGCAGAGAGCGGACTCGTGCGATACCGTGCGAGTGACGCGTGAGTCGGTGAGTTTTAGGAACACGAAGCGCGAGGTGTGCTCACGCTGTGACCGAGTCGCGCGGACTGACGCGCCACGCTCGTACGCCACGCCAACTTCTGACAGTGAAAGGGTCTTGACGTCACGCGCGATAACGCAGCCCCGCGCGGCCGCCCCGCGACTTGTTGCTACATCGCCCGTCTCGCTCCCGCCGCCGCTACGTCGCCTAGCGCCGTCCTTGTCAACCAAGATACGACACCTAGCACTTTGATTAAGCGTATTCGTGCAGAATACGCGTTTTGCACACAACACATTTGCTATTTCTCATTTATTATGAACAAAGACTGAGCGACCTTTAAAACGGACTCTCAATATTGGGTCGTTATGTACCTTTTTGTGAACGTATTTTAAAGCTTGTTTTAATTGTTGAGCACTTATTGGAATGTCGGATAAACATTAAAGTAACAAATTACGGCTATACACATTAAGGCATTAAATTTGTGAGTGGTAGTTTATGCATCTAATGTTTCCTATATTAAAACGAAGGCTGAATTTTAAAATGGTACACTGCCGTAGCGGGCGTCTACGAGCCGTAGCGGTGACGTAGTACGGATCCTGCGTGACGCGGGCTCGTAGTGGGAATCAATTTTCGTAGACGCAAGTTGCTACGAATTGATGCCGCTACGGAATGCGATTTTGGAACTTAATAGTTAATTTTATTTTAATTGACTGACTCAATTAGATTTGTATATCTGTATTAAATGTTCGACTACAAATGTCGTTTGTATTGGTATAAATAAGTATTAAGTTATACATAACGGAACCTTGTGAAGTTGTAAAAAAGTTGAGTGATTCTTGGGTTATTTATACATCCATTAAGTTTACATTTCTGATGCTCAGTCAAGCATAAAACCATTTAAACTGTTATATCACGGAAAATAGTGACAAAGTGAACAAAACCCTATAAATGTAAAAGTAAACGACAATTGATTTCGTTCCGTATTTTTAGATCAGTTACATGAATGTCTGTTTTGTAGACGTCGATGTGTACAGCTATTAATGATATTATTACTTATAGAATCATGATGACCATAGACAGAATGTGTCTATGGCAAGTTTGCTTATTGCAAAGAAGCGATAACCACCAGACCTCCAAGGTCTTTAAATAAGATAATCAGACAAAATATTCAATACCAAGTGTAAGCATTCATTAAAAAAGGACTAGCCGTTAATGCACATATGAACAGTACATTAGATTTGAATGACTTGACATACGAGTAGTCTTAATTAATTACTTGGCCCATAAAGTACTTATGCAATAAGATTAAGCCGACTTAAAAAAACGAGTACCTAAAAATATAGACATAGCATTTTCACTGCCTCACAAAATGAATTACAATCAAATTCATGTAATCCATTTGACAGGGCCAGCTTCCAAAACGAAGACGCTCCAAGGTCGATCACCCATCCGCAATAAACCACGACTGTGATTACTTAACTTAGTGATTGATAGAACGTGTGTTAAATCAAATGTAAAATTAATTAATGCATTAACACGAAATTGCTACTAGTTAACTGTACTTAAGTTGATTTTTGCATTGCTGAGACGATACCCGGCGACCTTTGGATCGGAAAGTCGGTAAGTCAGATACGTGAGACCGAAAAGAGGATTGCCTCGCAAGAATTTGAATTTGCATAATGCAAACACTGATACTGGTTTGTATATGACCATAATTGTAACGTTTGTTTAAGTAATACTTATGTCTAAACTACCAAGGCTTATTGCGAGACTGATTCGTGAAAGATTGCAAATACTGATGCTATATGAATATTATATACATAGCAAAATACTCTTCTTTTGTTTTTGATTTTCATTTTCAAACAACGTTTGTGGTTACAAGGCCAAGATGTAGTTAAGCACGGATAGAGCTGAACCATTACAGTACCACATTCTCAAAAAATAAAAATATAAAGAAGCATAGCAGCTGGAAAAATTAAAAATTAAAAATGTCTTTATTTATGCAGGCCTTAAAAAAAACACTTATAAATCGTCAATTTTACAAAAATTTGTAGAGCAATGTGAATCTACCACCGGTTCGGAATGCTGATTCTACCGAGAAGAAACCTGTTTGATGTTAACCTTTGTCCTTTGGATTCCTTTAGTTATTAATGATGTGTAACCCTTCAGGATGGTCAGCAACGCACTTCCACACCTGGTAATGCAAATGTCCAGAGACTACTTGCTTAGCATAGGGTAGGCTATATGATTAGTTGCCACCTTTAGTGGTATAATAACAGTAAAACAATAAGTATATACACCCCAATTCAAATTGTGCATTAAAGCGTTTTTAATGAGTAAGGGTTACAATAAGATTAAAGACTTCCTAAATGACAAGCATATATGTTTAGCTTCATAATGAAGTGTTCACCTGCAATGTTGTTACATGTTAGTAAGTGTAGATTATTAAGTACGAAATTGTAAATTTTGGCATTTCAAAGAGTAACTATCAAGTTTCTTGCCGGTTTCTTCTCGATGAAGTCTACCTTCCGAACCGGTGGTAATAGTTTTTTTTCTGTTTAAATTGATTATTCATAAGTGCTTTTTTGAAGCCTATATAAATAGAGAGATTTTGAATTTGACCTATTAAGAGTAGGCGCTTAATTTTTGTTTATACTGTAAATGCATTATCGATAGAAATAGGACAATATGGTTTTAAGACATCAAATTTGCCAGCTGTCAATACACTTAAAAATAGAATACAAAAATTTAAGACAAGCAAATCGTACACCGATTATTAGAAAAATATACGTGTATACATTAAATAAATGTTTTGACAAGTATGTAGTAATATTATGTGTTCCAATCAACATGACAGTTAACCTATCTGCTGCCTACGTTCATCACCTGGTGATTAGTTATTTAAAAAAACATAGAGGCATCTCGGTGAGAGCCGAGAGCTTACGAAAGGTCACAATCGTGACCTTGAACTTATCAGAGCTGCGCGCGCGCTTGTTCGTTATTCAAATTCGGAGCTTGCGTAACCGTTGGCGACAGGTTTTCGACACCTTATCGTATATTATGCTCTGTTTTTTCATATTCTTAAGACGTAATTTTGTCTCAATAATTAGACGACAATTACACGATAATACGACGATTAGACGCATTATTATGACCAAAGAAACCCAGTCAGGAGCTTTATTTTTGAATCCCAGACCAAAATAGCACTTTTATAATTATATCATTAAATGTTTTAATTAACTTGTCATGTAATTATCAATATATGTTTAAATAATGTCAATTTTATTACGGACAAGAGTTCTCATATCCCTATTATAATTTCCTACTTTTATACTACATATTTTCCTCGTTTCATACTTTTTCTTGAATTTTTAAGAAGCTATTACTATACTATACTAGTATTACTATATTCATACTATACTATTTTGGGTAGTTTTGGCAATTTTATGGCGTACTTTACTAATATAATTCATGTTTTAGATTAAAGTCATGTTTAATTACAAGTAATATAAATAATAAATCAATATACGACTACATCACATATATTGATCTGACTCCGAGGTAAGTAGGTTAAGCACTTGTGTATTTGTAATACCACTGTTGATGTTGATTCTGATATTTATGGATATCAGAATCAACAGTGGTATTACAAATATATATACTAGAATATTAGATATTAACACCCAGACACAGAACAAACACAAGTATTCATCATACCAATGTTTGTCCTGTGTGGGGATCGAACCCACCACTCTTGGCGCATGGGGCATAGTCACTACCGAATGCACCATCGAGCCAGCAGTATGATGCAATACAGTTATATTCGATCTAATAATACGTAAGTACGATCTATATAAATGCAGGAATTGTATATTTAGAGGTAAATGATCATTAATTTTATGTTATCCTTCTAGTACTAGAAGGGTAATAACCAATTACAAATTAATTATTTTATAATAAATGTAGTAACATTTAACGGCGTAAATTGTAATTGCATCTTTTGTACAAGTTTACATTAATTAATCTTTCGATCCCAGTTAGGACGATTTATTATGCAATATTTTCCTTATTACTTTTCTGGATGTTCGCGTCTATATAATCACTAGGAGTTTTAACAAAATAAAATATAGTCTGTTGTATGTCCAATTAATCTCTTAGCGCATTGATAATAACAAGATAACGTAAAGCCCATTTCTCTTTGGTGCTACTGATAACTTTATATGCAGTTGATATAAATTGACCAAAACGGGTGCGGTAGTAGCTCAATGGTAAGGACACGCGCCTCTTAACCGAGGAGTGCGGGTTCAAACCCGGACACGTACCTCTGGATTTTTCAAGTCTATGTACGTATTTATACCACTAGCTCGACGGTGAAGGAAAACATCGTGATGAAACCTGCAAATAACCATGATCCAAAAATTGTCTGGTTGCCCTATCTTAGGGTTACAAAGGTCAGACCGGCAGAAGCTTCAATGTAATAACCAGACTCGCTAAATCCTGGATCATGGTCTAAGCGGACCCTGTCTAAACACGGGACATAAAGCTAGGAAGATGATGATAAATTGACCAAAACAAGATCAAATTTATTAATTTGATAAATTAATTATCAAATTGTATGAATCATATACAGTGTTTGTTTGTCAATAAATGTTTTTGATAAGTAATAAAAATAATAAATGTACACACATTCGCAGGTTTAATCTTAAACTAGCTGTTTTCTCTGTACCAGTACCAACGACTGAGTATTAAAGAAACATCATCTTCCTGCGTTACCTCCGGTTCCTAGTCGGAGACTGCTATGTCTACAAAACCCTTATATAATGGTACCAGTTAGGGTTTGCATTCCAGCGGCATTTGTAGCTCGATCCTGCAGAGCTAAAATTGTGCTGGACGCAGCTGGATTGCTTAATGCAGCATTCCAAAAAAAAAAGGATTGAAATCCAGAAGCATTGAACTAGCACATGCCGTTAAATCTAACAGAACTAAAATTATGCTAGGGCCAGATGGATTGCTGCTGCATGGTTACATAGCTATATTATTTAAATTGTATTATAGGGTCCTCAGCGACAAGTTCAAAATATTTCACGGAGCCAACAGTTTTCATGTGTTAAATTGCTCCGATTCACGATCGAACCAAGGACTTCCGCGCTTGCGTCGTACACCCAAATCACTCGATTTTTATTGAAACTGAAGACTGACAGATGTTTGAAATAAAAAATAAGGAATAAAAAAAGTTGTGTAAATGCCAATAACTGAATCAAAATAATAGCGACTTTATTTTTCGCGTATTTGCAAAACAAGCGAATGACATTAATTATTTCGCTAACTGAGCATAAATCTATGTTTACTTACGTAGGCTAGACTGTTAGTGTTTATTAATTCAGTGAAATGTGCCTTTTTGAAAATAAGCGCTGAACAAATACAGCAATAAAATAGACTGCAGCGTAGAGAAAAAAATGATTCATTTCGTTCGACCGAAGAGTTATTGTAATTGTTTAAGGTCATTACGTATTGTTTGCTTATCAAAGATTGTTTGATAAGTTATAACACTTGTTACTTTATATTTTTATAGGATAAATGCAAAATAATATTTATTACACTTGTGTTATCAGAATTAACAGTGGTATTACAAATATATACTTAAATATTAGATATTATTACTAAGACATAGAACAAACACAGGTATTCATCACACGAATGTTTGTCTTGGGTGAGGATCGAACCCACCCACGACCCTTGGCGCGTGGGGCAGGCTACCGAATGCGCCGTCGAGCCTGTCAGTAATCAGATATGTTCTATTCCAATATTGTAAAAATTATAGACATATATAATATTCGCATAAGCTCATGTTTCCTAAATGTTGCCACCAATCGAATTACCATAGAACATAGTTCGGCCAATTTGTAGTAAATGTATAATGAATTTTCTTTTATATGTATATAAATAGTGTATCGAAAGAATTTATTGAAACTAGATACAACTAGATTCTATCTACGAAAAGCTAGATCAGACAAGTACAAACATCACACATAACATGTCTCAACACAGACACACGCGAGATCACGACAGATCGCACTGGCGACGATAAATTCGGTATCGATAATTCATATCTCGCCTTGACTCGACACTGACCCAGTTAATCCGGCATTGCTTTCCGTTTCGTTTGCTCTGCAGCCGAGTAGCGAGCCGGGCTCCACAGCGAACGTACTGGCATCAAGAACACTCTCCTTTTCCTTTGGGGCTACGATAGCAGTAGCTAATTCGAATTCAAAATTACTTACTTACTACGCTGCCTCAGCGACCCGAAGTGGGTCTTGGCCTCTGACATCAAAGAATTAAATTCAAGAATAGCTTCAAAGAATTCGAAAGTATTCGAATTTTTCATAGAGTATTTGTGGTTTAATTTCAATGCTTTTTTTAATAGCAGAAGTTAACGCGTTTGAATTTCAAATTGGCTTCCAAATTAAAGAATTTTTACTGCAATAATGGCCGTTTAATTTGAGATGAGAGCGTTATTAGGAGTAATTTAGGCTGCGTATATATGGTGACAGGTAATTTGTGCACTCATCAGTATTGCACCAATCCTTTAATTAGAACTATTTATCGAATGGCGAAAAGTATAGCAAAAGTCCAAAATTCTACCCAGAGACTCTTAAACCGAAACCGAAGTACCTATGGTAAAACGTTATTAACCTCCTAAGGCTTCAAGGAATCTAGGAAGACAATGTGTTACTAAGAGACCTTTCATCGAATTAGGCACCTCCGATCAGTGACCTCCGCTAAAATTATTTTGGTCATGCTAAAAATATTTGACGCTATTCAAGTGTTCCTGATAAATTCATTCCACTTTTCCTTAACAGAAAATTGATGCTATTATTTATTATCTTAAAATAGCTTGATTTAGAAAAATGCCCGAACCGTTCAAAGGTCTCCTTTAATCCCTTTAATAAAATATTATAAGAAAAAATCTGATTATGGTATTTAGTACTATATGTAAATTCTAATTTTTAGTACAAAAACAAGATTCTAAAAACTTTTACAATCGAAATTCCTGCATTTCACATGGAACATCCAATTTACTCTCGCGTTCCATTCAAAACAAAACACATCGCCAAGTCTAGGATGTCCATACTCTTGCAAGACGTATGCGCGGTAAAAGCGTTGTTCGGTGCGCACGCGGCGATAACGCGAGTGGGCCGGCGCAGGTCCGGCTGCGGGCGGATGTGGCGCGTCCTTGCCGCAGGGCCGCCGCAGGGCTGCCGCGGCCTCGCTGCTGGGCCGGTGAATAAATAATAAGGCAATTGACACTGGCGGCAATTAAACAAGATACTTAAGTTTAATAAGCTCTGTTTGGTAAAAAAAGAGATTTTTGTATGTATGTACGTACACATATATATATATGTTTAAATATTAATTTTAATACGTTATTCCGAGCGCCACGTGACACAGTCCTTACACACCTCACTCGCTTATATGATCTTTATTATTGTTGACAGGCCCGTTGGCCGAGTGGTCAGAGACCCTGGCTACGAAACCAACGGTCGCGGGATTCGAATCCCGCTAGGGGCAAATGTTTCGTGTGATGAACATGTACATTTGTGCTCGAGTCATGGATGTATATAAACGTATTTAAGTATATCTTTTCGTTCACCTAGTATCCATAGCACAAGCTTATAAGCTAAGCTAAGTTCAGAACTAGGGCATTAGTGTGTCAGTCTGGAGAATTTATTTATTATTATTCTTTTCATACACGCTTTAGGGTAAGTTTAGATATCTGTTATTCAATCACCCTATTATAGTTGAATTCAGTTTGCTAACATTTGGTACACATTAGGCAACTTATTCCCAATCTGTTTGTAAGCTTTTAAAATTAACATTATCCCTGAATATGGTCTTCAAAAACGGCAAAAATTAAACTAGTCGCCGTTGTTTAATCGACGTAAGATACCCAAAAAAATCTCGAAATCATTTAAAGTGATGAAGCCACCGACTCTTTTCTAAATCTGATTAGCCTCATTGTTAATCGTTTAAAAAAATTCTACTTAAAGCTTAACTTTAAATTTTCAATCAACCTGTATCTAATCGCTCACTTAATCCTAAAAACTCATTTAAAATAGTTAATTTGTACCAAGATCAAAAACCTAAACTTAAAACTGAAAACATTTCTTTTTAATGTAAATTAAGAAAAAAAAAGTTACCCAAAAATCCTTTAAAATTACTATGATCTCAAGTCACTTACAATATTATTACGTGTTAAGGAGAAATTTCTTAGCTAGTTGAAATGAAAAGGCATAATCTTATAGCGAAAAATAAATTTCATTTACACGCATCTGGTATAGTAAATCCTATAGGCTTAACTGTTAACATGTACCGCTTAATAATTACATTCGTCTATAACTTACTAATATTGTAAATACGAAAGTTTTCGAGGATGACATTTATCTAGGACTGAAATAACCAATAATCTATGTTTTATCGATGTACCACGCGACCGAAACCGCGGGCAGATGCTGTTAAGTCAAGTCTCAGTTGATAACTTAAACTTTATTAAGTACAAAACTAGTAGAATATCTAACTGCCAGCCCTTAGAACCGGGCCGGCGTCCGCGCATTCGATCACGGATACCAGAGCAGATACTATAAAGTTTTTGTCGGTGTTAAGATAAAGGGCAAAAAACCACCCGTTAAGTACCTATGCAGGACGTGCTAGCTCGCTTTCCTTGAGCATAACTTATGTGGAACTGTTTACCTTTTGAAGGGCTTGTGGAACACGCGTTTGCAGCGAAAACAATACGAATGTGGATATGACTTGAGGTGTCGCTAGATAGTGTAATGCAAATTAATATGACAATTCCTTAGCCATTGGCTGAACATGTAGGTTGTACTGTGTAACTGAAACATACTTACTTGATGTAGATATGAAAATAATCATTTATGATTCCCAAATGAATATTCTTTATTTTAAAACAGTGTTTTAGTTTGCGATGTGAATGTAAAAGATAATATTTATATATTTTTTTAGTTATTAACCAACTTTTGTAATTCGGGTTATAATATTCAGGAAATTTTTGAAACATCAAAATAAAAAACAATGAACTCTGGATTTTTAATATTTACGTATTATTTATACCACTAACTCGGCGGTGAGGGAAAACATTGTGATGAAACCTGCCAATTCAAAAATCTTTGAATTTGTTATCATGATTCTAAAATTGACAGGTTTCCATATCTTTGGGTTACGAAGGTCAGATCGGTAGTCTCTTAAATGTAATTACCAGACTTGCTAAATCCTGGGTCATCGTCTAAGCGGACCCCGTCTAAGCGGGACATAACGCTAAGTTACGTAAACATAATACATAAGGTAGGTAGGTAGCTACGCTGAAGAATCTGTAGATATTTACATCAGCATTTAAAGTAAATAAAAAAAATATATAAAATTACAAGAATTCTCGAAAGTAAACGTACCTTCAAAAGTACCTCATGTTATTATTGTTTAATTTGCTACTGAAAAGCTTTAGGCTGTTCTAATTTAATCTCATTTCAGAATAAAGCCCTATTCTCTAACTTGTAACTAGCTTAGAAACTTCATTACTTTCATTAATTTCTACGTCAAACGCTACGTACACAATGTCATTGAAATTAAACAAAGGCAGAAAAACCTATCGAGGTGTGTTCATACGAATGTTGTTTTTATAAATAAATTATTCAGACTGACACACCAATTTCCAGTTCTTTTATGCTTATGCTACGGATACTAGGTGAACAGATAGAGATACTTAAATACGTTCATAAACATCCATGACTCGAGTACAGATGTCGATGTTCATCACACGAAACATTTGCCCTTTTTCCCAGTGGGATTCGAACCTGCGACCCTTGGTTTCGTGGCCAGGGTATCTGACCATTCGATCAACGAGCCAGTTAAAAAAGTTTTCTCCTTTTACTCAAGGAAAGTCAACCAAATAACGCATCATACATACATACATATATTTTTGTACATAATTATGCAACAACCATTCACTCGACATTCTATTACGGACAAGGGCAAGTGCCGTTTTGGCTTCCAAAATTAAATGATATGCACAAATTGTGGTAATTAATACATTTAAATACATTAACAGTGCATGACTCGAGTCCTTTTCATTACACAAACTAGATTTCGAGTCCGAACAAAAAAAATAGAAAAGAAAATCATCTGCAAAGATTATTGCAAAATCTACTCAATCCACGTATGAACCACCAAGATTTTTATCAGCTTAGCCATTTGCAATCAGCCTTTGTTCCATCGTAACAGCCCACCATGCAACAATACAATGTTTAATACCTACATCAAATTTAATATTCATGCATCGATATTATACAATGCATTCCAAATGAATAGTCATAAAAGGAACCAGTTTTTAAAGATTCAAATCGAGATTTTAAAGAGTCGAGATTTATTGCCATGTGTAAAATAATAAAATAATACACGTCTATTATTTAGAGCGGAGGTAGCTCAATGGTAAGGACACGCGCCTCTTAGTTCGGGTTTGAACCCGCCTTCTCTTCGCAGAGAAGTGCGGGTTCAAACCCGAGCACGTATCTCTGGATTTTTTCAAATCTATGTACGTATTCATACCACTAGCTCGACGGTGAGGGAAAACATCGTGATGAAACCTGCAAATTCAAACTACTTTGGATTTGTAACCATGATCCAAAAATTGTCTGGTTCCCCTATCTTAGGGTTACGAAGGTCAGATCGGCAGTCGCTTCAATGTAATTACTAGACTAGCTTAATCCTGGATCATGGTCTAAGCGGACCCCGTCTAAGCACGGGACATAACGCTAGTAAGATGTTGACACGTTTATTATTTAGGGGCCATTGTAAATTCTATAAGAGATGAATGTCTAATGGAATGGTCTCCTAATAAAATGTCACAAGTCTTCTAATAGGTATATAATGTATTTATGGAAATGGAGTGCGTCATTTTTAATCACTTCCTCGAATGGAAATGTCATGTTGGTATTTGTCAAATTGTAAAGGCGGTTTCCGTATGTTTTTTATGATTCACAATCACTATGAATAAAATTTAGGGGGGAAATGTTTGCTTGACTTGGATTGGCTGGCTAGATTTGACGGGATTATGGCAAGATGTAGAGTTGTATTTAGTTTAGTTTTGATTGGACACCCGTTGACATTTTATTAGTCACTGACGTGTATTAGAATATTATCGCCCATCATCATCCTCATGCCCTTCTTCCAGTTCATCTTGGGTCGGCGCAGCATGTCTTCCTTTTCCATACGTCCCGGTCAGCCGTCATCAAGCTATCTACTTCCATTTCTCTCATATCATCTTTCACACAATCCATCCATCTCTTATTTGGCCTTCCTCTTCCTCTCCATCCACTAACATTCATACTCATCACTCTCTTTGTCACATGTTCTTCCTCTCTTCTCATCACATGCCCATACCAAGATAAACGGTTTCCTCTCATCTTATCTACCACTGGTGCCACTTTCATACTTCCTCTTATATATGTATTTCTTATCTTGTCCATTCGCGTCACTCCACACATCCACCTTAACATTCTCATTTCCGCTGCAAGCACTCGTCTTTCATCCGCCCATATTACTGACTTATAGGTAATTTATATAATCATGTTTTTATTAGTGTCAGACGTAAATATAATCTATGTTAACATAGCATGTGGGTTTTGTGGCAAATCCAAAGTGGAAAGCCCCATGCAGAACCAATCTTTCAACACCTAATACCTATTCAATTGTTTGTTAGCCACACTTTATCATAATTGTTTACAAGCGACATAGGAACACAACATTAACATTACAATTCGAACTTTAAACCATCGGAAAAAGGGTCGAATGTCGTGCACTGGAGTAGACGTGCAATATTTCAGCGTGAACTGACAACTTTCATTTGCATACAAATTGGCGATTTATTTTGGTGTTTTCCTGGTTGTTTCGTTACTGTATATAAGTACTAGCGTGATACCTAATAGGCTTTGCATTTTGACCGTGTTTAATGGAATCTAAACGCAATACAACAATATGATGCTGTTATTCATATCGTTGTATTTAGACAGACTTTTGTTAACATATATATACATCATGTCACGCCTTTTCCCCATGGGGGTAGGCAGAGATCACATCCTTCCATTTGCTACGATCCTGACAAACACCTTTCGCTTCTTCTACATTCATAAGTCTTTTCATACACGCTCGTCGGTTAAGGGTGCTGTTTACCTGACCTTTTGTTAATACATTACCAATCTGGTCATGGAAAGTCCGTCTGGGTTTTCCCCTCCCGACGGCTCCATTTACACTTGCCTTATATATGTCTTTCGTCAATCTTCTTTCATCCATTCTCTCAACATGCCCAAACCATCTAAGCAAGGTTTTCTCATTTTTAGTCACTACATCTTCTTTCACTCCACATCGCTCTCTTATTTCTTCATTTCTTATTCTATCACTTATATTCACTCCTAACATAATTCTTAGTGCTCTAGTAGACTTTTGTTTCATTGTAGATATATTTCTGTATATACAGTGACGCTTTCATTTACTGGCTTTTAAATGCGGTTTTCCGAACACCGAAAACGCTCATTTAATTTTTATTAATTGCTATAGTGGCTACAGAAATATATATTTCCTGATACAGAGCTCTCAGACAGACTAACAGAAAAGGCTTACTGATAGATTCCTACTGGCATCCTTTGGGTACAAAACCCCAAAATGAAACCGTTCCTCTCCTAATTAACTGCGGTTTTCTGAACACCGAAACAGCCCATTAAATTTTATTAATTGCTATAGTGGCAAAAGAAATATACGTTTCCTGATACAGAGCTCCCAGACAGACAGACTGGGCGAAAGAGGCTTACTAACACAAGTCCTACTGGCACCGTTTGGGTACAAAACTCAAAATGAAACCGTTTCTCTCTTAAAGCAATCCCGTTTACTGCGCAAACCCAAATACAAGATCGTCAACCATTTAGAAGGCACTGTTCAGACATTCAAATGCGTTAAATATTCAGTACAAAAAAGCGAACCTATTTAAAAAGGGAAAAACGATTCGCTCATTTACTTAACCGAGCACAATGGGAGACTGCGCATTGTGTTTCCCCAGTAAACAAAGGCGGGGCGCACTAGTTGTACTGCGGAATAGAAACAAGCATCCCTCAAAGAATTTACATGTTTCACTTTGTTAATATAACTAAATAAACTTCACGCCAATTCCCTAGTGGGGTAGGCAGAGAGAGCCGAGCGCCATATGGCACTTTGTAAATATGTGGGACTATTAAGACATTTTTTTTGTTTTATTAAACAATCATACAGTATCTTTAAATGTTTTAAATCTATCGAAAGTGGAATTTATCGCTTCCGAATATGATAAACACCATGTTTGGAAGTGAGGGAAGGGAAGGGATTCCGGGCAGGGTCGCGTCGGTCTGTGACGATGTTAAAACAGAAAAGAGGAGGAGATTGTCACGGTGCTTTTGCGTGAAAAATGTGGAAAGTTCATATTTCTGGAAACTCCTACTTCAGATTTTTGAGGGCCAAAGTCCAAAGGCATCAGGTACGGATTTGAACCAACTCTCGTCTCACATAAGCCAAGTACTTATCCAATGACCTCTTACCATGTTATAAATTCATTTCTCACCGGTTACTAAAGTAACCAACGTTATCATTTTCTACGTGAACTCATTACTTAAACCGTCTATGCTGAAACAGATAATGCTATTTTGATTGCGCACAACGCCTGTTTATCTGCATTAATAGTGCATACATGCGCGTACATACACGACCTTGTGTTCGGTGGATATGATAATGTAATTTCGCAGTTTCCAATTTATAGATTACTAGCTTCTGCTCGCGAGTACGTCCGTGTCAAACTAATCAGGATATTGTCACACCGGAAGAAAAATTGGGAAAAAAGATGGTGTACCACATCATGATATGGTATTAGACTGCTGAATATGGCATTACATACAAGTATTTCTAAGAAAAAAATATCTTAGTATTACATACATATATCATCAGCCTTGTAATCCCCGAAGGGGTCGGCAAAGCCAAAACGGAAGCTATCCATCTAACCACATTCAGCCAAAAAATAAAACTGGGCTGGGTTGTAAACTGTGAAAACGTTGTGAAAAGTGGCTAGCTCGTCGCCTACACAATCACACACCTTAAACCCGATATACCATTAGTTAGCCTTTTACGACATGCTAGGCAAGTAATACAGTTCTTACATTACTTTTAAGTCCCTGACTAACATGGGATCTTATGCGATTAACATGGGACGTCTAAGTATTAATAACACTAAATCATTAATCAGTATTTATTATTTGATTTTTAATTGCTTCAAAAACATTTAGTGATTCGTCGGATAAGATCTGATACTCACAAACACAACTATACCTACTTAAAACGATAAGCTAACTTCAAATACATCTATATCAAATTATCTAACATAAAATGCAAATATATGGAAAACTTGGTCACGTTTATGTAAACACTTGATCTTATATCAAAACTGACAACATCTAACAAGAGATAGCAAGTTATACTTAAGTAAAAATTCAATGTGTCACCTGTAACACTTTCAGGCTCTACTCGAAACAATTGTGTAATGGCCCAGTGCTATCGACACGTGTGGCAGTGTAGTGTGAAGTGTTATCTACAAGTGGCTGACAAACATTCTCGTGGCCTGACAGCTTGTAAACAATCCCTCCACAGCAACTAGCCCTTGGTACTTTTGACGACATTGTTGTTGTGGGTACACTTGCGAAGGTTCCTGACAAACATTTTTTATACAAATGTGCCACTTCTTTGCTGTCTGGTAAAACATGCAGCCATACTTTCTACATATACTATATATATATAACGCCATCAAATTCCCGGAATGTAGGCAGAGTCCGAGAAGCAACCAACTGCTTTAACAACTTCTGACCAAAAAAAATGAGTTATATTTTATAGGACATTGTAAGGCTGTCGTGACTAAACTGATTAAAGATGCCAGGCCTGTAAATTACAATACACATCAGTATATAATGTTATTATTAAATAGCATATTTTGTTATTATGCATATCTTCTGATTGCAACGTAAAGTCGATGCAGTTGGTATTCATATTTGTATGCAGTATGCTTCGCTATGAGAACTAAAAAGGAAATTTTAAAGTAAATCTTTCAGCTGTGCCTTTCAAATCTTTCAATATCAATATACATATGTTCCGGTACGTTTTTCCCTGCAAGCACAAAGAGATTCCATCCTGGCTTTTGATGCAACTATTTTATTGCATTCCACGAGGAACAAAGAGCCAAGAAGGAAGGAATGTAGAAACGGATGTTCACCTTCAGTCAATTCAATATGATAGGTACCTAGCACATTCCGGGAATATGTTACAGGGACGTCTTAGGCATATATCATACTTTCATTGACATCTACAATGTCGAACTGTCAGGCCAATCACACTGTGGGATCCTTGGTTGGTCGTCTCTAGGTCTAATTCCAAAGCCTCGTCGCAATACCCATTCATGGGTTGTAAAGGAATTTCAGAGTTAAAAAAACATATACAATCACACAATGAAAAGGAATGCCGTTAGTACATATTCTACTCTGTAGGTTTAAAAAAGACATCGTAAGTACTAATCAGATTATCTGTTACATGTTAAACTGTAGACGTTGGATATATCAGGCTCAGTACAGCTGTTAAAGGCACCTAACAGATTCGGTGTACATATTTAAGGTACGCCGTAGATACTTGTCAGACTCAGTGTAGATGTTAAGTGGGCGCCTGCCGGTACCCACAGCGGTAGATTCAGTGTAAATTTTAGATGGACACCGTACATAATGACAAGCTCAATGGCGCATTCCGTAGTGACCTTTGCCCCATGTGCCAAGAGTCGTGGGTTCGATCCCCACCCAGGACAAATATTCCTATGCTGAATACTTGTGTTTGTTTTGTGTCTGGGTGTTAGTATCCAATATTTAAGCATATATTTGTAATACCACTGTTGTTTCTGATATCCGTAACACAAGTGCTTAAGCTACTTTCCTCGGAGTGAGATCAATGTTTGTGATGTTGTCTGATATTTATTTATTTATAATATAATATAAATATATACTCCTTGTAGATTTAAAAAACAGTACGTTTTACAGAAATAGTTCGGGTAGTTATTAGTCTCTGTAGCTGTTAAACAAACGCTGTCATATCTGACACAGCCCACACCTACCATGCGGCATCACACCGTGACGAATCACATACCCGCATAACACACGAGATACCGCCGATTACCGCACGCCGGGTATATACCTATAAACGAACACACCGCGTCCGTGGCCATGACTTTGAAACGTGAATTTGATAACGCGAAACGGTTCGATAAAATATTTAGTGGCGGGCGTGTTCGGGCACAGATGGTACGCGGCGGACCAAAATCTTCTTTCTTTTTTGGTACAGTATATAATATGTATAATATAATGTATAAAACATATATAATGTTAATATAATATGTAGGTATACCTATTGGAATTGAGGATAAGGTCGTATATAACTATTGAATTTTACAAACCACAGTTTTTTATGTAGGTGTGTGACCTAAGATTGTTTACTTAGTTATATAAACCCGCACGTATTTACAGTCCTAATTATCTGGAGGGTATATCGAAGGAATACAGGGTGCTTTCCATAACGAAGTTCGCTGACACTCATATCGCGTCACAGACTTCGGGAATTAACTCCGAGTTTCGCACTATGAGTTCTTATTATATAAGTTTGTGGCGCGATACGAGCGGTAGTGAAGTTCGATATGGAATCGCTGGCGCGCATTTGGCTAAGCCCCCTGAAATTAGATTACAGTCACTTTTATGCAACAAGCAGACTGGCTGAAACTAGGGTCAAGATCATTGCTGACCCTGAGTTGAAAGGGATCCTTTTATGTTGTTCTATGTTAGCGGTGATGGTTTCCGCACTTAGTCCCTAGAGTGGACCATTGGACGTAAGCTATGGCGGCCGGTTATTCCAACCAGCCCACTTCCCTTCAGAAGCAGATTAATCCTCCCAGTCTTCTCAGGGCATCCGCGAGTGATCCTGGTGTACCCTTTCTGCGGGTACGTTCGAATCCTTCTGTCTGGATCATCTATCTTGAAGATTGCGACAGTGAGATGACAGGTTTACTACGATAACCATATTTGCTATGTCTATGATTATGTTCTAAGTTTCTAAGCCGGTTTCGATTAAGGACATATAATGGTAGGAAGAAGATTAAAAAAAAATATCTCTGCCTACCCCGCTAGGGAAGTGGCGTGAAGTTTAGTTAGTTAGTTAGTAAGATAAAAAATGTTTGTCTAGTTACGGTAAGCGATACATGCTAATTACGCAGGTACTCTGTAGTAAGTATGTCACTGTTATCATGTCGCTGATAAAACATCACTGGTCTAAAAGCAGACTAGTATTTAGTAAACAAGCACATTTTTCTAGTATGATAGTGTAACCACCTATCCAAGGCCGTTGGAAAAATTTGCACTGATAACGAGTCAAGAGCGAGATTATTGGATTATAGCGGCTGGGGACATGTCGGCACAGGCTGTTCTTTCAACGAGATGCATTTAAATGATTACTTATTTAAGTATTTATTTAGTTTTAGAAATATACTTCAACAGGTCGTAAAGCCTAAGTGTGCCCCTCCTTTTTCAGATAGCGTGACGGTGCGTAAAGCATTGCCGGGGCAAAAATTAAATGAAACATGGTCGTAGAGTCACTCAGAAGCCGCTTTGGTTCTAGCAAGGCTGAGTCGGCTCGGCCAGCTTCCGACCATTCTCTCAGATTAAACCGACGTGGAATAGTAGCTCTCAAGCTGATGAGTTTCGATGACTGAAAAAATCTGAGTGATTCATGCTGAGAATTCAGCACCGAGGTCTTGGATTCAAGGTGTGTGTTGCGACCTTATCCGATGGCCACAGAAAACGTACATACCTAGTCCGCATCCATAACTATTATACCACTAGCGATCTCGGCGCACTTCGTTACGTCCCGTTCTCAGATTTTCATTTATTAATTTCCTTGCAATGTTCCCTTATTTTCTTACCATAAAATCCTGCCCTGGAGGATTACATATATTTTAAAACTAAAATTATCCAAATCGGTCCAGCCGTTCTGCAGTTTTAGCAAGACTAACGAACAGCTATTCATTTATATATATAAGATTATAACAAAGACTAAAATCTACACGGAAACAAGCCGTTTATAATTAATTCTATTTTAATTAATAGATATCTACCGTATATTTTATTAAATGAGTGTTGACAGCTGTTCAATATACTATCCAAAGTATGACAAGGAGCTGACCAATAATATATAAGATTAATTTAAAAAACAAAATAAACGTACATATTTCTGTATTAAAATGTCATCATCATGTCATACTTTTTGTAAGAACATATACATTATATTCGTACCTTAAGTGGAGGTACTTGCCTCGAGCTCGGTGTTCGTCTCAAGGACCAAGGTCAATTAACAACCTTGGTTTGTTAGCATGCCATGTTCTGTGACGTCGACAAGTCAATCAATGTCATCTGTTGACAAGCTTATTTAAACTATAGCCTTGACTGTCTTGTGGCGCACAAGACAAGATGTCTGTCTACAGATGTCATCACATTTTTACCACCCTATAAATTAGAACATATCACCACGCCCGTAAGGGCTACTGGGTACGAACGAACGAATTAACCTTTATTATTCGATTGGCTCGATGGCGCATTCGGTATTGACCCTGCCCCATGCGCCAAGAGTTGTGGGTTCGATCCCCACCCAGGACAAACATTCGTATGATACTTGTGTTTGTTCTGTCTGGGTGTTAATATCCAATATTTAAGTATATATTTGTAATACCACTGTTGGTTCTGATATCCGTAACACAAGTGCATAAGCTACTTACCTCGGAGTCAGATCAATGTATGTGATGTCGTCTAATGATTTATATTTATTGGTTTATTATTTATTATTATGCTTAAAATACACTCTGTGTTTTCATTTCACGTGAACTCGAGATAAAACAGATTCTTAAGATCCGTTATACAGACCATTGATAACACTTTTGAGAGTGCTCGTATTTTATCATTTGATAGTTGCGAGACAGGCTATTGAGACGCTGGGGTTATTTTAATCCAAATAATATCGTGAATGTGAATGTTTGTATGCTGTCACACGCAAAAACGAATAAAGTATGGATGGAGTTTTGCACAGAAGTAGTTTATAATCTGGAGTATATGGGATAGATTTTACGATTAAAAAATCCTGTTGAATAAAGTAATGACAAAGGTTGCAACTCAAATGCGCAGCCCGCGCGACAAAAACTGTACATAACATACATATCTTCTTCTATAATATAAAAATAAATCGCTGAATGTGTTGCTAAACGCAAATCTCGAGAACAGCTGAACCGATATAGCTAATTCTTTTTAGTTGTGTTTGTTATTGTCAAGTGAAGGTTTTTATAAAAGAATAAAATATAAAAAAAAGATGCGCGTTGATTAAAAAAAATCGGTATTAAAAATTAAAAAAAAGCGTTGCGAAGTGTGCCGGGTCACTTAATATTAAATAAATAAAATATATTTACTTTTATTCAAATGGGTATTTGGCCCTTTCAAATTGGAATGTCGTTTGTGAGACTTATACAATATACGAGATATAAATTAAGCAACTAATTAAAGTTCTAACGTGTGAAAATATGTATTTTATCACCTATTTTAATCTATTGCAAACGAAGTTAATATTGAAGTAGATATTTTTCTTCACATGCCTACATATGCGACATCTACACGTGTATAAAAGACATGGATGTGTTAAAACTTTGAAGTGAAATAAATTGTTTAGCAAAACAAATGTGACCAAATGTGAGAACAAATTACTGAATCAGAAATTAACATGAGATAACCAAATGATGCAGTTTAAATGTATCTTATTACCGGTACTGTTACGTTGCATTACAAATGAGTGACATGTAAATTAAGGTGTTGACACATGTGATTAAATAATGGTATTATATTGACACAAGAGATTAAATAGAGTAATTATATAAAGGTGGAAACATAGTTTAAAATTACAAATTTGAAATACATATCCCATCTTGGTTTGGGAATCAACAATAATGTAAAATATGTATTCAATAAATAAACATCAGACTACATCACATATCGACGGTCCCTACGTACAATGCTGTAACTGCAAAAGTCAAATTTTAGGTGAGAGCGCCACAAACATTCAATCATGTGTAGCTCATGTTCTATTTATCACACAGTGATGAAATTTGGAAATATAGGTTTATTTGCTATATACTTTAAAAAAATAGAAGAAATAACTAAATATGATCATTTTTAGTGTAGTATTTATCACTTACTACATTTTACAGCGGAAACTTTCAATAAAAAATAACATAACTGGTACTTATTGACTATTACGTGGTAATATTATGTTTGTTCAAATGCTTAACTGCCACATACAAAATTATACTTGGAAATATGTTGAACTGCTGCTGCCCGCAACTTCAAAACTCAAAAGACACTGAAATTAAAATTATGTAATTTTTTTTTAATACACACGTAATGTTTCTCGTAAATCTATGCAGTTATAATAATAATATAAATATCAAGGTACTTGCGACAACAATCATTAAAACTTATTATCAAACTTGGTATCTTATAAATTGGAAGTCATAAGAAAGCTTCTTGCAAAAATATTCTATACACAGCACTAGGGGTGCGCAAAAATGGTGATTAATAAATATAGAACAAGTTGTAAATTTACATTATAACTCGATCAACTAAGATATTTAATCAGTCGTTATTAGGTAAATCATCTATTGTTTGAATTTAACAGACTCCGAAAATTCTTTCAGCAATGGAGCTAAGCTGCTGTATCAGCGAGTAACATAGATTAAATTTTATCCCCGTATTCCCACGGGAACAAGCACTAGGCTAGTTTATAATAAACAACTACTTAAAAAACAAGACAACATTTCAACTTAAAGCAGTTCGAAATGTAAAGATTTCAAATAAATATAATTACTAATTTAGTAACATGATTTGAATTTTTTTTACTTAAAAGGAATCAAGTAAACTAAGATCTATGCTTCTACTACCTCATACTTCATACAACACCTACCGTAGGTAAGTCTACTTCTAGATTCAGTTTAATAAGTCAACGACCCAATAAATAATGCTGAGGAATCACCGTGGTCATCCCTTGTTCCTTGTTCCATCCACAATCCCTCAAGAAATTGTTGCTAAAACTTCATACATCAAAAAAATTACCGTTGTGGTACCTACCTATAAACGAAACAATGGCTGATAACACGATAGGAGTGTCCAGAGATCCATGTTGTTCTGGTTCTTATAGAAAATGAGCCAACTATGTTTCTTGCGTAACGTATCGTAAAAGGCGACTAATGGTATATCGGGTTTTAGGTATCTGATTGTGTAGGCGACGAGCTAGCCACTTGTCACTACTTTTTCACAATTTTTCATCTAAACCAGCCCAGTTTTTATTTTTGGCTGAATGTGGTTAAAAGGGCCTGCAGTCCCTTTGACTCTGCCTACCTCTTTGGGAACTGCTGGCATGATGTTATGTAGGTTTAATATATTGGGCTACTATTTCATCTACCACAATAACCGGAAGTGAAAGTATTTCAGTAGTTGATATACTTATTGGGAATCAGTTCGTTATATACAGATTTAGGTTGGGATACATTGTCTACCATTTCCATAGTGTCCGAATAACAAAACATTGAACCATTAGCAATTTCGAAAGTTTTAACCAGTCTGCTTTCCTGTGGTAATTTGAGAAGCAGCTTCTATCGCATGATCAGTCATTTATACCACAACTGTCATTCTTTGATGGAGAAAGGGATGACCTTGGTGATTCCTCAACATTATTGGTTGCCTCTTTGACTTTTGCTGGTGAATCTAAAGGTAGACTTACGGTAGGTCTTGTATAAGGTAGCAGAGGCGTAGTTCTTAGTTTAAATAACTCTTTAGTAGTCTCAGTCCTTTGGCTTATAATACCTTGTAATGTTAAATTTACCATGTACCTCCTCCAGATTGAACTAAAAAAACACAATTGTTAACGTAAAATACCATAAGTGGCAGTAACTTACAAGTATGCAACAAATATTCTCGAAGTACAATACTTTAAGTGACAGTTACGAATAAAGGATTGTTTAATTTTCGACGTAAAAACACCTAAGTACCAGTTAATAAAAATGGGAAGATATGTTTTACCGTGTAAAACAACGTAACTACCATATCGCAGTGTCAGTTGCGGGGCGGGTGGCTACAGTAAAGCGTGCGTTCTGACGTAAAATCGCCAAACTACCAATACTGCGACTTTACTTCGGAAACTGTCATTAATTCTTCAGTTACGAAGTTTTGTGTTTATGGATTTAAGGTTCAATTTGAGTAGAAACTTTATATTTTTTTAAGTAAATCGAAACTATTGAGTGTTCTGAAGGTTATGGAAACAAAAACTGATAATCACGTATCTACCACATGTGGGATTGTACGTAGGGACCGTCGATATATTGATCTGACTCCGAGGTAAGTAGCTTAAGCACTTGTGTTACGGATATCAGAAACAACAGTGGTATTACAAATATTGGATATTATAATATATAATAATAACACTCAGACACAGAACAAACACAAGTATTTATCATACGAATATTGGTTCTGAGTGGAGATCGAACCTACGACTCTTGGCGCTTAGGGCAGGGTCACTACCGAATGCGCCATCGAGCTTGTCAATGTATTCCATGTGTTTCTTTTCTAGCATGGCCTAAAAGGCGACTTTAGTGTATAAACCAATACCCAGGGTTTGTGATTCTAAAGGTAACGAGCTAGCCACTAGTCATTATGATCTAAACCAACTAGATTTCTGGTGAAATGTGGATTAAAGAAGCTATTGCTTCTTGCCTAATCCGTCGGGGCTTGCAGGCGTATGGTGTGTATACATTTAAAATCCAAAATTGACTCAGACTACCACTTGTTAATTGTCTCCTATAGTAAGAGCTGAAGTTGTACCCAGGCTATCAGACGAACTCTTGAACCACTGGACTATTAAGGTCATTAGCACTACCGCAGTTTATCATTTCATTATTTTACACACACACAAGGTAACGAGATTAACTCAGCTAGCTATCCGACTTCAATCGAAAACACCCATCACTATCTGACTTGACCTGGCTTATAAATAAAATTGTTTAGCCACAGATGAGAGACAAAGAAAGATTAGATTGTGACTGGCCCGTTGGTCGAGTGGTTAGAGACCCTGGCCACGAAACCAAGGGTCGCGGGTTCGAATCCCGCTAGGGGCAAATGTTTCGTGTGATGAACATGGACATTTGTACTCGAGTCATGGATGTTTATAAATGTATTTAAGTATGTCTATCCGTTCACCTAGTATCCATAGCACAAGCATAAGCTTAGTTTGGAACTAGGGAATTGGTGTGTCAGTCTGGAGAATTTATTTATTTATTATTTATTACTGAAACTCCAACCGACAGACCAGAAATGTCTTAACGAACTCGCGAAAAAGCTATGACGCAAGTGAAAACTACTGTTCGTAAATATCACACCTCTCACTTATTATATATTATTAAATTTTAAACGAATGGTAGGTGTCAATAATGTAAATACAAGTATAACTTGTGGTTACTTTGTAAGTCGACGCTTATGGTCATTGCCGAATGATGAAAAAAAAGACATGGAAATTGCAGCTCACATGGTACGCCTGACGCCATATTGGCTGATATTTGTTTTTTTTTCCTCAGATTTTAAATGCCAGCTCCAATAGCTTTAGGGAGTAAAATTAAAGGCACAGGTTTTTGCGAATGCCAGTTACCCAGACGTCTTTGAGACAGTAATGAGATAAATAGTATACATATTATAGTAATTGTTTTACATGCAATCTGAAGGCCAATTACTTATTTTAGATCTGATTTTTCAATCAGACATAAATTAACCGACTGATAAAGTAACAGGTCACTATTTTGTAAACGTTGTTCTATATTACCTGGGAAATAGGGATAGCATTATAAAATCAATTGTATAATTGTTGTCTTTTGTTTATTCGACTCTCTGTGACCTGACTATTGAAAAAATTATACGTAAGATTGACTTTTCTCTATTTCAATCATCAATAATTATTAGTTCCCGCAGGAAGCACTATAAAGTTTCTTTAACAAATCGCATATCACGCGCAAAGGAAAGTTAAAAATAACCACATTTGACATAAAGACACCAATCACCGAAAACGCTTGTCTCATTCATTGTTCGCGGCGACTCAAATTAATAATGCAAGCAGGACCTGCGCCCGCGCCGAACACGTTCTCAATATCAACGGGTGATAGCGACTCGACACGCCCTTGTCACCCGCCGGACAATCGTTGAGGGACGTTTCACAACCGGACTGTGCGACTGACTGACGTGATAGTATCGTAAACATACTGTTAGATGATCCGTTACATTTTTTGGAATTAAAAATAGCCTATGTACATACTTTCCTTGGATTAAAATTTTGCGTACTAAATTTAATCATAACTATAAAATATGTTTTCATACATAAACCATATTAAATGGATAGACTTACTTTTGCATTTATAATGTTAATAAGATTTAGCATGTTAAGCAAAAAGAAATATTCAAACTACATATAAAAATGGATCAAAGCATTTTTTTTTAATAAGAAACGTAAAGCATTATATAGACCGAATACTTTCTATTCAACTGTCATTCCACCTTTAACTATGTTCATTCAAATAATACCTTGGCCAAGCAATTTATAAGTGTGACCAAATCCCAACATCGGTTTTGGTCAAATCAAATCAATGTTTGCACAATTTTACGTCAGACGGCAATATCAATTCGATTTTCAAATCTAACATTAGAAAGTGCATCCAACGTTACCTTGAAGATGGTACTAATTTTAAAAAGTCAAAAAGGTCGATCGACTCTTCGATTTTTGTGCAACCGCAGATTACGGGCGTGGCGACGGCAGGTGTGGGGCGTCCTTCACATTTACATTGTAAACCCGACCTCGTGTCTATGCACTAAGTTAAATGCGTACCCGTTGCGTTTAATCTCTCGGGGTGACGTCAACCAAATATGTTTATACGTGAATGGCTAATTGGTATCATTTAAAGATTTAAACAGAGTTGCCATTCTATACGTTAACTATTAGTTTATTACTAGCTCGGACCATGTTACTATAGGTTTTTAAAAATATATTTATTTATAACTAAGTTATGCTCGCGGTGGCGGCCCATGTTGAAAATAGTCTGTTACAGAGACTTTTACTCTTTTTTGGGATAGAAAGTAGCCCATATCCTTCTTTAAGGTTTAGACTTGGTATACCGAATTACATTGCAATCTAAATGTAACAGACAGACTGAATTACTCTCACATATGTTGGCTACGGTGACCGCTTCCCACCAAATCCTTATTTGCTGCATCTAGCGTTACAAAGAAATAACCGATCTCATCTACAATACTAAACTGCAAGAGGTTTCAGTTAAACACAAACACGCCCGTCTCCGTTATCAGACGACACGTGGGGGGCGGGCGGTCGGCCGATGACCCCAATTATGCAATAATTAGCTATCGCTAATATGCAATATGTTGCGTTAAGATCACACGATAATTGTATTATAACGCAGGTTTATCAGCAAGAAAACAGATTGCGTTCGTGATACATTATGCCGAGAACAATTTTACTGCAGATTCAAACGTTTAAATACTTCTTATGAGATAATTTGAAATGTAAATTGATTTTTGGATGGTTCATTCGTATGTTTCATTTAAAATTAGGATTGTGGTATAAGCAATGAAACTTACACAATATCCTTTAAAAACCATTTTCAATGATTTAAATACAATTACGAAATTAACAACTATCAACACAAAAAACTAAAAACACGCGACATTGTTTAAACAAAATACCTAGAATATTATCAATATGTTAATACTGACGTTACGTAAAGTAACATCAGTAGAATTTTAAATTCAGACATGTGTTTGTTTGCAAATGTTAAAATAATTTGCCGTTGGCAGTATGCATCGTTTGCGATCTACACACAATTGACCTATGATTAACTCACGCAAACTCGCACACAGCAGAAGCTATTCGTGAAAACGTCTTTACATAGCTGGAGCGAGTCAGCTGTTCGACGTATCAGCGTTGCGTGTGGCTTATCAACATGTTTACGTCTTACTTGGTCAGACAACGCAATGTCAGAGGTTTATTGAACAAACTTACCTACACCTAGATGCTCTATAACTTATTCAAAACGATTTCACTAGTGAAAATTGTTTTAAATAACGGCGTTTTTAAATTAAACTAATTCATCTTTACAAAAATTTAACTAAACTCAATCTTAGTATATTGGCGAAATGTAAATGTATGACAACATTAGTTTATAAAATGTTGTCCTTTCTACCACCCCATTGTATCGCCAATACAGAACACAAGACACAGATCTACCTCGTAAATGATTGATTTAGTAAAATAACTCCTTAAATCGTCAGGACGTAGACACAATAGCAATCAATTGTCATGCCAGCAGGTGAAGGTGACAGATAAAACTATTGGTAATTGTGTATCCTTTCTTCCCATCGTCTGGTCAGCCGCATGTCGGGGCAAAGTGTCAGGGTTTCAGACAACTATGGCTTGCGACGTTATTGTGGCATAGAACCTGGGACACGCTATATTTTAAGCATTATTTCCCTTTCATAAACGGAGTTCCCTTGGATTATTATCATCGATTCAACGAGTCTTAGAAATTAAAGCGACTACCAACTTGCTTATTCATAAGTTTAAGTTATGGAAACCGGACATATTAAATGAAATGAAATTATCTTTATTTACGTAGGCTTAAATAAGCACTTATAAATCGTCAGTACTTACAAATTAAAAAATTTTACCGGATTCGGAAAGTAGCTTCTACCGAAAAGAACTGGCAAGAAACTCGATAACATGTGATGTGCATCAAATGATGTTTTTTTTAATTAAAACATCAGATAGATGGCGTAACTGTGACGTACGGTCTTGTCACCCTCCTCATTGGTAGGTTTTCAGAACAAACTGACATGCTGTCAACAATGAGCCAATAGTGACAGTGACAAGACCACGAGACTCCCTCGTGCCATCAGGCGGTTTTTGTATTTGTGAAAACCCTCATTGTTTTGAAGACGTTCGATTGACAGTTTGGTGTGGCATTTAAAATCTATGGGAACATAAAGGTTTGATAGTTCAAAATCCATGTCGAAGATAGGTATTCTCTACTATAATGATAATTTACACAATTTTTTTACTGCACCTACATAGGCATACGTTCTAGTTTTATATGTTGTATGTAGTCGTAATCGATAACTTATTGTTTACTACATATTGATGTAGTTCATTGGGACTATGGAAAATTTGCGTAGAAGCCGATAAAGATTAAAAGCTGAAGGCGGCTGTCACCATTACACGATACTTTGTCCTCTAAGTCGCCATACTACGCAGCGGCAATACACAACTACTATAATTTCACTAATAACACCACCGATAAGACAAATCCTCAATTACCCACCCACGAGAGAACCAAGGGCGCGCGATTGCTTTCATTAAGGCGACCTTCGAGATAAACGCACGACAATTACGACTCTATTGCGACAGGAGAGAGGTCAAGTTTGAACGGGATTAGGGTTGACAGGTCTGGATGTGAATAATGGACATGCGCGGGCTAGTGAACCCGGATTAGTTCCTGAATACAAAACTATTCGGCACCTGTGGGACATTAAGCATTCGACTTTTTATGAAATTTCAAAATACAGCTGTAAGAACTTCTTTAAATTGTTTCCTTTTGTATCACACAACAGGGATTAAAAAGAAATGGGGATTGAGCATGAATTAACTTAAGATGTTGCACTCTCGATAGCTAATAACATCGACGACAAAGGCTTAGTCTTTACCGGTAGCCATTCAAAATGTCTTAATTTATGTAGACCTTAAAAAAAGCACTTATACATCGTCAATTTTACAAAAATCTGTAGAGCAATGTGAATCTACCACCGGTTCGGAATGCTGATTCTACCGAGAAGAAACCGGCAAGAAACTCGATAGTTACTCTTTTCAGCGTCAAAATATACATGAGTAATATATACTTTTTTTACATTGGGAGAATAAATACGTAAAATATAAATAAATTTCAGAAACTGTTTAATTTTCCTAAGATGAACAGTATCGTGTGTAAGTAAGACATTTCTTAAGGTTCAAACTTTTAGCGTATCCACATAAAACATAAAATTCAGTCAAAATGTAGATAACTAGCAGGGCCCTGCGGTTTCACCCGCGTAGATCCCGTTCCCGTGGGAATATGAGGATAAAATATAGCCTATATTACTCCTTGAGAAAGTAGCTTTCTATTGGTGAAAGAATTTTACAAATCGGTCCAGTAGTTTTTGAGTTTATTTATTACAAACATACACACATACAAAAATAGAAATCTTTCCTCCATATCAGCTATACTCAATGTGTGTTCCGCGGAACCCTGGGGTTCCGTGAAGCCTTTCTGGGGGTTCCACGAAAATTGGTACTGATCATAAATATTATAACTCCTGGGGGAAAAGCCGTTAAAAGAAGGGTTTCATAGCATAAAAAGTTTGAGAAGCACTGCTCTATATAATATAAGTATAGATAGACAGAATTACTTTTACATTTATAGTGTTACTTACCATTACCATGGGTTGAATTTGTTTCGCTTGATGTCATAGTGTATTCGATAAAAATGGCTAACTTTCTGAAGTAGGTAGACATTTTCATCGAATGTTATGTTTACTATCATATGGTACTACTGACATTTGTTACCAGTTTAATATTTATCCTGCGAGGCGAACGTCGTAAAATCTAGTAAATCGTCGTGCACACAAATACACAGGTGATGACTGACCAGATTTTACGATATTACACGCATGACAGGGCACTGACAAGTGACTGACATTATCGAACAATTTACTAGTGAGGCTTGCTTCGGACAGAATTTAATTTACAATTGATCAGTAAAGGTAATTATATTTTTATGCATATAGGTACTAGGTACGTATTTCGACTTTGTCAGGATATTGGTACTTGGCTATATGATTTTACAAATTCTGTAAATAAAATGTGTCAATATTGACCGTCATTGCCAGATTGGCTACAAAAGAGCTCTTTGATTTAATTTAAGTATGAGTATTCTATTAACAATTCGTTATTGATGTAGTCGGTGAGCTACATGACAAGATTTTTCATAACCGTATTTGTTACTAAGACAATTACTTTCGCATTATTACGTTTTTCGTCAATATTGTTTATGTCCCATGTCTGGTCTGGGACTGAAAAAGAATAAATAAATATTCGACTACATCACATACAATTGATCTGACTCCAAGTAAAGTAGCTTAAGCATATCAGAATCAACAGTGGTATCAAATTCATACTTAAATATTAAATATTATCACCTAGACACAGAACAAACACAAGTATTCATCACACGAATGTTTGTCCTGGGTGGGGATCGAACCCACAACTCTAGGCGCATTGGACTATGCCTACCCCCTTGGGGATAACGGACGTGATGGTATTATTATTTATTTATTTATTACGTATTTCGTTACTTTTCACAACTTACTTCCATATTATTTGACATAATCTTTGTACCTTTGATTCAATGAGGCAGCACCCGGCCTCGTCGCGTAGCGAATCAAACTGACATTTGAACAACAACATAATTATTTTCTAAGTAACGTTCGGTACTTCGAGTTAGACTATATAACTTGTTAATGAATTAAGCATGTTGAAATGGGTGAAGGAAGATATTTCAGGTGAACTGGGAGTAGATTGCTCGATGACGACTGACAAGGATGGAAGAGTACTGCGTTTAAGACTTTAAAAACTTGAAACAAGCTCAAAAATTGCTCAAGTTGATACATACAGTTTGCTTTAGAGCTATACCGATCAAACTAGCTCTATGACGATTGACAAAGATGATAGAGATAAACATGTTACGTTTCAGATCTTAAATACCTGGGAACAATCTCAGATATTTTAAAACGAATACATACAGCGCAGCGCTAAACTTCATCATCATCCTACTAGCGTTATGTCCCGTGCTTAGATGGGGTCCGCTTAGACCATGATCCAGGATTTAGCGAGTCTGGTAATTACATTGAAGCGACTGCCGATCTGACCTTCGTAACCCTTAGATAGGGGAACCAGACAATTTTTTGATCATGGTAACACATCAATAGTTGTTGCAATGTGCACGTTTTACCACGATGTTTTCCCTCAACGCCGAGCTAGTGGTATTTTGTATATATATTTGAAGAATTCAGAGGTACATGCCCGGCTTTGAACCCGCACCCTTGGTTAAGAGGCGCATGTCCTTACCATTGAGCTACCACCGCTCCTAGAGCTTACTTATACTATACTAGCTGACCCGACGCACTTCGTAACGCCCCGTTCACAGATTTTCAATACCCATTTTTTTTTAATTTACCGCGCAACTTTTTTATTTTTTTCTTTCATAAGAACGTTCACATGACAATAACAAACACAACTAAAAAATAATTAGCAAAATCGGTAAACCCGTTCTCAAGTTATAACTTGAAAAAGGGTTTACCGATTTCTGAAGCTATAGCATGGGTGGACCACCCTTAACTTAGAGGTATGTAAAATAGATGTTGGCCGATTCTCAGACCTACCCGATAGGCACACAAAATTTTATCAAAATCGGTTCAGCCGTTTCGGAGGAGTTTGGGAACAAACACCGCGACACGAGAATTTTATATATTAGATAGATATATATTAAACTGGATCAGACAGCCCTATTGGGTAACTAGCCTTGAGTGTGGAGTTGACTTACGGCGAAAGTTGATCTGAAAGCAGTCCGGCATAAAGGGACAATGGTGGAGTGATATGTCGAGGCCACTCCTCCTTTGTGTTGCGCTAAAAAATTACAATCCTGAGCTGGGAACGAGAGTCAGGTTATTTATGTGAAGAGGTGCTTTTTAACTTCCTTTAGAAATAACAGTCCCATGTTGGGCTGGGTCTTGAAAATAATGCGCCAACTGGGTTCTTTACCTAGCATGATGGTAAAAGACTACTAATGATATATCGGGGTTTGGGTGTGTAATTGATTAGCTAGCGATTAGCTATACAATCACAATCACTCAGTCATTTCCATCTAACAGTTTTATTTTTTGACTGAATACAGAATTTGGATAAGGAGGCTGATTGTGATGATTTGTATGTATGTAGAAAAAACTTTTGCTACCACCTGTACCAGCGTCATTTTCTTATCATATAAACCGCAGCTTCTAAGACAAATCTAAGTAAATTAATTTATACCACTACTTGGGTCATAGATTTAGAAAATTTTGACTACGCAAAAGATATAATAAGCGTGGGAGCGAGAAATCATATTTTAATATTTCTTTCTTCCTAGCATGTCGTAAAAGACGACTAATGGTATCCCGATATACCATTAGTCGTTATGGTATTTAGGTATGAGATTTTGTAGGCGACAAGCTAGCCATTTGTCGCTACATCACAATTTTCCACCTAACCCAGCCCAGTTTGTTTGTAGCTGAATGTGGTCAAAGAGGCCTGCTGCCCCTTTGAATGTGCCTACCCCTTCGGGGATTATGGGCGTGATGTCATGATGTTATGTATGCATATTATCCTATTCCAAACGAAAACAAATCCAAAAACACAAATATCATAAAAATTGGTCTAGTCATTTTTGAGTTATAAATGGTGTAACTACGACTTTGTTTTATATACATATGTATATAGATTATTAGACCTGTTACTTTTAATAGCGTGGTAAAACTAATTACAAAAGTAAAAATAAAAAGTAAGATCCATGACGCTATTATACGGTTCACGTCAATATTGTATTTAACATCATCATCTTCCTAGCGTTATGTCCCGTGCTTAGACGGGGTCCGCTTAGACCATGATCCGGGATTTAGCGAGTCTGGTAATTACATTGAAGCGACTGCCGATCTGACCTTCGTAACCCTAAGATAGGGGAACCAGACAATTTTTGGATCATGGTTACAAATTCAAAGTTGTTTGAATTTGCAGGTTTCATCACGATGTTTTCCCTCACCGTCGAGCTAGTGGTATAAATATGTACATAGATTTTTTAAAATCTAGAGGTACATGCCCGGGTTTGAACCCGCACTCCTCGGTTAAGAGACGCGTGTCCTTACCATTGAGCTACCACCGCTCTATCAATATTGTATTTAACATCAAACAATTATAAACATCTCTTACATTGTAAGTAATACCAATAGATAGGTGCTAGTATTCTGCGCACAAAACTTCATAAATAAACTACTTTATCATTGTTTATTTTCACAGTTCACGATTTTCAGTCGACTTTGGTTAGTGTAAGTGCGATGTTCACTTGTTAATACATAAATTTATATCCCTACTAATTAAACGCGAAAGTTTGTGAGTATGGATGGATGTTTGTCACTCTTTCACGTAAAAACTACTGAATGAAGTTTAATGAAACTTTACAATAATATAGCTCATACACCTGAATAACATATAGGCTATGTTTCATCGATGTACCACGCGAGCGAAACCGCGGGCAGAAGCTAGTTTACTATAAATGCAGCATGTGAAATGACGTCATCCATCTCGCGATAAGTTTCACGTTTATCAATTGTATTGACATGGTTTATAAATTATTTCATAATTAGTGTTAATCTCAAGAGGAAGGTCACTAAGTTAGAAATAGCAAACTTTTCATAAATACATATTAAGATAAGACTTAAAAATATTTCTTTACTTGACCTGTTTATAATTAATGGCCGTTTTTATAAGATATTTAAAAATATTATTATTATTAGGCTTGAAAATCCATATGTTCTTGGACACGTTACAAAAATAAAATAGCAGATAATGCGCTACGTGTACTAGGAATTCTTTTTTCACATACATACATACATAACATCATGCCCATAATCCCCGAAGGCCATAAAGCCCATAAACCACATTCAGCCAAAAACAAAACTGGGCTGAGTTAGATGGAAAATTGCGAAAAAGTAGTGACAAGAGGTTAGCACGTCGCCTTTCTTTCAAAAAAATTGTGTTTCAATGTCAACACTCGTTTACAAGTATGACATACATATATACATATATGCATATATACATAACAGTATAAGACCCTCAGGCTTACACTTCTTCCAGGCACATTGCGTGCAACCACTGCCAGATAGCGCACCTAACGACGTGATTACAGTATCACCCTATAACAATAATTGGTCTCGTTAACATAGACCTTTTATCTGTCGAGATAAGGTTTATTGTTTAAAATACATTTTTTATTCCCGCTGACATTAAATTGCTGATCTAAATAACACATTAAATCATCGTAAAACGACACTTAGGCGATGCGGATCGAGAACACTCTTTTGTCTTCGATTATTTCTACAAAAAAAAAATTAATAAGTTACTTATTTAAGATGTTTTTTAATTCTTAGCAGACGAGCATGCGTGCAAAGACTAATTAATGTGGACTGGCGCATTCCCTATGCGCCAAGAGATGTGTTCGATCCTCACCCAGGACAAACATTCGTGTGATGATGAATGCTTGTTTGTTCTGTGTCGTGGTGATAATATCAAATATTTAAGTATATATTTGTAATACCACTGTTGATTTTGGTATTTGTAACACAAGTGCTTATGCTACTTAACTCGGCGACAGAAATGTATGTGAAGTAGTCTGATATTTATTTAATTATTTTATTTAATGTAGAAGAAGCGAAAGCTAATGGAAGAACGCATATAATCTTTACCCATGGCAAGAAGGCGTGACATTATTTATGTACGTTTTAACATGCTCATAATAAGAAGTTTTATAAATACAGTATATATTTTTTAAATGACAAGAATACAATCTGTCTGTTGGTAAGCATTCACCGAAGCATATAGGTTTATGCTTAGGTATTAGGTTTAATACGTAACATTAAGTGTAATACGTAAGTTAAGTGTAATACGTAAGTGCGTTACCGGCCATGAAAAGTGCGTACTCATATTTCCACACCGTTGACTATAAATCTATGGATAACAAATTAGCAAACGTAAAATACTTTTCCCAACGCAGACCATATGGGACAACACTTACATCATCCCATACTAACAGTAAATACTATCGTTTGACACACATACACGATAGAGCTAAATTCACGTGGTCTTCTTGGCAATTTGCCCGAAAACCATCGAATATAGAACAGCACAAACATTTTAAACTGCTTTTGCAAAAACAGCTTTGCTACCATACTTTTAGTGTCTATTTTTCAAACTACAGACCTATTCCCAACCGTCACATTGATATGTACCAATGCGGTAAGTCACGTGAATGATTTTGTTAATGACTGTACAGATAGGAATCTCCTACGGTTATTTACGTGACTGCATTTTTTGCGTACATTCTGTTACACAATTGTTGTTTTGGAAGTGGCATTCTATTGATAGACTGGTGTTTGATCTAGCAATAGGTATACTAAACGCGAAGACATGTGACAGGCGGTGACATAAAACGTCGCGTCGACTATTTGCTATGATGAGTCTTTGTATACTATGCCCGCGATACCTTTTACGTAGAATTGAATAAAAAGAATCTGCGCGATGCTCTCACTATTTATAAAAAAATGTTTATAAAAAAACACAAGTAAAAACTGCCTTAATAGCTATATTTAAATGTCTAAACACTAAAAAGTATAAAATAAATTCTTTCGACTGCTTCGATGAAAGTATTAATCTTTAACACGTATTTAAATATTTACAATAATCAGTTAGTTTTGGAGTCGGTGCCAGCGAAAACTAAAAAAAAAGGAGACACTTAATAACAAATTACCTTACTAATAACAATATGAAACAAATTATGCCTTCTGCCTTTAACACCAGCCATATGCCAGCGAAAGTTCAATCGAAATTCGGTTGATCCTCTTAGGAGATTAGCCGGAACAAACAGACAGGTGGAAAAAAAAAATGTATATACTTGTAGGACCTTATATACTTTTATATGATTAATAACTTATAACTAAGAATAAGCAGTCATTGTGACATTTCAATCTGGTATCTATTCGAATAAAATTTCACGATTTTATTATTCGGTCAACTATTCAAAGTTCAACTGTGTTAATGCATAACTTGTTTAGTTATTAATTTGAATAAAAAATAAAATAAGTCAATAATCTCAGTGTCTAAGAATGGAAGAATTTACAAATATCTTATGTGCAAAAAGCTGAATAGCGACTATACATAATAATAGTCACTTATATGTCTTCTAAATTTATGCTTAACAGGTAATCCGGTCATTCGGTCAATTGTGTCTTTAATAAAACAACGGTCATTGAACCTCTAAAGCTAAAAATAAGATGAGTATCTAGCATCGAGTTAGCGACAAAACAAAGTCTAGCTAAAAGCTGTTACTAGACTCTCGTGTAACTTTACCTAATATAGATTTTTACATCTAATTTTTCCACCCAAATCGATTTGATTGACCTAAGATTCAAGTTGAACGCGTTATCTGACCTATGTGAGGACAGGTATAAATAAATATATTATCATGTTGGTCTGGGACATAATAGTTGTGTTACAAATTATTGGTAAATTCCATTTTGGGGTAAAATTGGGTAAAATAACTTATATTTCTTTAGCGGCTAAATACCGCTTCGGGGATTGGGGGCGTAATGATTTGTATGTATGAAGTTAAAGGTACCTAATTATAATTGAAGTAGGTCACCACCATGAAGTTTAACAGATTATCATAGCAATATTCGTTGTGCAACATCATTAACGGATACGGTCGTTAGCACCAGCTGTAATAGATCTATTCGAGTGTCCGAGGTGCGCACGCGCATGGCAACTGACCGATGCGGCGTCGCAGGCGCCGCGACGTGGCACGATGCGATAGAAATAAACTTGGTGTGAATGCGTTTCGTTTGTTTCAGTTGCTTGATTGATGTTCAGATTTTTGACACATTGGTGTTATATGTATATTGTATATTATGCGTATGCGCGTGAGGATGCTTTGTGGTTGAACAACATGTGTGGGAATACTGACTTTTGTATACTGGAATACATGAGCCAGGTGTATGATGATGGCTCCATGGATCTCATCTACGATCATGGTCCAACACATTGAAAATATGATATAACACGCTAAGAAAACGAAGACTCTGAATAGTGCATTTTATCTGCAGACGTAAAATGTTAAGGTGATGATATTAGTTCTATTTTAAACAAGATCAAATCCAATGAAACAATTATAACCAACAATCCAATATCAAATATGTAACTGTCGGCCGCATTCCATTACTTTCACACACATTATTGATAACTCAATCTGTTATAAGTTGACAAACAATAGTAGGTATTTACGTTACACTGTATGCTCTTGGCAATAAATATTATTGGAATTAATTGCGGTCAAGTTCCCTTCGCTTTGTGGATAAAAAATAAATAAAACGATTCATCACTTGTTTGCCTACATCTCTCGTTTGTATTAAAGCGAGATGTTTATTACGACCGGTTAGCAAGCAAACGGAGCCATTTATAACACTGACTAATATTATAAATGCGAAAGTAACTTCGTCAGTTTGTCTGTCTGCTACGTTTTCACGCTTAAATCACTCGACCTTGACGTTTTGCGATGAAAAGTACACTAAAACTTTGATCCTAATAGGAACAGTTTTTCCTTGGAAATGCTGATCAATACCATCGTATTTTAACCGACATTAATAGTTTAAGCGTAATTTTTAACTAGACTTATTCAAAGCCAGATATAGTATGAATATACGAGTAATGACTGACTCGATGGCTCATTCGGTAGCGACCCTGCCCAGGGCAGACATTCGTATGATGAATACTTGTGTTTGTTCTGTGTCTGGGTGTTAATATCCAATATTTAAGTATATATTTGTAATACCACTGTTGATTCTGATATCCGTAACACAAGTGCTTAAGCTACTTACCTCGGAGTCAGATCAATGTATGTGATGTAGTCTGATATTTAATAAAAAAAAAACAAAAATTTGCGTAGTATTATTCTATAAACATAATGCATATCGCGTATATTCCTGTTCGTATAGTTTTTAGTCAGATTATTGTTTTCAAGTGCCATAAACGCGAAAGTTCCCTACTGTACTTAAAAATTATTTAGTTAAATCAAACGGCATTAAGTACGCAGGTCAAATAAAAAATTTAATAAGAGGAGCCCTTACTGATTAGAGAGGAGGCCCTAATTATAATTACAGCGTTTACTTACCGACGGAGTTTCAAGTCTGGGCTCGTCAACATTTTTTATTTACCTGTAATAAAAAAAATATTTATTAGATTTTAGGCGAAATATTAAAAATAGAAACCGGCAAAATGTCGCAGTAATTTCTACGCTAGGCAAGGTGTATAAACATAAGACACAAGTCATCTGAATACATACATATATCTCATCTTAATTACCTAAGGAGTATAAAGCCCCTTGTCTGAAGTCCAAAAAAAGCCCCTTGTTAAAAAGTAGTGACAAATGGCTAGCTCGTCACCTGCAAACACAAACACCATTGTCGTCTTTTACAGCAAGTTAGGCTAGGAACACAGTTGGTGTATTCTGTGAGTCACAGATTAAGATAGGACCTGAGTAAGTGATCAAAATTAAAATAGCATCGATATCGAGCTATATGGTAAGAGCGGTGGTAGCTCAATGGTAAGGACATGCGCCTCTTAACCGAGGAGTGCGTGTTCAAACCCGGGCACGTACCTCTGGATTTTTCAAGTCTATGTACGTAATTATACCACTGGATCGACGGTGAGGGAAAACATCGTGATGAAACCTGCGAATTCAAACAACTTTGATTTGTAACCATGATCAAAAAATGGTCTGGTTCCCCTATCTAAAGGTTACAATGATCAGATCGGCAGCCAAGCACGGACATAATGCTAGGAAGATGATGATCGAGCTATATGGTGAGCTACACAAAACATAACATAACATCACGCCTATAATCCCCGAAGGGGTAGGCAGAGTCAAATAGGCAGCAGGCCCCTTTAACCACATTCAGCCAGAAACAAAACTGGGCTGGGTTTGATGGAAAATTGTGAAAAAGTGGTGACAAGTGGCTAGCCTGTCGCCCACACAATCACATACCAAAAACCCAATACACCATTAGTCGTCTTCTACGACATGCTAGGCAAGAACCACAGATGGCACATTCTTTTTAAGTCCCAGACCAACTATGGTGAGCTGTTTGCGTTAAATCAATGATTAGTCACTGATCTTAACACTTGATCCAAGATAACTAAAGAAAGTATCTATATTAGCCAACTAAATAAGAACAACGGATGTTTCAACAAACGAAACTAATAAAATCGGCCATCGCAAAGAGTGCGCTCCCAATCTTAGCTTCTCCTGAAGAGAGTTTAATTATTTAAATTAAATATGGCTGCGTGACGCTGGATTAATTCTTACCCACCCAGGGGTTAATTAATTAATTATTGAAGGCCTTCCAATGGAGGTGGAATCCGGAGGGGTAGCAGACTCAATTTAAGTTATTTTTATTAAGTTATCCGTCCTAAAATAGTTGCGATCTTTTTGTACAGGATAATAACACAAAGAAAAAAACCTTACTTGAGCTTACTTGAGAACCTTAAGAGAACGAGAACACTTAAGTATTCGCGTAAGAAACAAGTTATATTTTTAAATAATCTTTATTGTTGTCTTTGACATCGGACTGTATTTTTTAAACCAAACTGGATGCTTAGTCTAATGGACGCCAGCGATTCCATAACGAACTTCGCTACCGCTCGTATCGCGCCATAAACTTCTTTACTAAGAACTCATAGTGCGGAACTCGGAGTTAGTTCCCGATTTGTCCACCCGAATAAGTTTGTGGCGCGATACGAGCGTTAGCAAAGTTCGTTATGGTATCGCTGGCGCGCATTTGGCTAATCGCCCTCCATTGAATATTATATTTTTGTCGTATAAATCCACGTCAAATTTATAGCCCTTATACCTAAACTATGTACGATAATGTCTTATTAAACGATTAAGGATTTAAATTTTGTACCGTAATATCAAATATCTCTGACCTTTTCTACTCAATGTACTTACATACATAAATATATTTTTAAACAAACAAAGCATCATCATGTATTTTTAGTATACAGAAACATATTTAAATTCTATGAATTTTTCAAATCATGTAATTTTTCTTGTCTTAATTATACATTCATATTAATCAGGGCGATAATTGAATAACGTAATACATAATGTTCTTATGTATGTATGACTGGCCCGATGGTCGAGTGGTCAGAGACCCTGGCCACGAAACCGATGGTCGCGGGTTCGAATCCCGCTAGGGGCAAATGTTTCGTGTGATGAACATGGGCATTTGTACTCGAGTCATGGATGTTTATAAACGTATTTAAGTATGTCTATCCGTTCACCTAGTATCCATAGCACAAGCATAAGCTTAGTTTGGGACTAGGGAATTGGTGTGTCAGTCTTGAGAATTTATTTATTATTTATTTTATTTATGCGTAATACATAATGTTCCTATGTATGCCCTTAGGTTTGTAAATCAAGACCAAGAACTGGAGCTTCCCTACTAACGTTAGTAAAATAGTTACCTCTTGTACGCCACCATCACAATTAAAACTTTATTTAAAGCCAGGCTCTTACAAGCCCCAAACGACCTGGCCGCGGCTCTAATGGCCGAGTTAATTACGTCATAATCATTAACATGAAACATAATTCATTCGGAGAAACTCAAAAACAATGGCGGAGCGGAAAACAATTACTCTTTCAGCGTTTAAAAATAGGTACACTTTGGTGGTCGAGGCCAGGGGGTCGCGCGAGGCCATTTGGGGTTCAGTGGAAAGGTTTGAGAACCATGTTCCTATCTTAGGGATGCTAACGTCAAGGTGCAATCGTTTCAGAGAATAAATACATGAAGAAGATTTAGCACGAGTGCGATCCACACCATTACTAATATTATAAATGTGTATGGGTGTCTGTCTGTTCACGCTTAAACCGCTAAACTGATTTAGATGAAATGTGGTATAGGCATAGCATGAGTCCCGGGAAACAACAGAATGTAGTTATAGCACACGATTAGAAAGCATATACGGGAGCGTTTGCTGCTTGTGATTAATTATTAACAAGGCTACATATAGAAACGTCATGTCGGCATCATTTCCCACAAACATTAGGAAATTTTCTCCTAGAAAATTTAACTAAGCCACGGAACCTCACCCCATCACGTCACGACATTACCCCGCCACATTTTACACTTAAACACGCCACTCTGTCCCATCCAGAGCTGTGCAATTTCATTCATAGTTTTGTATGTCACGAGTAGGCGGCATTATGAGACTGTTTTCAGACGCCCACCGGCTATGACAAAGCTTTTCATTTTACAGAACGAGTTTGAGGATATTACAAATGTGACTAACTGCAATAGTTTTAGCAAGCTAAAAGATTAAATCGCTCCCGTTTGTAAAGTTCGTCTTTATCATAATAGACTTGTATTAACGACTTATGATAAGAGCTAGTTAGCATGGAGGTATGTCCTTCGGAAAGTTAGCATAAGTTAAGCACTACTGGAAATAATATGGAATAGGGATGGGTGACCGGAAATATAATGATAAGAAATGAGGCCCAAAGTAACGGGGTCCGATTCTCACGTCAGGTTTGTCTATGTGATGGTTGATTTATACAACTAGAAGAATTGATAAATAAATAAATATCAGACTACATCTGACTCCGATGTAAGTAGCTTAAGCACTTGTGTAACCGATATAAGAATCAACAGTGGTATTACAAATATATACTTAAATATTGAATGGTATCACCCAGACACAAAACAAACACAAGTATTCATCATACGAATATTTAATCTAGGTGGGGATCGAACCCACAACTTCTTGGCATGAGGCAGGGTAACTATCGACTGCGCCATCGAGCTTGTCAAACTAAAAGATCATTCTCTATTAAAAACAACCTTAAACTGTTTTTTTCTACAAATTTCCACTTTAATAAAATACTTGGCGCATATGGTCGTCTAGAGGTCATTCGTCATTCTATCACCACGCTTGTCCCACTTACCTTTGGTCGTATCATTTATCAATGACTTAAATCCTTTAATACTTATGGCTTTTTAAATGTTCTACAAAAGCGGATCACCAGCACATACAATACATGATAATATAAGCCGATAATAAGCTATGATAAGATCAGCCCATTAATCGATCAAACTCAAGCAGTGCGGGTGAAACCCATATCAAAAGTGGGTATTTTCAGTTATATCATATCGGATGGCCCTCCAGATTAATTGTTAAAGCTTTAAGCCTGATTGGATTCATACTTCATAGGCAAAACTCAGGGTTTACTAGGGGCCGGCCGATGACAAGACGTACTGAGTCGTCTCACCCTAGGTGCGGGAGGCCAAGCATGAGACTGGGACAACGCCGGGCCGGCCAAGGTGGAAATGTATAAACGATCCCTTGGATGCTTGGAAAGGTGAGAACGGTACATCCTTGGGTTTTTAGTGGGTACGCCCTCGAAGGGAGCCCACATAACCACCCTGCTCCCCTGGGCGGGGTGCGTACTCGTAACGAAGTTCCCAGGGCAAAAAAAAAAGGTTTACTAGGGGCGAAGCGAAATTTAAAGATCGATTCCTTTCGTTCACATCGCTACCACGTATTTGTGTGTTGTATAGTTCTTCTAAAAAGGAGCAAAATGGACTTTTATTTATTCTGGCTCATGGCTACTCATTGATAAATTATACCCGGTTGCCTTATGGTGTTTTTATCGCTTTTCACGGTGTTTAGCGTTGCACGATCCCGTGGGCACCTTAAATAAAGGCGGTTGACGGTACATCCTAGGGGTTTAATCGGTATACCCCGCCCACATTTATCTTGGGTGGAGCAGGGTACTCCTACCATCTAGAGGGCCCCGGGAGTCCGACACACCCCGTTGATTCCCCGCGGTTTCAGCGGGACAGAGCGTAACGCATTACCCTTGGTCAAAAAAAATAGTGGTTTTATCACTTAGCTATTGTTTGTTTTAACAGGCCTGGTGGTCAAATGGACATAGATCATAGATTCTGGCGGTGGAAAGGTCATAAAACATGTACATTTTTACTGGAGTTAAACATAACATAACATTACGCCCATAATCAGACAGCAGGCCCCTTTAAGCACATTCAGCCAAAAACAAAACTGGGCTGGGTTTTTCCATCTAGAAAATTGTGAAAAAGTAGTTTGCTTATATTTTCGAAAATTTCCAGGTATATAAGTTAGTACCTAAATAGTCGCAATGTCGAAGTAGGTAAGTCTAGTTGTTGCTTTTAAAATCAATACTCAATACTCAATAATTTATTTCTTCCCTAATGTTTTCAATGTGTTGATGGTTATTAATAAAGTACATTATAGACCCTGTGAGGGCACTGCAATTGAAGAGAGGACGCTTTATTGTCATACTATAATATTATATTATAATACTACCTACTGAATCAATATTTAGTTCAAACATTCTTATTAATTTAAACAAATAGAAGTAGTTCAGTTATTTATATTTTTTACTTTATTAATTTATGCTTATGTATTTATTGTTATTTTTATTTATTGTTTTTAGATATCATATTTATTAAATTGAATAGTAAATATTTTATTAAGCTTTTTAAATTTAAATTTTAATAATCACATAACTAAAAACTGTTTACACTCCATTTATCTCGGATCCAAACTGAACATAATTATACATTGTATTGTTGATGCTAAATAATGTATAAACAACATACTTACATACCTATAAATAGCCACGACCCAGCAGGTACCTACATCTGACGTAGGTTATCGTCGGCATGTTTATCTAATTGTGTCTAAAGCCTAAAAAACAAATTAAACTTTACAAATTGAAACCAACTGTGTTACGCGAAACAGATATTTTAACATAATAACAGAATTCAGTTTTAAAATATAAAACTTTTGATAAGTTGCATTGAAAGAACATTATTACCATTATCATCATCTTCCTAGCGTTATGTCCCGTGCGAGACGGGGTCCGCTTAGACCATGATCCAGGATTTAGCGAGTCTGCAGAGTTACATTTAAGCGACTGCCGATCTGACCTTCGTAACCCTAAGATAGGGGAACCAGACAATTTTTGGATCATAATTACAAATCCAAACATAGTTACCATCTGTTGTTAATTCTTAAAATATTACATATTAGCTGTGCCAGCGGTGTCACCCGCGTTTATGGTTAATATTATAAAGACTATTTCCGTAATACATGATTTCTATGTAACTTTAACCATTAAGGCTGCACACGAGACGAAAGCTTAAAAAATGGAGTAACTTCTCCCGTTTTCCCAACATTTCCCTTCACTACTCTGCTCCTATTGATTGTAGCGTCATGAAAAGTATACTATAACCTGCCCAGGAGTATGAAGAATAATTGTACTAAGTTTCTTTAAAATCCGTCGAGTAGTTTTTGTTTCTATAAGGAACATACAGACAGACAGACAGACTGACAGACAGACAGACAAAAATTTTACTGATTGCATTTTTGGCATCAGTATGGATCACTAATCACCCCCTGATAGTTATTTTGAAAATATATTTCATGTACAGAATTGACCTATCTACAGATTTATTATAAGTATAGATTAATTACTTCTAAACTAGGTACATATATTGCATGCTTTCATAAGCACTAGTTAATAAACTAAACATAAGCATAAAACTTTATACCTCACTCCAAAAATATTGATATCGTCCAATTTAACCTTTTGAGAGTTTTTAAACTACAGTCATCAGATCAAATCCTATGTAGCAATTTTTAAACGAATTTAGAAAATTTAAAATAAACGATTAATAAATATTAGATACAATTTCACATTAATTGAACCGATTCCAAAGTTGCTTATAAGTAATTACAAATGTCATAGAAATTAGAATGAACGAAGGTACAACAAACAGGTATTTATGGTACCTTCGTTCATTCTAATTTAAAGTAATTTGAAGTAATTAATAATAATTAAATCTACCCAGAATCAATACAAATTACTTTATCAAAATCCATTTCTCTCGGTGCGGAAAACAAACTCTAGTATCTTGCATTTAAAGATTAACGATTGACGAGGACCAATGGAGCGGCCAAAATACATTTTACCCATATACATTTTACCGTAATACATATGTAATAAGACAGTTTTATCTTGGGATTACATTCAAGAAGGTCGTCAACTTCTTTATCAGAGCATAAATAGTAAACCAACATATTTTCCTATTTGCTAAAATATGGCATCTAAAAAAATAACAATAAGGGCCATTACAGATAACGTCACAGTTATATTGTGTATAAAACAGTTAACATTCAAGAATAACAAAGAATAGTCTACTATTTCGAGATAACAAGTAGCCGCCTATTAAGAACAAAAATGAAAGGTAAAAAAAAAATAACACACATCACAATAATATCAAAATAACAACTCTCGAGTTGTTTACACGCACGCTGAAAATTGCGCGGCATCGCACGCCATGACGTCATCGAGATGAGCGCGGGTGCTCGCGCAACGAATAACAACTTTGTTGCTGGTTGTTTAGAGTGTAAAACTAAATGAGGGTGTCTCGTGTAAATATGGATCCGGAAAATATGGTGAAGAGCGCATTTGTTTGGGTTCTGACCGACAGCGAGAGATGTGATCGTTTCTTTGTCGCTTGTTCATTGTGTTTCTTGACTTGTTTACATTATATTAATTTTTAAGCCGTTTTCATCCACAAAAAATTTATTGATTGATTAAAAACGAATTTACTCTCTTTTCCGACTACTAAACTATGTAGTTAGAATGAAACGTCAATGATATCTATATGACGTCGCTAATATTTTTTTACCTTTCATCATTTTTACTGGCATTTGATACTATCGGCAATAACCACAGTCAACATATCGTAACCCAACAACACTAGTCTCACCCTGATCGATACGCTGCACCTCGGAAGGGCCACATTGCGCAATTGCATCGACCTCTGAACTTCACCTTGACCCCGCGCCCACGCGCCCCCAAATATCAAAGTTCGGGCGGGGGCGGAACAACCCTCATCCTATGCACCCACTATCTCCTGCTGAGCTGGCTATATCAGTGACGGTAAGTTCGGTAGTTTAGTTTTTAAGTATAGTCCTCCTTGAAGCAGGAAAACTAGGAATGTTTGTAAAAACTTAAGTATGACTATGAGCTTTATCAAAAAATGAGACAAGGTATTAATCTAATCTAAATAAATCACCAAATATAAAATCGACCATGATTTAATTTTAATTTAAGACCCATTATAACAGTCAAATTATAGATCGATATGATGAAACTCGCCCTTTTGACAATGAAATTTGTTATCTTAGCTAAGGATTTCTTATTTTAAAGATAAACCTCTTTTGAGTTGAATGTGTCTAATACTGGGAAATTTTAACAATTGTAAATTCCGTTGTACCTATAGTACTTGGGCCAATAATTTAAGGTTTTTGCATAAATTAAAGAGAATCAATAATGCCATTCGTACCTTTGTAAAAGAGGAAAAAACAAAAAAGAAATTCGTATTCGAATTTTAAACATATTTGGATAGAAGTTAAGTGACACGCCATTGTTGTTAATTGACGTTGACAGGTCACGGTTGACAGGTGCTCGGTGCCGAACATTCCAGGAATACGTCATCAATGCAAGAACAAGTCAAAGACTGAATCGAACGCCATATGGCACTATTAGATCAAAACGAGAAACAAAAACGGCTAATCCAGGGTAAAGACTAGGCCTATATTGCCTATACCAGTGGTTCCCAAAGTTGTATGGGCTACGACCCATCTAATACAAATTTACAAACTCAGGATTCACCTTTAGGGAATTTACCCGTTACTAATATGAAAAAACCGGCCAGACTAGACGATTCCCAAAATTCCTTCACCATTAGAAACTACATCATTCCTGTCTAAAATCAGGCTAAAACAAAAGGCTATATTTATTACTAGAATAAATTAGGAAGGAGTTTTTAATTTTTGGCTGAATGTGGTAAAAGGAGCCTGCTGTCCCTTTGACTCTGCCTAGCCCTTCGGGGATTATGGGCGTGATGATACGTATCTATGTATAAAACAGGAATATAAAAATGTCCACCCGTGTGAAGCCGGGACGGTCCGCTAGGTTTCAATAAACATATTATGTCCGTAACCCACTCATTATTGTACAGACCGCCAGCTAATGGCAGCATACAATCAGCAAGTCTACCAGTAGGCATCGTACCTTTTCCTTCGGCTATAAATTGAAGGCTACTAATTTGCGTAGACTCAATTAACGGGCCCTGGCCGTAACGAGGTCACTCCTAATTCCCGAAATGAGGGGGCGGAGGAGGGACGCCACATAACCGATCGTTATCCGAATTTGCATAATAACACCGCTCATATAATAGACAGCTAAGTACCTAACAAGTCGGTTCTAAGGAGCTTTATCAAGTTTCACAGAGTTGAAATGAATATGCCAATGATCTTGACAGTGCGTTTATGAGCTGTGGTTTCAATACTCAATGGTAACGACACAGGCTCTTAAACATGATGTTTTATTTCAAATCCGAGAATGTACTATTTTTACATCTAACCCAGCCCACTGTCTTATGTTGATCTGGGACTTCTGAGGTTCTTGCCTAGCATGTCGTAGAAGTCGACTAATGGTGTATCGGGTTTTTGGGTATGTGATTGGGTAGGCGACGAGCTAGCCACTTGTCACCACTTTTTCACAATTTTCCATCTAGCCCAGCCCAGTTTTGTTTCTGCCTGAATGTGGTTAGAGGGGCCTGACTCTGCCTACCCCTTCGGGGATTATGAGCGTGATTTTATGTATGTATGTATGTATGTATGTACCCTGATATCTTAATCTATGTATAATTATATGTTATCTACATTTGGTGCGAAGAGAAATACCATGCGGCCAGTCTGCATATGTAAATAACTGTTTTTATGTAGCCATGTTCCAACTTATCTGGTTCAACTGCCTAAGCTTCACCAGACTTGTTCAATTAAGGATCATGGTAGAAGCGCATCCCAACCGAGATTCAGGACATTAAGGAGGTAGACTCGAGCGATGCTTTTAACATAGCAAACAACTGCAGATCATGTAAGTGCATTATTTGTTCGCAATTTTATTATAACTTTGTGAACCTTCGGATGCCTATTTAACTTCATCTGCAACTCAATGGCGTTATGCTTATGAAATAAATATTCATACCAGTGTGCGAAAGACGTTGGAAAAAGATATAGATAAATTGAGAAAATTATCCGAAAATTGGGAAATTTAGGATGTCGAGGCAAATTTAAACAATAGAGATGTTAACTGGTCAATTGAGATATTTTTTAAGAGCTGTCAAAAAGAAATCACTTTATAGATTTTGTATGGGCTTGTCAACGTGTGACGTCACTAGTTTGTATAGTCAACTGACTTAATATTAAGCAGTTTTTGTAAAATTAAAAATATTAGACTCAATATGATTGAAAATCAATACGGCTTAACAGCATACTACGATACTTTCTTTTTCAGAATTGATATTTCAAAATTAAATATAAATGGTGTCAACATCCCAATTCTACAAAACTAAGTTGAGTAATATGCTGATATGAAAAATATCGAAAATATAAAACAATTGCTCTATAAAATCTTTTCTGAAGTATTTTAAACCTAGTAAATGAATGTATTATCAATTCAATGCTTTCTCGCAACTCTTTATTAAAATATATCTGACGTCACATTGGCAATATTTATACAGATACACGAAACAATATAATACTTATATGCTAATGTGCGATTGTGGTTCATCAGCTGAGTAACCAGTATCGTCAGTTAAAACATAATCATTGTCTCGTTACTGCTAACTTAATCTCTCAATTTATAACTCTCTGTGCGATATAAATTATTCTTTTCGCTTAATACAAACTATATTTAGGCGTATAGTACCAAAAGCATTGATCGCTAAATTATCAGGTTTCGCATCTTATGTATTGATAGACCTGGTTCCTGGATATGTAGGTCTGGATTTATGAAAGCCTAAGTCCGTATCTATACTACTAGCTTGGCGGCAAGAAAAAATATGAACTATGGTAATGACAGAAAATATCGTGTGTAAACATGCATATTCAAATATGTATGGATTCATAAACAGATCCAATTTGTCTGGTTTTCCTATCCTAAGTAATGCCAGGAGGGAACCGATCCAATGTAATAACCAGACAAAAAAATAGCAAAATCTGGGATTACGTTTCAAGTGGAATAGGAACCTCTACTAGGAACTAGACATAATCCTATGTACAATGTAAGTGCTAACTCTAAAATATAAATAAGAAATATTTACACACTATAAAAAATTGTTTACGAAATTGCTGTAGCTAACAAGCATTTGAAATGTTTATGACAGACAGCGGTTTTTCGTAAAATCATAACAATATGTTAAACATTGCAACATACTCATTTACATATGCTTACAAATTATTTTAAAACAGCATTTTACTAACCATCTAGAATTTAAGACGATGACTATGCATATAATAAATAAGAAAAATAATCTTTGTTTTGTTGAGTCGGCAAGTGTGTTAAATTGTGGAAAGTGTGGTGTGCCACAATTAAAGACAATTTTTAATTCTCAAAATTGACTCTAATCTGGGTGTTTTGAAAAACATTCGTAGTAGTTCTCATCAGATACAGCTTGTTTAAGAGCTGGGAATAATAATGCATAATAAGAACAAGGAAGATTTAATCATTTTTGGTTTTTGCTTTGCAATTTACTTATATATTTTTATTTTGATACTCCACAACAGGCCCACACTAAAACATGGTTCAAAGTTAATTATGATTCATAGACCTTTGTTTGAATTGTATTGAAAAGAGTAACTACCGAGTCTCTTGCCGGATTCTTTTCGGTAGATACAACATTCCGAACCGGTGGTAGAATCATATAGCTTTACCTGTTTTTGGCGTTTTATAAGTGTTTCCTTGAAACCTATATAAATAAATAATATTCTGACATTAATAGATCAGACAACTGGTATAACATTGTATTCTAACACAATTATTGATTAATTGAAAAAGATATAGCCAAATTACACATCTGCTCCTATTATTAAAATAATTGCTATAGATTGCAAAAGATTTCTATAAAAGCTCAGCTATGTATTTTCGATCATCAGTGACGAAATAAGTCACAGCAGAATAACTTGAAATTCAATGTGCTTCAAAACCGACTGTGTCTAGAATACTGTCGGTAGATAGAACTTCTCAATTCGCCCCTAAAACCTCCGGCTCAAACTCCGACACCATATTAACCCAATTATCGGTTGGCTACACGCTATGAAGATTTATTAAAAATCCTCCACCGCCCCTACAAAGCTGACGCGCCAAACGGCCCCTTAATAACTGTCTCCATTATCGTGTCATCGCGTAAGTGTTCCGAACCGCTTATAATGTGCTATTAATCAAAATATTCGATGAACCGACAAGCCACGTCGCATCTCTAGCCTGTACAATCTCCTGAATGAGGTCGTGTGTGGGCGATTCGCAACGCGTAGGCGTCCGAAAGGGACCGCGATATACAACAACGCCTAGGTACGACAGAGAGGGGGGGTCCACGGGGGGAAACGGGGTGGCCCGCCTACGCTCCACTCAATGGAGGGTGAATGAATGACGCAGAAACTGTTGCTTCGTTCTTTGTGTAGTTACGTAGGTACATGTATTTTTTTACGAGTTGTTTGTAGATTGCGGTTTGGAACAAAGCATATTGAGTTTGATTATGTTTTGTATTGCCTTTTACAGCTGTTATATTGTTGACGGATTGGACCGGGCGGGAGTTTGCGCGGAATGAAAATGCAAATGGACGCTGGGATTCGGTGTTTTTCGTTATCTATTTGGAATCGAGTTTTATCGAGTGCTGCACTGGAATTGGTTCGGGGAGGGGGTGGAGGGGAGCGAAAATAGGAGGATGATATTTCGAAATGAAGCCAGGCAATTTGAAATAGTGAGTTTATTGTTGGATATGCTTTTATATAACTGTCGATTATGTAGACATTTGGTATTGCGTATTTTTATGGCAGTTAGAAGAATTGGATAATTAGATTTGATTACTATAATTGGAGTAATATTACTGGAACGTTAGTGAAGAAGGATACTGCTATTTATGGTCTATCTTTTTTTTTAAATCTGACATATTAAAAAGACATCCACATAATCTTTTTAACGGCATATAGCTGTTATCGAAATGATCCTCTTTTCATCTCGGAGGCTAAACGAGTTCTCGATATTAATTTTAGGTCTACAGTAACATCTGAATTTTTACCACTGAAAATGTTGTCTGCCTTTTTTATATAAGCCGACCGAACAAAGTGTACTATACATACAAACAAATGTAAATGAAAATCGCGCGTGCGATTAAAGATTAGGTACTTACCTAAAAATAGAAAAATACACAGGATTAAAACATTTGATAGGAATAGAATAAGGCACATGTTGGTCTGGAAACGAAAAATAATGTACTATGTCACTCGCCTGGCATGTTGTAAAAGGCGACTAATGGTGTATTGGTTTAGCTTGCCACTTATCACTACTTTTTCGCAATTGACCATCTAACCCGGCTCAAATTTATTTGTACTTAAATGTGGTTTAAGTATCTAATCGCTCCTTTGACTCCTTCAGAGAAAACGGTGTGATGGTATGTAGTATGCAACAATAAATAGAAATAAATCAACAACGTACAAAGTAACTTCCAAGTCGGACCGACACGACGCAAATCGGATTCAAAGATACCCTCATAATAAGCTTGAGCCAATAACATTGCGTTGTGGGTCTTCAACATTACTACGCAACAAAACAGATTAGAACCCAGCCCACGAATAATTTTCCTCGGCACGTAGCTCAAACTAATTCGGTCGGGTAGTTCCGTGATTGACTTGTAGACATCGGCTCTTTGTAGCAGCCCTAACTTAACCAACCGTGAACACTAGCCTTTTCACGAGAAATGCACCTTATTTTCCAAGTATTAGAGTCGGAATTCAGAGCACGACATTAATTCGTAATTTGAAATTTATTGTTGTCTACATAGGTCTTATGGGTACGTTTATTTCAATACAAAATACACTCCTCTAACTACAGGATAGAGTCCCAAATTCTCTGCAGTCTCAATCGACGTCTAATAAAATAATTACAGGCCCAATCGAACGTGAACCTTCACATAAAGCAATAAGGTGTATTATATCACATCGCCTGTAGATGGTATTCCGTGCAGCGCATTTACGCAGTACGCATGCGAGGCTGGTGACGTCACGCGATGACGTCGAGAGCGTCACGGGCGCCGGGACGCGATGGGCCCGCGCGGGACCTTGAGGCGGGCTCAAGGTCATCCGAGTTATTTTTAGAAAAAACTTTCGGCCGGTGGAGAATGCACGCAATGACGTCACGATTAACGTGATGAAAGTTTTTAACGGTTACATTGGAAATAGAGGATAGTTACGTGTGCATGCTTAGGTTTAACAGAAAGATTATGAAAAGTATTTTAAAAATTGCATTCACTTTGGGGATCTAGGTTACTCTTAGTACTGTTTGGAGTTGGAAAGGCTGAAATAATTAATAAGGGCTAAGTAGGGTAGGATATTAACAAGCCGCCTTGAGACCTTTAAGTAGGTCTTTAATTACGATTTAGATTATACTCCAAAGAACGGAGATACCTTTAAAATAATTGGGCTAGTTCACCCATTCGTTATTCTATATTATGTGTTAATTTAGCTTAACAGTAAAATATGTTAAATCGTCGTACATTTTCTTAATTATAGAACATCAATATTTAATTGTTTATATAATGAGTGATTTCTTCAAATCATCCTAGCAATACAGTAGTACATTACCATTGTATACCACACTATGACGTCATAGTCCAAACAGCGATAGGAAACCATGTTGCATTTCCCAAGGCACGCTTAAGATCTTAAGCCGCGGAGAGCTACGAAAAGTCGTAGCGCGAAGTACGCTACGCTACTACGGCTATGAACATTTGTAAACTGAGAAGTCGTTGACTTATTTGATGTTCGTTTTCGTACAAATTAGAACAGTATTTTAATGATAATGTTATTTTTATATATTTATTTGTGTGCTTAAACTATAAAAGGGGTTACGCTGCTGGGGTTATTAAGGATGCGTATTTTATTTGATGCTACCAGTTAGCTGTAATGATGTTCAAAAACTTTGTTTAAAAATTTTGAAGACATTATTCAATTGACTTCAATTAATAACAACATTTTAAAACTATTTGACTGATTGAACTACTGAAAAGCGACAGCCCCAATAGAGATGGACTCAAAACAACTACCAACTACTCATTACTACTACTATTACAAAAAGTTAGCAAACATACCCACTTGTGAATTGTATCTAGCGTGTTGTTTACCAACAAACCCACGCAGTCAGTATCGGAGCGTATCGCTGTTGGCTGCAGCGTCTGTCGTAAGCGGTCCAGAGCAACTCGGACGTATTCCAGCTATGCTATTCCAGGAAAGCCAGAAATATAGTCCATTGATGGATGCGAGACGCATAGCGGTGCAAGCGCGTGTGTGTGTGGTTGACACACACACATAAACGATCCGTTGTATAAAGGCATGTTTCTTCACACACACAAACATGTGAGTTGTATAAAGGCATGTTTCAGGTTGTTATTGAATTAATAAATAGTTTTAAATTAAAACTTATAATTCTTGAAATAAATTTTTGGCTGATTGTGTTTTAAGGAGATTGCTGCTCCTTAGACTCTGCTTACCTCTTTGGGGATTATGTTAGGTCGTTTTGATTGGATTAGAAGACTAGTTATTATTTCGACTGGTCCGTTGGTCGAGTGGTCCAAGGATAGCGGGTTCAAATCCCGCTAGGGACAAATGTTTCGTGTGATAAACATGGACATTTGTGCTCGATTCATGGATGTTTATAAACATATCTAAGTATGTATATCCGTTCACCTAGTGTCCATAGCACAAGCATAAGCTTAGTTTGGAACTAGTTAATTAGTGAGTCAGTCTAGTCAATTTATTTAATTACTAGTAGTAGTCCAGTAGGAGAGGATTGTTCCTCCTCATTTTGCGATAAGTCCCGTTCCTAATCAGGGTCCTGTTAATTTCAAGCCTAAATTTAGCAAAAATTTGATTTGATTTGACGGTACTTACTTAGATATGGCAAATCTAGGTATATATGCCCGGGTTTGATCCAATACATGAGGCACATGTCACTGCCATCGAGTTAACCACCTTATTTCTGTACAGACGCATTCGATTTATCTAAAAATAACCCCATTTGTGTGGTAAATAACCGTCGCTGGCGCGATAACGCGATAACCGGGTACACATCTGGCTCGTCCCGGCCTATTAGCATTCAATCCGCGCCATTATTAGACGCCACCAGCTCCGAGCCCGCTCTCCAGTGGACAATGTGGGAGCAGACTTAACTACAAACATGAACACAGATTTATATTATATAAGATTAAGATTTTATTTAGGGAGCGTTTTATAAATTATCAAGTGCATTGCACAGCCAGATAACAGGTTTTGTCAAATATGATTGATTGATTCTTTATGATGTGTGCATTACTATATAGGTATGTATTTATTATTTAAACCCGTGTTTGTCCCGTGTTGGTCTGGGACTTTAAAAGAATTTGCCAACTGTTTTTCTTGCCTAGCATGTCGTAAAAGGCGACTAATGGTATATGGGGTTTTGGGTATGTGATTGTGTAGGCGACGAGCTAGCCACTTGACACTACTTTTTCACAATTTTATCCATCTAACTTAGCCCAGTTTTTTATTTTTGGCTGAATGTGGTTAAAGAGGCCTGTGTCCCTTCTGTCTACCCCTTCAGGGATTATGGGCGTGATGTTATTTAAAGCACTTTTGGACTTTTCAAAATCTGTATTAGTTTCTATCCCACTACCTCGCATATAAGGCTTTATTTAAAGTCTTAATCTGAATACAAATCTCATTGCCTAGCCTTATGAAGAAAACAGCGCATTCATCGATATAAAAACTAACTAAATGACTATCGATACAATATTATTTACAATTTACCACAAATTGGCAGCCTTTTGATCTAGCCGGCCGTATCAACAGGTGAACACAAATACAACCACACGATTCTAATTAGAAAGCGACTTACGGCCCAATGGGTCGTATTAGGGCGGTAAGTTTCGAGTTCAGTCATCATCAAATGCGGGGCTCCACGGACCCGCGCCAGCGCAGTTGTCCCAAATATGGGAATTGGCGTCCCAACGGGACGGTACTTACGCCGCTAGGGATGGTACAGTCCCGGTTGAAACCATCGATAATTTAAAAATTATTTTAAAGGAGAAAAGCTGTTATTTTACTTTAGTAACTAAGTTATTAACTTGACGACACGTCACAACAAGGGTATAAAACTAAAAAGTAGTTGCTTGCAAAATTACAGTTTTTTTTTTTTTTGTGAGAGGACGTCGGTAGTTGGCCGAAGGCGGCCTTTACTACCTACCGGGCTGGCGGGGGAGCGGGAAACTCTCACCCCTAAAAATTTAGGCAACAGCCTGAGGGCGCCCCCTGTGGGGCTCGACCTCGGCTCAGGACGTTGCTGAGAGGACAGAAACACGTAGGTTTGGGGATAGAGCGACCGGGCCGGGCCGGTTACGCGAATAAGGACCTAGCAGGGGCGGCGCGACGCGAGTCCTCGCCGGCGAGGACGGAACGACGGGCGACTTGAAGTGTTGGACTGTGTCGCGAGCTGCTGAGCCGACTTCTTGGTTAATTACAGTAATACTTAAAAGTTGTAAGGTTATGATTGTTCATTGTATATATACGTCATTATGATATTTAAGGTATCCCAGATTAAAAATTCTGTTCTCTGTCACGGAACATCAATGATTACAGCCGTTTTACAAGCCTGAGGTAAGTTAACCTATCGTTAAGACTTTAAAGTACACACTGCAGTAAAATCACTTTTCTTTATTGGTATAGCATTCATAACACTAACTAACTAACTAAACTTCACGCCACTTCCCTAGCGGGGTAGGCAGAGAGAACCGAAAGCCATATGTCACGATTCTTACAAGCCTCACTCGCCTCTTCAACATTCATGATCCTTTTCATACAAGCTCTACGGTTTTTATGACTCCTAACATCACCTTCTGTTAATACGCGACCAATCTGGTCAAAACCGTATCATTCATATAGAAATACTATAAGCATTTCTGTATAGTTGAATTCCCGTAATCAATAGATAGCGAAAATTCCGAAACACGCGCCCTCTAAATAAGAAAGTTAAACAAGAACAGATTACAAATTCAAAATGGGATCGCACCCGAAATATCTGCCTCAAATGCCAATAGACGATTAAATTCTTCGTCCATTGTCGGTCATTTATTGCTGAGCCCTTAGCGCCATCGATATTTGCGAAGGCACCGCCCTGGGGGTCGGGTGTGAGGTTCTATTTAAAGGATCCCCTTGAATGATCCCCCCCCCCCTCCGCGGCACAGTGCCGTGAAAAGATCCCGCACCGAAAGTTTCACCAATTCATTTGCGTCTCAGAAAGTTTGTTGTTTCGTTAAAATGGCATTAAGGAGTTAGGTTATTCTTTTAATACCAACAAAAAACGTTTTATGGGGGATTTAGCTGTAGATAATACTATATACAGAGCAAAGTGCTTAACTTGTTATTCATTCTTTTAGTCTAGTATATTATAGAAACAATGTTATCTTTATTTTGATTTATATAAATAAATAAATAATTAATTTCAGGCACACAGATCGCTAAAGATTATATAACAGGAAACGACATTTTCTTATAATCGTCAGAACAATGCTATACGAACAAAATTGTTTTTTCAACAAACAGATTCCAAATAGACTGTATACTTGTTTCAACAAATAAGTTTTTAATAACAGCTTTTAACAATAAGGATCATCTTTATAATGTTGTTGAAAAAGATCAATCCTAGGGGTAGAGTAACTGAATCAATCCAGATTCATCAACAATTCATCAACAAACTGTTCCTGCAAATATATCAGACTACATCACATACATTGATCTGACTCCGAGGTAAGTAGCTTAAGCACTTGTGTTACGGATATCAGAAACAACAGTGGCATTACAAATATTTACCTACATATTGGATATTAACACCCAGACATATAACAAACACAACTATTCATCATGCAAATATTTGATGGGTGAGGATCGAACCCACAACTTTTGGCGCATGGGGTAGGGTCGCTACCAAATGTGCCATCGAGCTTGTCATGATTTAACAGCGCGCTACATATTTTTCCGCATTCCCGCCTTGTCCCTATCAGAGCCTGCGCGACCTACATTAGCCAATCCACTTTTTAATTTTAATTTATTTACACAAAACTCAACAGAAGATATAAAAGTGCGTACCTTGAGAGATTTCCCGTCCGCTCAGCCGGTCGCCTGCAAACTTCTCGTTTTAACTTCTGCCAATTAATTTGTACTTAACAACGTCCCTTCACGGCGAGTTTGACGTTCGCGAAACGTTTGTCGAGTTTAAAACGAAATTATGGGAACAGGTGGAAGGTATTTTATGTTATTGTCGAAGGTCTGCTGTCTTAGCTTTTTTCGAGCTGTGAGAAATAGCATCCGAATGAATCAAGGTTTTTTTTTTACAAAGCAAAACGAACGGAACGCATTATAAGTATATTTTATATGCTTAAAAAGGATCTACTAACCTTGTCCTTGTCTAGCTCGTAGATGGTGCCTAATCATATATACGGTATTGATTTTGTAATTATGTAAATGACGACTGCCATAATTTCCCATATAACACAATTAAATTTTATTTCGGCTAAATGTGGTTTAAACAGCTCCTTGCTCCTTCGACTCTCCCGACCCCTTCGGATGGGGGTGCGATAGTAAGTGTGTACTAAATTGTCAAGCTAAGTCTATTTATAAAGGCCATGTTTATTTACAGTATGCCG